>JAWNLL010000246.1:0-205000 GCA_035042425.1 Drosophila flavopinicola | reverse complement strand
GATTTTTCTACTAATTATGCATTTTACGCTGCCGTGAGCTGTTAAATAACGGAACTTCTGCTGTTAAGTCTAGAGATGTCAAGAAAATGATATTAAGAGTGATATGGAACTATTTCTGATACAGAAAATATCGCAATTTCAGGGTAAAACGTATATACTACAAAAAAACCAAAGCAAAGCTAAGCATTTCCTATTTCATTTGATTAGAGATAAAAAGACTTGACCTATGTCAATTATTAACATAAACATTCAAGCATTTTTTCTCCAACTGTCATATGTCTGCAAAAGTAGTAGATCATCAACCTTATGTTCTGATCTAATCTTTAATTTTCTGTGTGGATAGCCATGTATGCATTCTTTTAGATCTTTACTTTGTTGTTTATATGTATGTATATAGTAATACATAACCTGGCGCTATAGACATTTACATATCATCGACGCACTTGTCAATGTTGGGAAAGAAATCGCTCAAGGATGACTTCAGCTCGTCGGTGGCATTGGCAAAACAGGAGCCAGTGTCGGAGGGCAGCTTGTTGATCTGCTTGATGGTGGTGTTGATCTTCCTGGTCAGACGCATGATGGCCTTGAACAATCGCCAGAAGCACTTCTTGGAGGAGGGCTTGCTGGCATCGGCATCGGCATCGGCGCTATCGGCGGCACACAGCTTGCTGTTCAGATTGATGATGTCGTTGCAGATGGAGACGATGGTCTTGCACGACTTGACTATGGCGGCCACATCCTTGGGCACGGCGGTGCCGCAAGCATCAATAGCATCCGCATAGTCGGTGGCGGCGGTCAGCACCTCAGTGACCTCCTTCACAGTGCAGTTGATGCCACGCAGCGTCTTCAGCACCTTCTTCAGGATCTTGCGCACCGAGCTGATGAAGCCGTGCTCCTCAACATCCACATAATCATCATCCAGCTCATCGATGAATATCTCCAGATCCACATCCTCAAAGTTCATTGAGTCGATGGCTGTTGCCTTGACCTAAGTGTTTGGTCAGCTCGGTTAGATCGGTTAGCAACTACTCTGTTACCCCACAAGTTGTCCACTTACATTCGAGCTGAGCAGGCAGCTGGCCGAGAAGATCAGCAAGAGACAGAGTGTTATCGTTCTCATAGTGTTTGGCATTCGAAGTTTGCCTTATGAATGATCGATGGCATTGACAGCTCGTCACTTTTATAAACAATGCCTATCGCTTGGCTAGAATTATCTATGCCAATTTGTATATCTATACTTCCCCATGTGTATTTGATTTAGTTTAAATATACTGTTTATCAATATAGGGGGCAAGCCGTCTTAATTAATCACTCAATGTCCGGGCAAATTCAATTGGGTACAAATTTAATTTTAAGCCGATTTCAAATATCAATAATTGACAATTCAGTTTATCGCAATCAATTAATATGGATAGTGCGGCGGACTTACGACTGCCAAAAGTTGAACGATTGAATCGAGCATATATATTTTTTTTAAACATATATATATATATGAAATATATAATATATATATTTCAAATTGTAAACGATTTCATTGATCCGATTTTAAAAGTGTTTTTTTTTTAAAGCTAATTATTAAAGTTTTTTATTTATTTACTTTCAGAAATTATTGATTATCTCGTGCTGCAATTTGTCTTCTTTATAAAAAGTCGATTAAAAGAGTTTATAAATCAAATAAAATTTCAGTGTGCCTGCGTTGCGATAATTATCGCGTATATATACTTTGTTTTTGCAATGTTATCTCTCATAAGTATATTTTGCTTTGGAAAGTAAGAGAGCCGAGTGAATTCAAGTTTCTCATAATGAATATTATTGTTATTATTTATCATTGGAAAGAGGGCTAGCAACTATTGCCTTCATGGCTAAGACAATGACAACAATTATAAGCCAGCCGGGGATAAGGCTGCTCAATGGATATCGGTTGTGAACTTTATGCCGCTCCTATCTTTAGCCGATATGCAACTGTGCACCTCTTCATTTACCTCAAATAAAGGCATAACGTTCTGCTTCTTCTTACCGCCCATATTTCTTTGCAAATTTCACTCTGTGGCTTAAAGAGGAACTGATTCAAATTCACAACAAAAAATGAGATTTAAATCTTACAGTTTTATTCGTAGCTTTGAAACTTATAAAAGAAACTGCTTAAATTTTAAAAAATTTTGAAACAAATATTTTTTTTTAAAAAAAGAATAAGCTTAGTTTTTGTAATTCGTAACTAACGTTTAACGTTTAAGCACACAAAAATAGATGTTAGAAAAAATAGGAAACAAAACCACCACGCAAACTAGTTTATTCAGCCTAAGTTTTGTTTCAAAATTACCAAACTAGAGAAGTATGAAACGATATTCCTATCAGAAGCTATACATCGATCGAAAGGTATTGTTATACTCTTTTCGAAGAAAATAGTATATTAAGTTTGTCCTGAAGTTTGTAACGCATAGAAGGAAGCGTCGGAGACCCCCAAAAGTTACTGCCAGTATGCTTAGAATGACAATACAAATTGATCTAGCCATGTCCGTCTGTCTGTCTGTCTGTCTGTCTGTCTGTCTGTCTGTCTGTCTGTCTGATGTATGCAAACTAGTCCCTCAGTTTTTGAGCTATCGCGATAAAACTTTGCACAGACACTTATTATTTCAGGGGACAGCACATTGGTCGGAGCCGGCCGGATCGGACCACTATATCTTATAGCTGCCATACAACTCGAAGTCGGTTTTGGCCATATATCCCATGTTTTTTAATCTATCGCGATGAAACTTTGCACTGATACTTATTATTAAAAGAGACATCACATTGGTTGGAGCCGGCTGGACCGGATGACTATATCTTATAGCTGCCATACAACTCGAAGTCGGTTTTGGCCATATATCCCATGTTTTTTAATCTATCGCGATGAAACTTTGCACAGATACTTATTATTCAAAGAGACATCACATTGGTTGGAGCCGGCCGGATCGGATCACTATATCTTATAGCTGCTATACAACTGGCAATGAATTAAATATTCTTAGAACAAAAAAAAATGTTACGCGACAAAACGATTTTGTACAGCTTATGAAATTTCAGTGGTGCAGTTGGCAGAGTGAAAATTGCCTATAGGTTCGAAAAGAGTATAAAATCTTCGGCACGCCGAAGATAATCCTTCCCCACTTGTTTTAACTATGCTTTGACTATTGCATTACCTATATCCTTTTGCATGAATCTTAAAGGTATCAGTTAGATACAAATTTATATCAATCTTTGCATAGGTCTTTTCAAATTCATAAATTATTACCAAATATTTATTTAAATCGCGACCCACGATTAAACAAATATATACTCTATATTCTGAATCGTTTTTTGAATAAAAAATGCACATCATCTTTAATATGTATAGTTATATTTTAATAATATTATTGAGCCAAGTATAAAAACAAATAACAATGCAAAAAAAAAAATGGAAGCTTATATAACTAATTATGATCAATGGATGCTCTAAATTCAATTCGATAGTTCGATAAAATCGTTAATGCATAATAATAATCGATATTCGCACAACACCAAAATGGAACTCATTGCAGAAGTTTTAAATAATTATAAATATCAATGCAATTCGATTGTTTGTTATTGTTTAACATAGGAATAACAATAATTAAAAAAAAAATCGTACAATAATTATGATTACTATATAGTACATAATTCACTCATATACTCGTTATTATCTTGTTCTTTTCGTTTTCTTTCGGCTTTTCTTCTATTTTTATTCATTTTTTTTTTGGGTCTAAAGCTTGCCTTGGATCTGGAGCTGGTTGATTAAACACTTGCCACTCCTCTGGAGCAGTCGGATGCGTTCAACAAATTACAATTACAAATTACTTAAGTCTATAGATAAATGTATTTCACTCGCATATCGAAATATATATGTATATGTATGTTTAGATAATTGCACATTCGTTAAGTTAAATATTTTCGTAAAAAAAAAACATAAAAAACAAAAAAAAATGCACTTCAAGAGTCTTAAACGCGGAGTTGCCCCAGTTCAGATCAAGCTCAGGCGACTGTTGGTCTTGCGCAGCTGGGCGCGCCACGGAATGATGTTGTCGGTGTCATCCTGCTCCTGCTCCTGCTCCTCGCCATTATCCAGTGCATCCTGCTGCTGCTGCTGCTGCTGAATCTGCTGATGCAGCTGCTGTTGCTGCTGTTGCTGTTGCTGCTGCTGCTGTTGCTGCTGTTGCTGCTGTTGTTGCTGTTGCTGCTGCTGTTGTTGCTGCTGCTCGAAGTCGCTGGATTTGGATGCGGTATCGCTGTGGTTCTCCTTGTTGTTGTTGGCCTGCTGCGCCTGCTGCTGCAGCAGCTGCAGCTGCTGGTAGTGCTGCTCGACATTGAGGCCGCCGGCGCAGGTGGCCAGATTGATGTTGTCGATGGACATGGCGCGATTCTTGAGGCGCCAGGTGTCCGCAACGCGGTTGTTCTCCTCCACCTTGGGCGTGTAGATGGCCGCTCTGCAAAATGGCACAGACAGCACAGGAGCACAGGTCAGAGAGAGGAGTCCGCCAACTGTCTAGCTGGGCCACTCGGTCGCTCAATCACTCACCCACCCCTGTGGACCCACTCAGACCCTGCCAACCCATCACTTACTTCAGCTTGTTCTCAGTTTCTTCGCGGCGCGCCAGCAGATCGCGTTTCCACTGCGGTATCTGGGAGAGGCGGCGCGACTCCGCCTCCTGGGCCATGCGATCCTCAAAGTCCTTCTTGGCGCGCTCGGCCGCCTTCTTGGCCATCATCTGGCGCTTCCAGTCGGGTATGGCATTGCCGGCCTGATCCTTTTCTGGTATCTGCAAGTAGATCTTTGATACGCATGACAATCCCACTTCTTCTCCAACCCAAAGCCAGCCCCCAACCCCCACTCCCCCAAGTCGCAGAACAGCTTACTGCATCGTGACTCACCTGATCCACATAGTTGTTGGCCGTGAACTGCTTCGTTATCTCCATGTAGTGCTCCGAGTCCATGCGATTGGCCATCTGCTGCTCGACCTTCATCTTCTTGATGCCGGGTATATCCTTCGATATCTTCAGCTCGGCTATCAAATCCGTCTTCAGATACGTGTCCGTGCTGCTTGTTAAGCACTGCATGCTCAGACTCCGAGCCGGCATCTGGTAAGGCTTCGGCACCTTCTGTGTGTCCGTGCGACGCAGCTGTTGGCAGATTTATATGCATTATTGTGTGTAGCAATGAATACTCGAAAAGCGATATAAGCTAGCTCAGCTAAACCAACTTCACCTGTACCATCTATTCAAAACTAAACAATCATACAATTGTTTAACTATTAAAACAGAAACCCTACAGAGCATCCTTCAAAAATAAAGTTTCTGCGCCATCTTCAATGCATAGTGCACCGGTAAAAGGTGTGACCTTGGTACTAATGCCTATTCGATATTTTGTCATCGATACTTTTATTTAGATGCAATCACAAATCACTTAAATGTTTGATTATTGAAATCGATATAGGATAAAATTATTTAATACTTGTTTCATTTTGTTCATTAACTACTAAAATAAATATTAAACTATTACTTTTTCAATGCAGAAAGATAATTTTTCTGCATATTATTGCCGGCTCAAAATCTGAGTAAAATCGCTTCGCTCAAAAAAATTTTCAACTATTCTTTAAGTTCACTAAACAGCTTTCCATATAAAAAGTTTTATTGAAGTTAATTTATCTACGAAAATATAGCAATTAATATTAATGTAGTATTAATATTGTAGACATATGTCAGATGTGCGAACAAGTTATATATTCTCGACCAACAATAATATACAATAAGCTACATTAAGCAACTTTTTTTCTTTTGTCAAAAAACAGCTTAATTATTGAAAATGGCAAAAGTGTCAGAATAACAAAAGATGTTGGCACAAAATGTGAAATGAAAATACATTTATATATCTTTAAATAAATAAGGAAAAATCGAATAAGTGAGCGTAGCGTTATCTCCATATATTTTCTTATCTATTCCCATTTGATTTTTCGTAGCTGCTAACAATGTTAAGAATAAATGACGATAATAATTTTACAGAACAAAATGTTGATAAATTAAAAGCGATTGCTCATTTTTGCTTTTAATATTTATTTTGATCTGAAATTTGTAGGGCATAGAAGAAGGCACTTGGAGACCGTCAAAAGTTACCTCCAGTATGCTGAGGATGACAAAACAATTTAATCTAGCCATGTCCGTCTGTCTGTCTGTCTGTATGTATGTAAACTAGTTCTTCAATTTTGAAGCTATAGTTATGAAACTTTGCACAGCGACTTATTTCATTATATTATTCAGAGGGACAGCACATTTGTCGGAACCGAACGGATCAGAATACTATATCTGTTATATATATATATCTATATCTGCTGCCATACAACTATAAATCCGTTTTTGGTCATATATCCTATGTTTTAAAGCTATCGCTATTCAATTTTCCTGTACACTTGAACATCCTTATAGCCCAAAAACGTTTGAAATTTCAAAACGATTGAGTCATAAGCAGCGAAGATCTACGTCATTGAATATTTTGCAAGAACATGTAAGCGTGGAAATAAAATAAGAGCTAGTGGAAATCCGTTCACAGATTCGAAGAGAGTACTATTAAAGCTTCTGCACGCCGAAGATGATCCTTCCGCACTTGCTGTTTTGTCACTTCACTCACCTGCACACTGTTTAGATCCTGTATGGAAATCGCTGACAGCGGCTGATGCTGCTTGCGAGTGGCCGTATCCTGGCTACTTGGCGCCGCCGCACCGTGCGGCTTCTTGGGCTTCTGTGACTTGCCGGTGGCATCGCCGCCCATGGCGGCTAGCATCATTGGGGGCATTGGGGGCGCCATCATGTGCGGCAGGGGCGGCGGCGGTGGCGGCAACGGGGGCTGCTCCCCAACGGAAAGGGCATGCGAGTGATGCGGATGCTGGTGTGGATGTGGATGTGGGTGTGGGTGTGGGTGCTGATGGTGCTGATGCTGATTGTGCTGCTGGGCGATCTGTATCTGCATGTAGTCCTCCGTATCCGTGGAGCTGCAAGGAGACGCAAATAGTGGCAATCAGTACACGTGTGTGTTTGTGTGTGTGTGGGCGTTGGGTGTGTGTTAGTGGTGTGTGTCGGCCGGACCTGCGCCAGGTGTGTCGTGTGCGCAGTATCATCTTTGGATTGCGACTGAACGGAGTGAGCCAAAACTAGTTGGCAAGCGAAAAAAGCATAATGAAATAAAACTAAAGCTACAAATAAAAATGGGTGCTGCTGGCATGCAGCACGCATAAAATTTCATGCACTCTTGAGCCGCTGAGGAAGTGTGGCGGTGGTTGCTAATTGCCCCGCTGCACCGAGCACCGAGCACCGTTGCAAGCGAGCATGTGTGGCTTAATTAAGGCAACTGTACTGCTGCCACTTGTGGCATGGTGTAATTACTTATGTGGCCGCCGCACGAGATGTGCAGCTAAATGAGGTTGGAGTCGCTGTCGCGTTAGAGCGTTAGAGCTAGAGCCAGCGTGGCTTTCTCAACTTACCGGGCCGAGGATGGACACGAACGCTTATCGCTAATGCTCTTCAGATACTCGGACGGCTTGATGAGATGCGTGACGCCGTCTTGCGATTTGTTGGGAAAACTGGGCGGCACAAACGGCAGCACCAGCTGCTTGTTGACCAAATTGGGGCCACCAGAGCGCACGCCAGCAATGCTGCCGGCGCCCTCGCCGGCATAGCTGCCGCCATACTGCGGCTCATAGTGATCCTCGGCGGATGAACCCACGCCGTACATGCTGGCGGCATACATCGATTGCTGCTGCTGCTGCAACAGTTGCTGCTGCTGCTGGTAGTGCGATGGCTGATAGCTGCTGCTGCTGCCACTGACACTGCCACTGCCACTGCGCTGCTTGCCACCACCCTCCGCATAGCCATAGATGCTGCCAGGCGACGCTTGATAGTGCCCCTGTCCCTGTCCCTGTCCATCTCCATTGCCAGCTGCAAGTGCTGCTGCTGCTGCTGCTGCTGCTGCTGCATCAGCGGAGGCGCCTCCGTTACCGTTGCCGTTGCTAATGTTGGCGTTGCCGTTGCCGTTGCCATTGAGCAGCTTGGCTTTCTTGTTCGCTGGAATTGAACAAATTTATTTATGAGATTTAAGTCTTCGTCTGCGTTAAGTACGCTATTGTGGGTTAGCAGTTATCCCAGCTCTTTGGTCACGCCAACTTGACTCACAACAACAGCAACAACAATAATATACTCATTGCGTATGCAGTGTGTGGCGACGCCTTTCACCAAACAGCAGAATGGCGCTAATGCATTTCGCCTACAACTTAATCAAATGAAGAGCCGGCCCCTAAATGCAGACTCCAAAGCCATTCAACCCAAACAAATCAAGCGAATCTGGCCAATCAAATTGCAGTCGAAGATGTGATCAATATTTATATACTCAATTGTAGCGTTTTTTTTTCCGTCTATGCAATTAAGTTTCATTAATATTTGTTTCAGTAACTTCAGCTGCAATTTCATTATTTTAAAATAAATAAATCTTCGTTTTTTCATTCAATTTGCTTACAAGTGTGTGAACTTTATGTTCCATTAATATTATTCAGTACATTTTTCAGCTGCAATTTCATTTATTTTCACTGGGAATAAATTAATAAAACAAAATAAAAAAATCTACGGTTTTTTTTTCGAATCACTTTGTTCAATTCAATTTGTTTACAAGTGTGTCAACTTTATGCTCCACAAGTTGTCAGCATTTGAGGCAATTGAACGAGTTTTTACTTCACAAACAGGATTTCAAACACAATTTGAGCAATACTTTGACATTGTCAAATAAAACGTTTGAGATGTAGTTAAACATTACAATTAAGTGGCTATTAACTTTGAGCGAACAGGTCTTAAAGTCACAAATTTATAACTTTTCCTTTGAATTTATTACTAAATTAATATTCATATTTATGTCAACATATTATCTCGTTTAGGATTTAAGCTGCCCAGCTTGTTTGAATTGAATTAATTGAAATGTCATTATTTGCTTTATTTTTCAATAGAGTAAGCAATCATAAGATCTAGCCATGTTGAGAGACGACCATCAGTGGTGTCAAACGTGGCATATTCAATATGCCGCATTTAATTGAATTTTAGGACAGACCGGCACAAGTTTTATATTCTAATAGATTTCAACACTTGTGCCCGCATCAGTACGCATTTATATGTACAAATGTGTATATGTGTGTCTGACCGCTTCTACATAATTAAATGTATGGCGACAACTTTAGAATTTGTAATGCCCACTTATGGGCAGCACCCAATAGCGCGTGCTGCAGCTTTTTCACCCTACCACCTCTATCAATCAATAATAATACAAAACCCAAATACAAATTATGAACAACAAAAGAAACAAAGTAGCATTTCGTAAATTGAATTGTTTCCAAAAATTCAAACACACAACTGCGTGTCTGTTTCGAGAGTTACATATAAAATATCGATAACAAAAAACAAAACTAAATTCCGATGCCGGTGCGAATCTATCACGAACGGCAGGTGTCGCAATTGTGCGCACTGCACGCGCTAAACAACTTGTTCCAGCGCCGCCGAACGTTCACCAAGAAGCAGCTGGACGAGTACTGCTACACGATGACGCCGCGTGTCTGGCTGAATCCGCACCGCTCGTGGCTGGGCCGTGGCAACTACGATGTGAGCGTGATCATGCATGCGGTGCAGCAAATAAACTACGAAGCCGTTTGGCACGATAGGCGCATCGATCCCAGCTACCTCAACTTTGGCGTCATATATGGATTCATATTGAACAGAAGCTCCAGGCACTGGTTGGCGCTGCGGCGCATCAGGCGTGACTACTACAATCTGGACTCGACGCTGGCCCGGCCGAAACGCATTGGTCGCCAACGCAACTTTGTACGTTATCTGCGTGACCAGCTGGGGCCGGATAGCGAGAATGCGCTTTTTATCATCGTCAAACAGCGTGCGGAAGAGCAACAGGAGGAGAAGATCTGGCTGAAGCCTAGCTACCGGCGACTAAATCAAATGCACACACATCAATCCACAAATAAAAGATAGTCACCACGGCCAACTATCGAATACCAAAAGAAGACTGATCGACCAAAACATCCGGATAAAACGGACTAAAGAATAGAGACAGGAGAAATCTAGCCATGTCCGTCTGTCTGTCTGTCTGTCTGTCTGTCTGTCTGTCTGTCTGTCTGTCTGTATGTCTGTCTGTCTGTCTGTATATCTGTCTGTCTGTCTGTCTGTCTGTCTGTCTGTCTGTCCGTCTATCCGTCTGTCTGTATGTCTGTCTGTCTGTATGTATGCTTCAAAATGGAAATCAACTAGACTGTTAAAGTCCGTAAATTTGCTTTAACATATTGCAGGTAACTGCCTACACGACTTATGGACTCATTTCAGCAAGTACTTTATTTAATAACAACAAATATGATACAAAATATGCAAGCCTCCATCTGCCACAAACAAAATTGTATTCAAGAATTTCCATATTTGTATAAGCATAACACTTTTTTTTAAATATATTAAAATTATTCCAAAATGTAAGCCATTCATTTATAACACTAATAGCAATTCTTATAAAACATACTCAGCATACTTAGCGCAAGTATTATTCTATAAAACTACAACATTTTTGTTTTATAACAATTTAGTCAAATTGGTAAAGTTAAGTTTCTTGTTATTAAATTTGCAAAAAAATAGCTAATTGGCATTTCTCGTGATTAGAAGATATATATTAGAAGGTATTTAAGCAATTTTTATACTCTTTTCGAAGAAAATAGTATATTAAGTTTGTCCTGAAGTTTGTAACGCATAGAAGGAAGCGTCTGAGACCCCCAAAAGTTACTGCCAGTATGCTTAGAATGACACAACAATTTGTTCTAGCCATGTCCGTCTGTCTGTCTGTCTGTCTGTTTGTATGTATGCAAACTAGTCCCTCAGGTTTTGAGCTATCGTGATAATCCGAAGATAATCCTACCCCACTTGTTTTTTATTTTAAGTCGTATGCTTCTAAGATTATTATTACCACATATATATATAGCTTCAAATATGAAATTAATTTTTTCAACTTTATCAGTAGGATGTGAGTCACAGGAAAAATTTTTATATTATAAACAAAAAAAATATTTATTCAATTTATTTTCACTTGTATTTTCCGTGTTCAAAGGCTCAAAATTCAAAATTTATAAGAATTAAGATATTGTTAATCTTTTTATAATTTTTACACAGTTTTATTTAAATATCGATCTGACTAACATTGATAAGATAATATAAAGTTAAGACCAAGAAAACCAACCTAATAAAATGTTTACATTTTTGTCATTCTATTAATTCTAAATCTACATATTTGTCATATTGAGTAAGTACATAAATAAACGCTAAGGGTAACAGCCCTCAATTTAGGGGTAGCTGCTGCAGTTTGTAATCATACATGCCAAACATAAAAGCAAAGAAGCAATAGCAAAAGGTAAAGGAAAACCCCCACAAAATGGCAGCTCGCATGATTGGTGGCCATTGAGGCAAGTGGTGCACATGTTCCCAGTTAATTGGCCAAAGCACTGAAGCACAAGACGCCGCTGATCCTCCTTCAGCTCTGCTCTGCTCTGCTCTGCGATGTTATGAGTCCTCGGCAGTGCAACTTTCACGGTTGCAACTAGCAACTTGCAACTAACAACTTGCAACTTGCAGCTTGCAACTGGCAGAACTGGAAAGCTGCAGCGTGAATGTGGCATCCATTATGCGATGGCATTATATATGGTCAGAGCATTCAAAATGCTTGGGGATCGGGTCTGGCCAGTTTTGGGGCATTGATTTGGCGGCCAAAATGAAAAACTGCTACGATATCTGCAATTGCCAGCAATTTTCAACATTTTTATCAATTGCCAGAGCAGTTTTACTGGCAATGTCTGCGGCTCTGGATTGGGATTGTTTTGGCATGCTTTTGGTATGGTTTGGTTTGGTTTGGTTTGGATTGCTTACTGCCTGTCAACAGGTTCCATTTTTGATTTTCATGGTGAAATTGCATCTATGCAGTTGAGCCATGGGCTAGTGGCAAGGGGGAAAAACAAATGACGACGAGTGGAAAGTGGAATAGGTTTTTAGGAAGTACACGATTTGCAAATTTTGAAAATATATTGCCAAAAGCAAGCATAAGATTGAAGATCTTGTAGTAAGCAAAAGTATAAATGATTACTTGTTTATGGATATATTCATTTTTGCACTAAATGTCCATAAAAAAAGCACAGTGTATAATATTAAAAAATATAATAAAACTCAAATGCAATTTGCAGTTTATAAAACACTTATGCACCGATATGATCCTTAATCATATGCTATACACTTTATAAACATTACACTTTTCTTTTGTATTCTCTTTTGAGTTACAAACTATCGTGAAGAGCCCAAGGATGTTTATTTCAATACAAATTGTATCGATCGCACTTACACCGAAATATATCGAAACGCTGAAAACTCAGCGTAAAATAATTGCGACGCGTATTTTTATGGATCTTCACCGAACCGGACATGTTCATTCTAAAAGATAGACTGCACGAGTGAGCACCGGATTGACACAAAACAGTTCGATGGCAAATCACATGCTCAATGATTGCACAGAAAACCATAAAAATACAAATAAACAAATTTTGTGGACGATGGCGATGGCGATGACGATGACGATGTTGACTGGGCGAGCGTTGCTGGCAGCCTGATGCGAGTTCAACTGATCGCCAAAGTTATTCACCCAAAACGCCAACAACGACAATAGCAGCAACAACAGCAGTAACAACAACAACAACAACGAGTCGTGGAGTCGCCGAGTTGGAATGGAGTTGGAAGTCGTGAAGTCTTGTCACAAAGCCAGTGTGTGCGAAAAGAAAACACGTTCACTTTCATTGGGTAAAAGTTTCGCGCGGGTGGATAGGCTGCCACATGCCTCATGCCTCATGCCACTTGCCAGATGAAGCAAGGCCATAATTGGCGGCATTGTGGTGCAGTTTTGCAGTTCAAGGCGATTGCACTTCCGCCTCGGCCAATGACAGCGCCCAAGGATCTGAGCTTCTCAGCTGCAACCTGTTCAGCTGGTGGTAGCTAGTGGCTAGTGGCATGTGGCATGTGGCATGTATTGGATTTCACTCAATTTCATGCCCATTTGGAGCTGGTCGCTTGAATGCATTACACTAAACGCATTCATTCAATGACAATGCAGTCTCAGTCCCTTGGTTTGTTTGTTGTTGCTTTTATTTTGATTGCCACAAACAACTTCCACATCTTTGTCTTACCACATTGGCTTTTCCGTTTCTCCTCCACTTGCTTGCTTTTGCAAACGTGTGAACGTTTGCCAAGTTTTGTTCGGATGTCTGCTCAATTTGTATAACCAGTTCCCTACGGCAGACATCAGACATCCGACATCAGACTTCAGACAACAGAGTGCAGATACCATTTACAAATGCATATTGCAAGTCAATGCATGTCAAATATCTAACATTCATTGTCTTCGCCAGGTTAATACACTCGACACACGCCCTAAACTGTGTGTGACGCAGTCTAACGTTTATGAGCCCAAAGCAGCTACAGTGAAGCTTCCAACTTGATTGCCATCTGCCAATAAGCCATACACATTACGCTCAACAAGAAACCTTCCTATCTGTTGCCTATGATTCTGGTATTTCCCCTGTTATTTCCACTTTATATATCTAAAAGACTTGGAAAAGTCAACATAATTACAACTTAGCTAAGCTTCCTCATCTGATTAAATATGAAATAAATAATGACCTATCCTGAACAAAATGACTGAAATTAACAACAGATTCTAGATTTTAAAATGCAAGACAATATTTCTAGGCAATCCTTGTAAATAGAAACATCATTGTTACCCCCTTAGTATATTCAGCCCTAAGCAAGTCTACGATATTGAAACAAAAGGCAATTCCATACAGTCTTAATGGATATGCCCTGTCGAAGTTCGAGTTAGAGAAGCTAGACTGTATTCGCATTTCATTGTATTGGATCTGTCGTCTTTCTATATAAGCTGTATGATCTAACAATACCCAGTAGCTACTCAACTGCAACAATTTCAAACTGTTTCCGCTTAAACTACTTGCGAATTAGAAGATCGCTCGCTTGTTAGTTTCAAATTGTATTTGTTGTTGCTGCTGTTGTTGCTTAAACACCTTTCCTGCTGCCGTTTTGCCAAATGGGAAGCCAAACACTTGACTGGTTATTGGGCAATTCCAGTTTGAAGTCATGTTTGCTCAGCTAATTGATCAATCAGCGCGATACCCCCAGTCCGCCCTGGGCATACCCCTCTGCCGATGTCAAAGACCCCGTCAGCTGTCAGTCACATGCCGTCGAAGAGTTAATGATGAGCGAGTGCGAGTGAGTGAGTGAGTGAGTGAGTGCGACAGGGCCACGTTCGGTTTTACTGCTCTAACGAACGGCAACTATAGAACAAATTGAACTATAACTATGCTAGTGTCCTACTTCAGCCGCTACTTCAGATGCTGTGTCTTGGTGCGCTTCTTCTTGCCCAGTCCCTTGAAGCCCTTCAGCTTGGTGGGGCAGCGCGGGGTTGCCACTGAGCTGGTGCCGGGCGCATTGGCATTGGACATCTTGCTCATGCCCGCCGTGAGCACAGCGGGATTGGGCCAGAGTGGCGCCTGAGGGTGGGCAACCTTCACGTCCAGCAAGTGGCGATCGAGTAGCTGCAGCTGCTCGTCGGTGGCCAGCTGTGTGTCCAGTGAGTTCATGAACAGCGTCGAATTGCCCGCACTGTAGATGACGTATGTGTCCTTAACGTTCAGATTCTCCGGCAGCATATCGGACAGAGTATCCAGTCGCGGGGACAACGGCAACGGCAACGGCAACCCATGCATGCCCATTTGCATCAAGGTCGGCCTCCGCTGCGGCGACATTGGACCGGTCGTCGTCTCATCCGAGCTGCTGCTCAGCGCTCGGCGGTCCAGCAGATCTGACCAGTCGACACTGGAACTATCAGTGCTCATGGCGGACAATCCAATTCAATTCGATACCGACACCGATACAGTCGCAGTCGCGTGTGTTTGTGTGTCCTTTTTACCAATTTGTCCGTTTTTGTACCGAAATTATGTTGTGTGGCCGAAATGTTTACTAAAATACTTATCCAAATATGGCATAAGGTCAAGGCCAAGGCCAGCTTAGCTAGCCAAACGATATGGAGTGTCAATTGAGATGCCTGCTACAAGATCTCTATTGTAAGACCAGATGACCTCACTGGATTAACTAATTGGCACAGTTATCTGCATCTTTGAGGGCTCCCTCTCCATTGAGGATTCCTTCTCTTAGTATAAATTGAACTAGACAATCGATCATGGGTGATGTGACCCATGATCGATTGGGTGATGTGACCCATGATCGATTGTCTTTTTCTTTAATCGAATTACTTAGTCACAACTTAGTAGAACAAGTGTTCTAATTTTAAACAAGTAAGAGTGCTCTAGTCGGGAGTGCCCGACTAGGAGATACCCTGAATCCAGTCCTTACATTCATATTAATCTATCAGTGTGTATACATACATGTAATGGAAAGTAAAATCTTAAATAACTTCGTTGTTTATTGTCCGATCTTTCTTTTTAGGACATAACATTGGCAATAAAATGTGTGACCAAACGCAGTTTGCAAGGTCATAACTTCAAACATTTCTGGGGGGATTGGGGGGTGGTATCCAAAAAGTGAAATATTTGTAATATGTGTATGATATTCGAGATTATATATGACCAATTTGGGGCCACTAGCTCTAATAACTTTCAAGTTATGGCCAACAAAACACTGGACTGAAGTCGAAATTTATCGATAACTTTTGAACGGGACTAGTCATCGATAAAATTAAATAAACTTGTACGGTCCCGGGACTACGAGAACTTATATTCCAAATATGAAGTCTCTAGCTCTTAAAGTCTCTGATATATGTATGTTCATACAGACAGACAGACAGACAGATAGATAGACAGACAGATGGACATGGCTAGATCGACTCGGCTGTTGATACTGATCAAGAATATATATACTTTATATGGTCGGAGATGGTTCCTTATGCCTGTTACATACTTTTGCACAAAACCATAATACCCTTTTTACCCATTTTCAATGGGTTCAGGGTATAAAAAGCTTGATATACCTGTAAATCACATTTTACCTATTTATATTGAAACATATACTTATAAGAAAATATTAAGCGCGTCATGTTTGTTTACATGTGTTCCGATTGAATGTAAAAACTTTCTCATTTCAGTCTTGGTAAAAAAAAGAACACTCTATGTTGTAGAATTTAGATAAGAATGTAAAGCAGAAGTTGAACAATTATTTCTAAATGCAAAAATATTTCTTGCATTTCGTTTTGTATTCGAAAGAAATGTGTGTCGGAAGCCACATACCTGATATGGTAGACATGGTGCGATTGTGATTGCCTCGCACCAGTTCCGAGGGTCGCAAGCTGGGCTCCTCGACCACCTCCAGGCCCGAATCCGAGTCCACACAGTCGTGTGATGTGGCAGTAGTTGTTGCAGCAGCTGTTGTTGTTGGTGTTGTGCTGCCAAAGTGATTCTTCATATATATATTGCTGTTATTGTTGTTGTTGTTTGAGTGCTCGCCATTTAAGTTGTTGCGCTGCACGGGGGCACGCAGTGGGGGTGGCAATGGCGGCGGCGGAGGACCATTAACTATAAAGAGAGAGAGAGAGAGAGAGGGAGAGAGAGAGAGAGAGAGAGTGAGAGGGAGAAAGAGAGAGGGAGAGAGAGAGAAGGCGAAAAGCAGTCAGCAAAAATAAAAACCAATGCACTCTTGCAAACACATGACAGTTGTTAGATTTATGGAGTTGGTAGCTCTTATAACTTGCAATTTATCGATAAGTTTTCAACGGGACATGTTATCGATATCAAATGAAACAAACCTCAGCTGGGCAGAGACTACGAGAACTAATATTCCAAATATGATGTGCCTAGCTCTTGTAGTCTCCGATATCCGAGTGTTTATACAGACAGACAGACAGACCGACGAACATGGATACTGATCAAGAATATATACGTTATATGGCTGGAGTTGCTTCCTTATGCCTGTTACATGCTTTTTTATACAACTTCATTATACCCCTTTTACCCATTTGATTTCCAAGTTTCAGTTCTTGCACTAGGAACTCAATAATATACATAGGTGTTTATACATATACCCTATGCGAGATTTGCTGAAACTTACCCACGGCTAAATTTTGCATGGGCGGCGCCGAGGGAGACTCGCTTCAGATTTCGATTGCTCATGTTGTTGTTGTTGTTGCTGTTGCTGTTGCTGATTTGATTGATGTTGTTGCTGCTGCTGCTGTTGCCATTGCTGCTCATGCCATTGCTGTTGCCGTTGCCGCTGCTGCTGCTGCTGTTGTTGTTGCTGTGCATGGAGATGTTAGGATTGCTGCTCAGCATGGTCGCATCTGCCAGATTGTTGCGGATCATGGAGTTCTTGTGCGTCTGCTTGGTGCGCTCGGCAACGTCCTCGGGTGGGCAGACGCTCTCGTACGTGTCGCTCTTGATGCCCCCATTGAGCAGCTGATTCTTCAGATTGAGGTTCACATTCTTGCCACTGTAGTTGTCCTTGATGCTCGCATCGTATTTGCTACTGTGCAGTCCGATCATCGAATGCGATTTGTTGCGATTCAACAGGCTGATGTTGTTGTTGCCGCTGTTGTTGCTGCTGCTGCTGCTGCTGCCGTTGTTGTTATTGTTATTGTTATTGTTATTGTTATTGCTATTGCTGTTGTTGTTGTTGCCATTGCTGTTGTTATAGTTGTTGCGCTTGTTGTTCAAATGCTGTGGGAGGAGTGAAAGGGGAGCGATTAGAATTGGAATTTTGCTAGGCATTGAACGATTTGAATTGATAAGTTATTTTCTTTATAACTAAATGAAGTTCCTATCGAAATTCGGATCAGTTTAGAGGAGTGAAAGACATTACCAGGGCCTTGGGAGATTCAAAATGGTTTGTCTCTCGTTAAAAATAAAAAATTCGCAAATGATTAAAATTTAAATGCAGATTTAATATAGATGCGAAATCATGATGAAAATCGAAGATCGGATAAGTTTTCACAGTTATGGGAATTTTAGACGTTTGAACGGCAGTTCCAGGAATTTGGGAGCCTAATCTTGGCTTGTGTTTCATTTAAAATCAATACAGCGAAATCGCTTCATATTTAAATGCAGATCTAGCATAAAACCCAATGCAAAGATCTTTCGGTTGGCTCCTACTCACATGGTTGCTGTACTGCAGCACCACATCTGTGCTGCGCGTGGAGCTAGCGCTGGCCGAGCGCGAATGGGAGCCACTGTCTCGGGAACGTGATCTGCCCACATTGTATTTGTGCTGCAGCTGTTGCTGCTGCTGCTGTTGTTGCTGATGCTGTTGTTGTTGCTGCTGCTGTTGCTGTTGCAGCTGCTGCTGTTGCAACTGTTGCTGTTGCTGCAGCTGATGCTGTTGCTGTTGCTGTTGATGATGATGCTGATGGTGTTGCTTGCGTGACTCCTCGCGCACCAGATAAATATCCTCGTAGTCATGATCGCCGTTCTGATTGCCATTGCTGCTGCTGATGTTGCTGCTGCTGTGCTTATGTTGCTTGTAGTTGCTGTTGCCACTGTTGCTGTTGTTGTTGGCATTGGTCTTGACATTGCTGCTGCTGCTGATGTTGCTGTTGCTGCCGTGCCGATTGAAGCTCTGACTGCGCAACTGAGGCTGATGCTGATGCGGATGCGGATGCGGATGCTGGTGATGACTGTGACTGTTGTGACTGTTGTGATTGTTGCCGTGATGATGACTGCTGCTCTTTGGCGAGTTGAAGCTGGACGCAATGGAGACGGACTCATCGGAGCCGCTGCCGGCGCCACTGGAGCTGGAATGGACATCGGCCTGAATGGTCATAATAGCATTGCTGCTGGCCTTCGACTGCATCGCGTGCAACGGATGCGGCAACTGATGCTGCTTCACGCTGCTGCAGTCCGAGTCAACGAACAGATCCCGCACCCGATTATAGATGATCTCCTGCGGATCGTGTAGAAAGAACGACTCGCCCGATATGCTGCCATTAGGCGATGGTGTTGCATACATGCCGCCATTGCGCATTGGATTCACATAGAGGCCATCGTTCGGCAGCAGTGCACCACTACCCCCGCCACCGCCACCACCACCAGCAGCACCAGCGCCACCGCCGCCAGCACCACCGACGCTAGGGCTGCCCGTCAAGGCACCACCGGAGGCGCCATAGAGCTTCTCTGAGGAGCTGCGCGACTGCTGCGAGTACAGAGCATCGCTATTCTTGCGACTGATGCCAACGCCAACGCCAACGCCAACGCCAACGCCAACTCCCACTCCGAGGTTGATGCCAACGCCGGCGGCAGCAGCGGCTGCTGTGACTGCTGGCGGATGCAGATAGAAGGGCTCCACATCTGAGCTGAGCGTGGATGAGGATTTCGATTTGATGGTGTTGCTGCGACTTGTCTGCTTGCTGGAATTCGTATTCGAGTTGCAGCTGCTGCTCAAGTGTTGCTGCTGCTGCTGCTGCTGATGTTGCTGCTGATGCGAAGACTTGTGACGCTGCACGTTGCTCTTGCTGTTGTAGTCGACGGTGGTGCCGTGCTGCACCAGCACATTGAGACACTGCGAGGAGAGAGAGGCACAGTTAAAGAGCTAGCTCAGCTTCCCAATTGATGACTACTCACCTCCACCTGCTGGTTCTCAGCAGCATCGTTGATCGGCGATTTGCCATATTTGTCCAGCGACAATTTGGCGCCGTGGTTGAGCAGCCAGCGCACCACAGATAGATGGCCACGCGAAGCGGCAAAGTGCAGTGGTGTTGCACCATCGCCATCCCGCAAATTGGGATCCACGCCTTGCTCCTGCACCTGTGGCCAGACAATCAGCTATCAGTTACTTGTTATACTCTTTTGCAAGAAAATATCTATTTTGTGCTGAGATTCGTAATGCATGAAAGGAGACCGCCAAAAGTTGCCTCTAGTATATTTAGGCTGACAGAACAAATTGATCTGGCCATGTCCGTCTGTCTGTCTGTTTGTATGTATGCAAACTAGTCCCTCAGCTTTTGAGCTATCGTTATGAAACTTTGCTTAGTGACTTTTTATTCAAAGGGACAGCACATTTGTCTAAGCCGACCGCATCGGACCACTATATCTTATAGCTGTCATACAACTGGAAGTCGTTTTGGCCATATATCCCATATTTCTAAAGCTGTCGCCTTCAATTTCCTTGTACACTTGAACATCTAATCTACTCACTTATGTTTAGAATTTCAAAACGATTGAGTGATAAGAAGCGAAGATATGCGTCATAAGCTATTTTGAATGCAACAGGAACTATTCTATAGCATTGGCATAAGCGTAAAATATATGCTAGTGACATTTGACCATAGATTCGAAAAGAGTATACAAATACACTTGTTTTTACTTATCAATGTACCAATCTGGGCTCAGATTGCCTTTTAAACCTATTTCAACTATCGCTATGGTCGAACACATTTGATGTTTGAAATTTTGATGCATTGCAGGCAATTTAAATCCAAATATTAGATTGAGCTTTAAGTTGGTAATTGTATATAAACCTTGAGCCGGACTAGCACTTAAACTGACTAATAATGAGAATAAACAAATTAATCTCTTACAGATTGAACATTTTACAATTGCCACAAGTATAAGTTTGCTCAATGCCAGCTTCAGCTTTGCTTTATGTCTGCGATTGAGTTTCAAATGCTCCACAAGGATAAATTGTGAGCTGTCAACATTTGTGACGTGACTAAGTGGACACTTCTCAGGCAAACGAAACCTGAGCACACACACACATGTCTATGTGGAAAGTGGTTTAATGTGTGTGTGTGTGTGTGTGTGTGTGTGTAGCTGCATTGGCAATGCAAAACTATTTAGTTCAATTTAGAAAGGTGATTTTCAACTGGCACCCAAAGTCGGCCTGCCAAGAGATGTCCAGTTTATGTCGCAGCCGCAGCTCCGTGAGAGATCTCTAAAGCAAGATGGAGCGAGACAAGCCACGCCCGAGGAGCCGACCAGAGCAGAGCAGCAATAATAAAACACTGATTCCCCGTGGAAATGAAAATGTAGCAAAAGAGAACATTGTTAGCATCAGAAATGCTCCAACTTGAACTCGGACTCTGGACTAGCGGCAAATGCTAAATCGCTTGATAAATTGCATTGGCCATGCGACAAACTAGTAGTTTAAAAGCTGCCGAACCGTTAGATGTGCGCTGAAAACCAGGACAGACACACAAACAACAACAACAACAACAGCAATAGCAATAGCTAACAGAAGGCCAAGCTCCTTGCGGTTAAAACGAGTTCAGCTTTGGCTGTTTGGACTCATTTTGGAAAATTTTCTTTTTTCGTATTTTTAGTTTGTTTCAATCCCCTTTCCGAGGCTATTATAATTTTGGTGTGAAGTGTGTATATGGTATATATATATATATATATATATAGTATATGCTTGATCAGCAGCAATAGCCGAACTAGTCAGTCTCAGTTTGAAGGCTATCTCAATGAAACCTACCATATATATCATATAGGAATTATCTATTTTTTTTTTTCTAATCTTTTCTATTTATATGAAATTAATCAGTTAAAAGAAATCACATATTCCAAGATAGTCCAACCAAACTAGGCAGTTACGTGAGATATAAAGCTACTGATATTTTGGCAAGCATTCTTATCAATATTCGACTAAGCTGCGGTCTATTAGGGTATCTGTAATCTTCGGCTTTCCGTTCTTAGTTGGGCATTTGGCAACTTTGCCAATGTTTGCTACAGTTTGGCAAGCTTAAACGAGTGCAGTCTGACTATGTGTGTGTGTGTGTGTGTGTGTGTGTGCGTGTGTGTGTGTACTTACCATCCATTTGAGGCAATCCAAGCAGCCCATTTGTGAAGCGGCATGGATCGGTGCCATGCCATCGCGTGCTCTTACATATAGAGAGCCGCCGGCTTCAAGCACCAGAAACTTGAGCACCTCCAAATGCCCCTCCTGGGCAGCCAGATAAACGGGCGTGACATCATTGTCCATTTGCGTATTGGCGCTGCAAATATATATATATACATAGATTACATATAGTAGATTGTATTTGGTGGATATGAAAGGAGCCGAATCAATTAATTGCATTCGCAACTGCAGGTGCAATTTGTTTCTTTGCTATTCGCTAATGAGCAAAAAGTCAACACAGCCCCCCCTTTGGCAAAGTTTTCGCAAGCGTAAGCACACAAAAAACTGCTAATGGCCACCATATAAAGATATAGATATATGTGTATGGATACAAATTAAAGTATCATCAATGCCAACACAAAAAGAAAACACAAGACACAAAGACACAAAGCAGAAAACCAGTTGACAGATTGCGTTTTTCTGACAACTCTCAATTGTGTTTTTTCTTATTTGGTTTTTTTTTTTCTTTTTTTTTTTTGTTCATGCCTTAAAGTGTGAATGTTGAGCAAACTATGTATACATATACATATATACATATTTGGATTTGGATTTGGCTTAAGCTTAGCCATTCTGAGCTGCAGCATTTTGTAGATTATAGACTGCTAACCCTGTTAAACCATATATTGACGAGCTACGAAGCCATCTAATACAAGTGGGGAAGGATTATCTTCGATTTGCCGAAGACTTTATACTCATTTCGAGTCTGTGGGTAGATACTACGCCTATGCATACACTACATTATAGTTCACGACTAATTCGCAGATATTTAGAGATAAATTTGAAAAAAAAACAAGTGGGGAAGGATTATCTTCGGCGTGCCGAAGATTTTATACTCTTTTCGAACCTATAGGCAATTTTCACTCTGCCAACTGCACCACTGAAATTTCATAAGCTGTACAAAATCGTTTTGTCGGGAGTGCCCGACTACGAGATACCCTGAACCCAGTCCTTACAATCATTCGTACTACTCTAAACACACACATGCTGCAGTACAAGCAGTACAAGCAGTGCCAGCGGTTTAAGCAGTTAGCTTGCTCTTTCGCTGAGCCCCACACAATGGAAAGTTAAATCTTAAATAACTTCTGTGTTTATTGTCCGATCATATTGAAATTTTTGGGGCAAACAATTGTCGATAATATGTGTTACCAAACCAAATTGCAAGGTCGTACCTTCAAAAATGGGTTTTTTTTAACTTTTGGGGGGTTTGGGGGGTGGTATCCAAAAAGTGAAATATTTGTTACATGTGTATGCTATTCGAGATTATACATGTCAAATTAGGGGCCTCTAGCTCTTATAACTTGTAAGTTATATCCAAAAAACGCTGGTCTGAAATCTAAATTTATCGATAACTTTTGAACGGGACGAGCTATCGATAAATTTTAATAAACTTGATCTGTCCCGGGATTAGGAGAACTTATGTTCCAAATATGAAGTCTCTAGCTCTTGTAGTCTCTGATATCTGTGTGTTCATACAGACAGACAGACGGACAGACGGACAGACAGACGGACATGGCTAGATCGACTCGGCTGTTGATACTGATCAATAATATATATACTTTATATGGTCGGAGATGCTTCCTTATGCCTGTTACATACATTTGCACAAAACCATAATACCCTTTTTACCCATTTTTAATGGGTTCAGGGTATAAATAGAAAGCAAAAGCAAAATTTTGAGCGAGCGGGAATTGAACCCGAGTCCTCACGTTTACATCACCTAATGGCTTTGAACTGACAAACTCGCCTAATAATGCTCGAAAATACATGTTCTTTCAAAATATCTAATGACGCATATGTTCGTTATTTATGACTCAATCGCTTTGAAATTTCTGGCATTGATTAGTTATAAGGATGTTCAAGTGTGTTCAAGGCGATAGCTTTGAAAACGTGAGATATATGACCAAAACCGACAACCAGTTGTATGGCAGCTATAAGATATAGTGGTCCGATCCGGTTGGCTATGACAAATGTGCTATCCCTTTGAGCAATAAGTCCCTGAGCAAAGTTTCATAACCATAGCTCAAAAACTGAGGGACTAGTTTGCATACATACAGACAGACAGACAGACGGACATGGATAGATAAATTTGTTTTGCCATCCATGCATTACGAACTTCAGCACAAAATCAATATACTATTTTCTTCAAAAAGAAAATAATTAATAATTTGGTCTCTAGTTAAATACTGCATTAATATTATGGTCTATGTCCAGGTTAAATAATTACGATTGTATCATTTTTCATATGTTAATTTCCATATCCACATTCGGATTCAATCCACATGCAAATACAAAGATATTGAAAATATTGAAAAATTTACTCTTTCACATCAAAAGTTACTTTTTATGATTTTTGTAATAACAACCTTTTTTTGTGTAATTAATTTTATAAATATTAAAAAGACGTTTTCTAATCCAACAAGTAAGAGTGCTCTAGTCGGGAGTGCCCGACTAGGAGATACCCTGAACCCAGTTCTGACTTCCATTAATACTTGCCTAATAGTGTGCATACATACAAACACACACATACTGCAAGCAGTGCAATCGGTTTAAGCAGTTAGCTTGCTCTTTCGCTGAGCCCCACACAATGGAAAGTTAAATCTTAAATAACTTCTGTGTTTATTGTCCGATCTTATTGAAATTTTTGGGGCAAGCAATTGTCGCTAATATGTGTTACCAAACCAAATTGCAGAGTCGTACCTTCAAAAATGGGTTTTTTTAACTTTTGGGCGGTTTGGGGGTGGTATCCAAAAAGTGAAATATTTGTTACATGTGTATGCTATTCGAGATTATACATGCCAAATTTGGGGTCTCTAGCTTTTATAACTTTGAAGTTATGTCCCAAAAACGCTAGTCTAAAATCAAAATTTATCGATAACTTTTGAATGCGATGAGTTATCGATCAAATGAAATAAACTTGATCTGTCCCGGGATTAGGAGAACTTACGTTCCAAATATGAAGTCTCTAGCTCTTGTGTGTTCATACAGACAGACAGACGGACAGACGGACGGACGGACAGACGGACAGACAGACGGACATGGCTAAATCGACTCGGCTATTGATACTGATCAATAATATATATACTTTATATGGTCGGAGATGCTTCCTTATGCCTGTTACATACTTTTGCACAAAACCATAATACCCTTTTTACCCATTTTTAATGGGTTCAGGGTATAAAAACCAAAAAAAAAAAAAAATACCCAAATGATTGTTTCAAATCACATTTGTGCCTGTTTAAGCTAGTTTATTATACGAGCTGTAAATACATAAGGCATATATATGTATGTATCATGACTGTCAACTTGGATGTTTTAGAATATACTGTTTTCTCCATTTTCAATTTGATGTAAAACAAGTGGGGAAGGATTATCTTCGTCGTGCCGAAGATTTTATACTCTTTTCGAACCAATAGGCAATTTTCACTCTGCCAACTGCACCACTGAAATTTCATAAGCTGTACAAAATCGTTTTGTCGCGTAACATTTTTTTGTTTTTGTTCTAAGAATATTTAATTCATTGCCAGTTGTATAGCAGCTATAAGATATAGTGATCCGATCTGGCCGGCTCCAACCAATGTGATGTCTCTTTGAATAATAAGTATCAGTGCAAAGTTTCATTGCGATAGATTAAACAAGTAAGAGTGCTCTAGTCGGGAGTGCCCGACTACGAGATACCCTGAACCCAGTTCTTACAATCATTCGTACTACTCTAAACACACACATGCTGCAGTACAAGCAGTACAAGCAGTACAAGCAGTGCAAGCGGTTTAAGCAGTTAGCTTGCTCTTTCGCTGAGCCCCAAATAATGGAAAGTTAAATCTTAAATAACTTCTGTGTTTATTGTCCGATCTTATTGAAATTTTTAGGGCAAGCAATTGTCGCTAATATGTGTTACCAAACCAAATTGCAAGGTCGTACCTTCAAAAATGCGGGGCTTGGGGGGTGGTATCCAAAAAGTGAAAAATATGTTACATGTGTATGCTATTCGAGATTATACATGCCAAATTTGGGGTCTCTAGCTCTTATAACTTTGAAGTTATGTCCCAAAAACGCTAGTCTAAAATCAAAACTTATCGATAACTTTTGAATGCGACGAGTTATCGATCAAATGAAATAAACTTGATCTGTCCCGGGATTGGGAGAACTTATGTTCCAAATATGAAGTCTCTAGCTCTTGTAGTCTCTGATATCTGTGTGTTCATACAGACGGACAGACGGACGGACGGACAGACGGACAGACGGACAGACAGACGGACATGGCTAGATCGACTCGGCTGTTGATACTGATCAATAATATATATACTTTATATGGTCGGAGATGCTTCCTTATGCCTGTTACATACATTTGCACAAAACCATAATACCCTTTTTACCCATTTTTAATGGGTTCAGGGTATAAAAAGATAGATCAACTATCTTCAGCACGCCGAATATTATATACCCTTGCAGAATAGAATTTTAGTTGCTAGTTTCAAAATTATCGATCATTTTAGAAACCGAAAATATTTCAAATGTTGTTTTGATAATAGAACACAATATATGTATATTCATATATGAAAAAACTATCAGAATGGGTATTCTTCAAGTGAGAGTTTGCACATTGAAATGTGTTTCCAAATTGAAATACACAAAGAAAGAAGTCTGTACTTGAGACTCGGTGGAAAAGTTGAGAGACGACCATCAGTGGTGTCAAACGTGGCATATTCAATATGCCGCATTTAATTGAATTTTAGGACAGACCGGCACAAGTTTTATATTCTAATAGATTTCAACACTTGTGCCCGCATCAGTACGCATTTATATGTACAAATGTGTATATGTGTGTCTGACCGCTTCTACATAATTAAATGTATGGCGACAACTTTAGAATTTGTAATGCCCACTTATGGGCAGCACCCAATAGCGCGTGCTGCAGCTTTTTCACCCTACCACCTCTATCAATCAATAATAATACAAAAACCCAAACAAAAATTATGAAAAACAAAAGAAACAAAGTAGCATTTCGTAAATTGAATTGTTTCCAAAAATTCAAACACACAACTGCGTGTCTGTTTCGAGAGTTACATATAAAATATCGATAACAAAAAACAAAACTAAATTCCGATGCCGGTGCGAATCTATCACGAACGGCAGGTGTCGCAATTGTGCGCACTGCACGCGCTAAACAACTTGTTCCAGCGCCGCCGAACGTTCACCAAGAAGCAGCTGGACGAGTACTGCTACACGATGACGCCGCGTGTCTGGCTGAATCCGCACCGCTCGTGGCTGGGCCGTGGCAACTACGATGTGAACGTGATCATGCATGCGGTGCAGCAAATAAACTACGAAGCCGTTTGGCACGATAGACGCATCGATCCCAGCTACCTCAACTTTGGCGCAATCTATGGATTCATATTGAACAGAAGCTCCAGGCACTGGTTGGCGCTGCGGCGCATCAGGCGTGACTACTACAATCTGGACTCGACGCTGGCCCGGCCGCGACGCATTGGTCGCCAACGCAACTTTGTACGTTATCTGCGTGACCAGCTGGGGCCGGATAGCGGGAATATGCTTTTTATCATCGTCAAACAGAGGTCGGAAGAGCAACAGGAGGAGAAGATCTGGCTGAAGCCTAGCTACCGGCGACTAAATCAAATGCACACACATCAATCCACAAATAAAAGATAGTCACCACGGCCAACTATCGAATACCAAAAGAAGACTGATCGACCAAAACATCCGGATATGCTGCCAATATGCCGGATCTAGCCATGTCCGTCTGTCTGTCTGTATGTCTGTCTGTCTGTCTGTATATCTGTCTGTCTGTCTGTCTGTCTGTCTGTCTGTCCGTCTATCCGTCTGTCTGTATGTCTGTCTGTCTGTATGTATGCTTCAAAATGGAAATCAACTAGACTGTTAAAGTCCGTAAATTTGCTTTAACATATTGCAGGTAACTGCCTACACGACTTATGGACTCATTTCAGCAAGTACTTTATTTAATAACAACAAATATGATACAAAATATGCAAGCCTCCATCTGCCACAAACAAAATTGTATTCAAGAATTTCCATATTTGTATAAGCATAACACTTTTTTTAAATATATTAAAATTATTCCAAAATGTAAGCCATTCATTTATAACACTAATAGCAATTCTTATAAAACATACTCAGCATACTTAGCGCAAGTATTATTCTATAAAACTACAACATTTTTGTTTTATAACAATTTAGTCAAATTGGTAAAGTTAAGTTTCTTGTTATTAAATTTGCAAAAAAATAGCTAATTGGCATTTCTCGTGATTAGAAGATATATATTAGAAGGTATTTAAGCAATTTTTATACTCTTTTCGAAGAAAATAGTATATTAAGTTTGTCCTGAAGTTTGTAACGCATAGAAGGAAGCGTCTGAGACCCCCAAAAGTTACTGCCAGTATGCTTAGAAAAACAAAACAAATTGATCTAGCCATGTCCGTCTGTCTGTCTGTCTGTCTGTCTGTCTGTCTGTCTGTCTGTCTGTCTGTCTGTCTGTCTGTATGTATGCAAACTAGTCCCTCAGTTTTTGAGCTATCGCGATGCAACTTTGCACATACACTTATTATTCAAGGGGACAGCACATTGGTCGGAGCCGGCCGGATCGGACCACTATATCTTATAGCTGCCATACACCTCAAAGTCGGTTTTGGCCATAAATCCGATGTTTTCAAAGCAATTGCCTTAAATTTCCTTGTACACTTGAACATCCTTATAACTCATCAATGGGTAAAATCGCAAATCGATTGAGTCATAAACAGCGAAGATATGCGTTATTAAATATTTTGAAAAAACAGGTGCATATGAGCAAACAAAGTCAAGCGCAAGAAAGCTTTTGATAGTCTGCTCTTCAAGGTATTTTGTCATCGATCATCAAAACGGTTTGTGGCGTAAGGCGTAAAGAGCCGCGCTAACGAACGCATGTTTCGCAAGTTCAAGTTCGAGCCTCGGCGGCGACTGATTGTTAATTTAATACTTTTTCTTTTTCTTCCTTTCAAATATATAACTGTACTCAAATTAATTTGCTTCCAATGGCTTAGAACAAAAACAATGCCTCGCGAAAAAACAAAAGCTCAGTATAAATAGAGTTTGTCAGCGATTTTTAAAACTGCTTGGTGTAAGCAGTAAAAAGCAAAACAAGAAAGCTTTTGACAGTCTGCTCTTCAAGGGATTTTGTCAGCGATCATCAAAACGGCTTGTGGCGTAAGGGGTAAAGTTGCGAACTGGTGAGCGAGAGGTCCTGGGTTCAAGACCAGCGGCGACTGGTCATTTATTTTCATTTTTTCTTATTCTTCTTTTCAAATATATAATAGCTGTAATCATATTCATTTATTTTAAATTTCCTAAATTGTTGCTAATTTTTTTTTTCATACATAAAGTAGCTTTAATAGAATAATTCAAAAGAAAAATTTAAATTCATTGGCAAAACCAATGCCACGCGAAAAAATATATGGATCTCAAATTCTGAATATAAGCTCTCGTATGTTCAGATTAAGTTTTATGACAATTCAATTACCGACAGCGGCCTTGAAAGGTATAAGAGCAACAGGCACAAAATTTGGTATGTATATTGTAGTATACATATGTAATGTAGTTTTGACTTTTTGGAAAAACTGAAACTTGTTTATTGTTCAATTCGGTAGCACTTATGAATGCTAAGGGACGCGTCCACGAGCTGCGGATAGTGAAACGTCCCTGTTTACATGAATACCTTTATATATTTTATTTTATATGTTGGGGTATATGTATGCGACATTAATATCTGCGAATTAAATAAGCAGTCACGGAAAAATAGTGAAAATTGCTTAAAGGTTCGAAAAGAGTATTTAATCTTCGGCACGCCGAAGATAATCCTTCTCCACTTGTTCATATATATTTTGTATAGAAAAATAATAATTTGATGGCCGAGAATTTATGTTTTCGACATTAAGTTGCGTTTGTGTCAATTATTATTGAACATTGCTCTAGTTAACTTGGCTGATAATACTGCAAAATAGCTTTATTGTACTTTTATAAAATGTTAATATTTTATCATATTTAACCCATTGGTTCTTCACCTTTTTTTTGTCGAAGTACAAATTAAAGCGATAGATAAAACAAATTAATTTCAGGGTTTATAATAGCTTTGCCATATAGGCGTACGCTCTATAATTGGCAATACAGTCTAATCTCAACATATTGGTCACCCACTAATTTGGACATTGCGGTTATACGGACACATTATTTATCTTCAAAATCCGGACTTGTTTCTTTTTAAAGCAAAATATTTTTAAAAACTTCAAAATTGATGTAGAGGTCAAACCATGAACAAAAATACCTCGGGTCAAAATACGATCATTTTTGACAAAGTTTTTTATGGGAGTTTTCAATCTTAGAACGGCATAGCTAGGGACTTAGTAGCCTTTTCATGTCTTGATATTGAAAAGAAAATTCGGAACGCTGTACTATAAATTTGTCTCGACTCTTGCATGTCTCGATAATACGGCTATTTTGAGATTTCAAGAAAGGGGATGTTAAGTTACTTTTCTGGCGGAAGCAATTTTAACAAGTAAGAGTGCTCTAGTCGGGAGTGCCCGACTAGGAGATACCCTGAACCCAGTCCTTACAATCATTCGTACTACTCTAAACTCACACATGCTGCAGTACAAGCAGTACAAGCAGTGCCAGCGGTTTAAGCAGTTAGCTTGCTCTTTCGCTGAGCCCCACACAATGGAAAGTTAAATCTTAAATAACTTCTGTGTTTATTGTCCGATCATATTGAAATTTTTGGGGCAAGCAATTGTCGATAATATGTGTTACCAAACCAAATAGCAAGGTCGTACCTTCAAAAATGGGTTTTTTTACTTTTGGGGGGTTTGGGGGCTGGTATCCAAAATGTGAAATATTTGTTACATGTGTATGCTATTCGAGATTATACATGTCAAATTAGGGGCCTCTAGCTCTTATAACTTGTAAGTTATATCCAAAAAACGCTGGTCTGAAATCGAAATTTATCGATAACTTTTGAACGGGACGAGCTATCGATAAATTTTAATAAACTTGATCTGTCCCGGGATTAGGAGAACTTATGTTCCAAATATGAAGTCTCTAGCTCTTGTAGTCTCTGATATCTGTGTGTTCATACAGACGGACAGACGGACAGACAGACGGACATGGCCAGATCGACTCGGCTGTTGATACTGATCAATAATATATATACTTTATATGGTCGGAGATGCTTCCTTATGCCTGTTACATACATTTGCACAAAACCATAATACCCTTTTTACCCATTTTTAATGGGTTCAGGGTATAAAAACATGGGATATATGGCCAAAACCGACTTCGAGTTGTATGGCAGCTATAAGATATAGTGGTCCGATCCGGCCGGCTCCGACCAATGTGCTGTCCCCTAGAATAATAAGTGTCTGTGCAAAGTTTTATCGCGATAGCTCTAAAACTGAGGGACTAGTTTGCATACATACAGACAGACAGACAGACAGACAGACAGACGGACATGGCTAGATCAATTTGTATTGTCATTCTAAGCATACTGGCAGTAACTTTTGGGGGTCTCCGACAAACTTAATATTCTATTTTCTTCGCGGGTTCCAAACGACTTCGTTTCAAATTGTTGGAACCTAAACTGGTTCATAGCTTATGTGTAAGATAATCTATGGTATTACATTGCCCAGAATTGAATTGAGAACATCAATTGACATTCCCAATAGAAATGTTCCGTTGTTGGCTTAGATTCTTTGTCCAGTGAAGAAACAATTGGCTGCCCAGCACTATTGCTGCTGTCTCACCTCACGACGCTGCGTCGATTGTTTTGCTCCTTGCGACCCTGGCCGGGACCAGTGGCCAACATGGGCGCTCCCTCATCATCATTGGAGTCGCCGCCAGCAGTGGACACTTTGCGCTGATGTGCCTCCATCATGCGTTCGCTCAAGTTGATCAGATGCTCGCTGGGATTGCTATCCTGCTGCTGATTGCTGCTGCTGCTGCTGTTGTTGTTGTGCTTTTGGTTTTGCTTTTGGCTGTGATTGTGATTGTGATTGTGGGCTGTTGTGTCTGCCACGTGCTCCGTGTCCGGATCGTGGCTGCTGCAGCTATTGTTGCTGCTGTCGCACCTATTGTTGTTGTTGTTGTTGTTGTTGTTGCTGTTGCTGTTGCTGCTGCTGCTGAGTATGGCAGTGGTCACACAGTTCACCTCCGTGGCGATGATGGTGTGTAGATCATTGTTGGACTTGCTCTTCTGCTTGCTGCGACGGTACGAGGTCAGACTTGTGGTCATGCGGCCCAGCAGGCCCTTCTTAACGTTGATGGTCGAAAAGTAGCTACAGTGTTGGGTTTGTTGTTTTTCGTTTGGCGAGGGTTTGCAGCAGGAGGTGCCAGTGTGACTGTGTGTGTGTGTGTGTGTGAAAAGGATATGTGGCTCGAGTGCGGCGTGTTTTTGGCTTTCAAGTTCATATGCGGTGCATGGAGGAGTTTGCGAGACACGAACAGAGAGAGAGAGAGCGAGAGAGCGGGGGAGAGAGTGCTGTGCTTGTGCTGCTGTGCTTTGATTTCATTTGCATTTCATATGAAAATACGCTCTTTGGATGCCTGGGCTTACCTAGCTGTTATAGCTGTTATAGTTACCTAGCAGAATGCCGACTTTCGTTTTCACGTAATATTGCAGTGCAATCAACTGGTTTATTTTGACGGTTGACTTGAGTTTTCCCCAATACCGTTACACACGCACAACACACACGCGCTCACAGTAGACCAAGCAGATGAAAACAAAAACCAAAACAAAAACGGTTAAAAGAAAAATCACTTGCATATTCAATATTCAATTTGAATATGGTATTTATTGTTTTTCGTTGCGAGCTTTTTGGAATTGTTAACTGTTTGCCGCTTCCGTTGATTTGCATATCAAGTTTGAAGCGGGCACATAAATCTGTATCGAAACCGAAAGTCAACACGTCACGAGCGCCAGTCGAAGAGTTGAATATTTTTGGCTGCACTTGCCACACAGAGCAGCCGTGTAGCTGCAACTGACTCTCAATGTGGATGCCACACGATTGAGCCATCTGCTCGCTGCCTACTACTACTACAACTGCCTACCCCCAGCAAGCTTCTAGCCATTTTGTCTGCTTTTGTGTTGCTCTCTCTGCCTTGCGTCTACCAACAGTTTTGCTCGACTTTTTTTCGGGGTGAAATTAGCGCTTAAATGCGCCAAATACAGAGAGCGGAGCGAACAAAACGTGCAATGCAGATCAGAGCAGATCACACTTGGAAAACAGCAGACGGTGACGGAGACGGAGGCGGAGACGTTTCTCTGCGTGTTAGCCCCAAGCGAAGCGAAGAAGACCAGAGAGACTCCTCTGCTCTCTGCTCTGTGCTAGGAGCCGACTACGATGCTGCCATTTGTAACCATTCGGGTAACTTTTTAAATACAGCACAGTGGGACAAGAGCTAAGCGAAAAGCCTATGCGATAAGGGAATGAATATGTTTTAAGGGCAAATTTTCAACAACAACCAAATCTAAACCAAATACCTTATAAGCCATACGTCCTATATATGTTTATACTCTTTTCGAAGAAAATAGTATATTAAGTTTGTGCTGAAGTTTGTAACGCATAGAAGGAAGCGTCTGAGACCCCCAAAAGTTACTGCCAGTATGCTTAGAATGACAATACAAATTGATCTAGCCATGTCCGTCTGTCTGTCTGTCTGTCTGTCTGTCTGTCTGTCTGTCTGTATGTATGCAAACTAGTCCCTCAGTTTTTGAGCTATCGCGATAAAACTTTGCACAGACACTTATTATTCCGGGGGACAGCACATTGGTCGGAGCCGGCCGGATCGGACCACTATATCTTATAGCTGTCATACAACTCGAAGTCGGTTTTGGCCATACATCCCATGTTTTTGAATCTATCGCGATGAAACTTTGCACTGATACTTATTATTCAAAGAGACATCACATTGGTTGGAGCCGGCCGGATCGGATCACTATATCTTATAGCTGCTATACAACTGGCAATGAATTAAATATTCTTAAAACAAAAAAAAAGTGGTGCAGTTGGCAGAGTGTAAATTGCCTATAGGTTCGAAAAGAGTATAAAATCTTCGGCACGCCGAAGATAATCCTTCCCCACTTGTTATAAATTCAATTTGTCCAAGAAATTTTAAAATAATAATAAAGCTGCTATCACTTATCATATGCTACACAAATCTAAATTGATCAAAAATATATAACAAAAGTCACTTATTAATTTGTAATTATAAAGTATTTAGAAACTACTGGTACTTTTATGCCAAAAGAATTTTTTTTCATATATTCTGTAATATTCAAAAAATACGTTTGCCGTACTAAGCTTTACAAACTAGTTTGACTTCATGTTTTCTAACTAAAAAAAAAAAAAACCAAAAAAGTAATTAGCACAAGATATTTTTGGATTTGACTTAATCAATCAAGAAGTTATTTCTAAAATTTTAAACATATTTCTAAGGCTGCTTAAACTTTGATGCTTTTAAAATTGGGTCAAATATACAAAATATGTAAAATGTTTTGCTTATGAGCTGAACGTTCTTTATGCTACTAATCAAATCGAAACAAGCGCAATAAACTATGCGAAATATGTTGAAAATAATAGTAAAGCTGCTAAAAATTTACTACATGCCCATAATTTTAAAAACTTGAAAAAAATAAACAAAATAAAAGTTGCATCAATAAAATTTCTTTGACTTTTCAAACGAATTGTGTGCAGTTTTGGTGCATCTAGACCCACTGTGCTTTCCCTAATTCATGTTGGCGGCGCCGGCGTTGGCTGGCTGACTGGCTGAATGGCTGACTGGCAACCTGACTGAGTTGCTCAGTGGCGGCCACTTGATCACTTCATGGATATTGCACACCAGACACTCCAGCTGCTGCTGCTGCTGCTGCAGCTTCACCTAAAGAGTCGCGTCTCAAGATTGGAGCAGTTGCTTTCTTCGCCAGCCACTTGGCGACTTGTTACATTTTCCAGCTTTTCGCTACAGAAATGAATTGCAAACCAATTAAAGTTGATTTTTCATCTTCATGTTGTGTTGTGTTTTTTTTTTTCGTCTTCTCATTTCTTGTTTGTGTATGTGTTTTTAATGTTTATAGCACAGCCGTCAGACACCACTCCCCCTCTCCCCGATCCACTCCCCGCTGTTGTCTGCCCCACTGTCCATTTGCTAGTCGCGTGTTTTTTATGCGCCTCGGCAGCTTCTTTAACCACTGTTTGCTGCTGCTTCTTCTTCGTCTTTGGCTTTGTAGGTGAAAATACAGTAAATAACGAGTACATCTAAAGTAATCCCAATTTTCTGTGCTCATTTTGTAATTGCAATTTAATAATTATAAATTGTTGTTGTTGTTGTTTTGTTTCTCTCTCTTCAATTTGTGTCTATTTTTTCTGTTTTTCACTTATGTGTGTTTTTAATATTTTTAATCGCACAATTAACTTCAAAAGGCCGATAATTGTCGAGAGCTGCCTCGTTTACAAACATGGTTGACAGACAACTATGTGAGAATGCTATGGATCTCTAGAGATCGCTTGAGCGCTTTTAATTGAACATTTGCGTGCCGAATGAAAGAATGACTGAATGAAAGCAACTCTCGACACAAATACGCAAACAAACTAACAAACTGATGTCAACATAGAAAAACACACACACACATACTAGTTAGAAAACAAAATCGATTAGTCGCCCAAGCTGAGTTATAAGCTTCCAGAATGTCTGCGAATGCTTCAAATTGCTTAACTTTCTTTGGCATGCGAGATGTTCAACTATTTTTCAGCTAAGATTTTAACTTTAACTCGCTCAGACTATGAGCATATCAAATAATATTGTAAATATATATTTATGGCAATTTTTTGCAATTTAAATATTACCAGATTTTACACAAATTGCAATACAATTTTAAAAATATATTGTACATTTGAAAATATCAAAATTCAAATTAAATTGTAATTCATATTTTAATGAATTTTTTGTCCTGTGTCGTTTTGTTTCCCAAACATTTCTATACATTTTTAAAAATCTTTGTAAATTTCTTAAATCAAATGTTCATTTCAGTTTTATATTGACAATTTATTTTCAGAAAATGAATTGTTATTCCTAATTTGGAAGATTTTCCTGTGTCTAATGTTTTTAAAAAAACCTATAATAAATATCCATTTATATTTAATGAAAATTAAAGGTTTTTAATATCTTTTAAGCTTTCTGTAAAATTACTTTGCCATCAGTCGCTATTTCTACTTATGTGATTACATTCTACCGATAGACTATTTGACTTTCTAATTCTCCATAATTATTTAATTCCTTTCTCAAGTATCTGATTAGTAGATGAGCTAAGAAATATATCGAATTGCAGCTTTCTTTTTATAACTATACCCACATTGATCATCAAATATTCAACTCCAATTTGTTTCTTTTGACTATATATCGCTAGGTGGCTTCTATTGAATTTCCAAAATGAGCTAAGATCTTGTTGCAATTGATTTTGTACATATATACAACATATATATTCCAATTCAATCAATTGCATTTCTCAGAGTTATCAATTGGTTTTTCATATCCAACATTTGCAAGTTTTTCCGAACGCGTTTCGCTTGTGTGAGGAATTCTATGCTAGAATTTAAACACGCCGCCAGCACACACAGATTTTTCACATTTTCAACATTTTCTTTGTTGTTGTTGTGCCCTTCATTTTCGCACACACACACACACACACACTTATTGTTTAGTTCACCATAAAAAAAAGAGCTATAAGCAAATATTAAAGGGAAAACAAAGCAACAATTGCTGTGCTGCGGTATCCAAGTTGTTGTTGTTGTTGTTTGTTTCTTTTGTGTTTTCTGGTTGTTTTAGTTTTTTTTTTTTTGGGGGCAGCTGCTCATCGCTTGGCCAATTGATTATTGTAACTGATGCTTGGGGGCTACCTTTTCATGGTTGCGGCTTATGGAAGCACAGCTTTTGGCTACTGTTTGTTGAACGTTGTTGTTGCTGTTGTTGCTGTTGTTGTTGTAGATGTTGTGGCTTGCAGTTCTTTGGTACACTGAAACTGTTAATTAATTCGCGTTCCGATTCGTTAACTGCATTCGAAACACTTTGAAGCGCGAAATTTTGTTTGCTGTTGCTGTTGTTGTTGTTGTTTGCTGACCAACGCGGCGCGTCGCAAACTTTCAGCGGCATCGAGTGGGCGGGTGGCATGAGGGGCGTGGCCGCACGGCAACGCTACGTTCACGGCAATTGCTGCATTGAGCATTAAACTGCAACTAAAGCACAACACAACAACAAACTAAGTATCTCAAATTCGTCTATGGCCGCATGTTGTTCATGTTGTTGCTGTTGCTGTTGCTGTTGTTGTCGTTGTTGGCTATAACGGTTGTGCGATCGGTCAGCGCTTGGCAAACGGTAACAGCGTTAGAAAACTGAGACGAACGACAGCTGCAGCTGATGCGAAAGACGAAAGCACCGTTCGCTTCGACTAACCAAACGCAAATAGAAGACACTGCGGCCAGCGGCCAGCAGCAAGCAGCAAGCAGCAACTAGCAGCAGCAGCAGCAGCAACTAGCAGCAGCAGCAGCAGCAGCAACGGCAACGGCCCCCGAAGAAGAAGAAGAAGCAGAAGAAGAAGAAGCTTGGAAAAACCCGTCTCGGCCACAAGCGTTTTCTTGGCCATATTATAGCCATAGCCTATCATCAAATATAATATTATCCAATGGCTTCTTATGCGATTGGCCTCAGCGTGGGTTGCTTGATAGCAAATTGTCTTGGTCGACAAACAACAAAGCTTAAGCATTTAGTATTCGGCATATATCTAAATAAACACAATAGTCTAACAACACCTAGTAGTATCATCAAATTAACTGGCTTGGCTTATTACGTGTATATCAACTATATTGCCAGTCAAGAATAACAAAAATGCAAATCAGATCAATCTGAAACTCGTCTAGAGAGATAAGGAAATAAGTAATTAGTTGTCACAAATTATTCGACAACAGCATAAAACGAAAAGGGAACAAATCACATAATAATGTACGTCATTAATATGTTTATACATATTATGTTTATATTTAATGTAATTTTTTTAATCATTAATATATTAGTGCTAGTAGTGAAACTTGTAATTTAGCGCACTAGTGACTTTATATATTTATATAACATTTATGCAAACATATTTATATGTATAGCAATTCAATCATTGCTCAATCTAAGTTAGTAATATCTCAATAATCATAAGAAGCATATTTAATGCTATAGACTAAAGACATTTGTCACATGGACTAATCTCCCATGGTTTATAGAGACTAAAATGGCATGCAACATTAGGAAAACCTTTCCATATCTCATATAATTTATGTAACTCAAATATATTGGATATGATAGTTGCATCTGATAACAGTCAGCTAAGAGCACAAAATGCATATTAGCTGAGATTTCCAAGATTTTCAAATACTTTACTTAGATCATTTGCAATTTCCGTGATAAATCTCATTTATACAGTTAATTATTGTAAAATTTACAATAGTAGCTTGTTTAGATATATTTTATATATGAATTTAATTTTTTATTTTTAACGAGTCTCCACTGCTGTCTTTTGATTGAAGTCTGCTTTAAAAATAAATTGATCGGGATATATAAAAAAAAAACTATTCATGTAAGAGATATTGATGCTCTTAGATTTGTTAAGCATTTTTCAATACAATAGATTGCAAAAATATAATAAAACGAAAAATGCATTTCTGGTATGTATATTCAAAATGGGTCAATTGTCAATGTCTGATTGCTAACTGATTGAACAGCTCTCGCAATCGAAGTGATAGGCATAGTTGTTGTTGTTGTTGTTGTTGTTGTTGCTGCTGTTGTTGTTGTTGTTGTCAGCCCCGTCTGCTATCATGTGTGCCGCTGTGTCAGTTGTCATGCCAATTGAACTGGCGTGTTTTATAAATATGAATCTTGGCAGAGAATCCAGCCGGACGAGCAGAGCCAGAACGCAGCTGAGTCCAAACCAGAACAGAACAGAACAGAACAGAACAGACCCAATCAGACCAGAGACTCGAGATGAGGCCAAGCAGTTGGACGGACTCCTTGTTGCAGTTGCTCCACTTGCGATTGGCAACTAGTTGCAACGGTGCTTTGCGCTGCTCTCCCTCTCTCTCTCTGCTGCCTCAGTTGCTCCTGAAAGAAATAGCACGCCGGGATGGTTGGCTGGCTATCTGGTTAGCTGCCCGGCTCGCCTTGGCCATCCAGCTTTAATGAATCAATGTTTGGAGCGCGTGCTAGCTGGCGGTATTTAGGTGAGCTGAGCTGAGCTGAGCTGAGCTGACTTGAACAGGTAGGCAGGTGGGCAGGTGGGCAGCAGCTGGAAAGCGATCAGGGGCGATTGCATGTGCTCCAGTTGCGTTCCATGTTCTGCCATTGGCATTGCCATTGTTTGCAGCTCTAATTATGAGCTCATCAGTTTTAATTATCGCATTTAATTGCCTTGGCCGATGTCTTGATTGTGCGCATATTCCTCAATCGATCAGTTGAACACTGGGACTCAGACTCAGACTCGACTCGACTCGGACTCGGCCAACGGTCGACGGCTCATTAAACGCTCATAAATCGCTTGGCCAGGCATAGCTCCAAGATGAGCTTGCCGATCCGATCTGATCTGGCTATAGATGTGGAGAGATCTGATGGCTGATAGCCAATAGACAAATGTCGCAGAATTGATGACAGTCGCAATTGCAACTCGACAAACGATTCCCAATAGCTGTCAAGTAAGCAGCTTCAATATGAAGCTAGCGCTAAAACTGCTTGCGAATTATAAGCGCATTTATTTCGATTGGCTTTGAAGCATTAGAAAGCAATTTAAACATGCGCTTTAAAGGCTTAGCCTAACTATTACAATCAGTTCAACGCCAAAAGCAACAGCTTAAGCATATTTGCAAACATATATACTACAGTAAAAACTCTCTTAGCGGACGAATCTTTTTCTTCTCAAGCGTAATTTTTAAATATTTGCCTCTTTTTTAATGCAAATGGATCCCTTTCATTGATTGTAGTTAGTTTATGAAATCAAATTTTAAATTTTTTGCTCGAGACCAACAATAACAACAAAAAAAAAAGAAAAACCTATTATTTAAAATAAAATTTTTGAACTAACGAAAATTCGTTTTAGCTATATTCAACACTATTCAGATAGACGATCTAAATTTTAGATGGCTTTACAGATTTTTATAAGACAGTTTGAAAATATCCAAATACAATACGGTCTTAAGACATATATACATTTTAACTAAAAAATGTTAAGGATTCGATTCCCACAAATATATATATAGTGATTTATAACAATTAAAACTCAAATTAAAGCTCTTATGGATATGCAGATAAAATATTTGGTATGGGGCTTTGTTATGATGATGAAGGTTTGTGATTAGCAAATTAATCCATTTGCAATTTAGCGAATGCATAAATTTCTTTATCATAACTTGATCATCATAAGTTTGGCCAAGTTCCTTATAAAAGAGAGCAGTTTTGATGTTATTAAGTTAAACTAAAACAAGTGCGAAAGGATTATCTTCGGCGTGCTGAATATTTTATACTCTTTTCGAACCTTTGACAATTTTCACTCTGCCAACTGCAGCATATGCTGTAAAAATTCGTTAGCGCATGGCATTTATTCTAAGAAATGATATCATATGAATTTAAATTTTTCTTTTGAAAGATATAGTGGTCCTATCCGGCCGGTTCCGACCAATGTGCTGTCCCCTTGAATAATAAGTCTCTGTGCAAAGTTTTATCACGATAGCTCTAAAACTGAGGGACTAGTTTGCATACATACAGACAGACAAACATACAGACAGACAGATAGACGGACATGGCCAGAGCGATTTCTTTTGTCAGTTTAAGCATACTGGCAGTAACTTTTGGGGGTCTCCGACGCTTCTTTCTATGCGCTACAAACTTCAGCACAAACTTAATATACTATTTTCTTCGAAAAGAGTATAAGTATACGATTTCTTGTTTAAAAAATGCTCATAAATTTGGACTCGGCAATATGTCTGCGATTTCCAATACTAAGTATGTTTGCAGTTGAAGTGTGCTTGTTTCTTTATCGGCTAATACGATTTGGAAAGCTTCGAGTGCGAGTAGAGTAAAGTAGAGTTGCCGATACGTTTTAGTATTGCAGGCTAATGGCCAAGTGTAGAAATGTCAACAGTTGGCAAATACAACGCTAATGAAATGGGGCAAGTGAATGCCATCAAATTGCTTTAGAGTTAGCGTGCCGCAAATCACGTCTAAAGCCGACAGCAGCCAGTTAAGTGGCAAATCAGGGGAGAAGTCGCCATTGCCAATGCGAATGCAAATGGCTGCGATTCCGTATCGGAGTCGGAGTTGGAGTTGGAGTTGGAGTCGGAGTCGGAGTCGACACTTGTCGCAATCATTTAAATAAGCACCGTTTCCCGTTGGCGAACTAAAAAGAACAAAGCTTTCACCCCATCAGCGAGCCGATCGAGAGCTGTGCGACTTTTGCTCTTGCTTTTGCTTTTGATTCATTATCAGAAACTTGCGCCACTACTTACCAAATGTCTACAGATGCGGCAACCAGCAACTGGACGCAGTCCAGACAGCCCCTGGCCGCTGCATAATGCAATGCCAATGCGCCTCCATTGGGCCTTTCGTTGCCAGAAATAATGTTCCCCGGATGCATTGCACTGGACATGTTCATGCCGATGATGGGCATACCCGCCAGATACGAGTCCAGCTGATGGGCATGCATTCTGTTCGGATTGTGGTGGCTCTTGTTGTTGTTGTTGTTGTTGTTGTTGTTGTGACTAATGTTGTTGTAGTTGATAGTTGTGTGACTGTTGTTGTTTATGTTGTTGTTGTGCTTCAAGTGCAGACTCGAGTTCAGCGCATAGTCGTTGATAGTTCTGCAAGAGAGCAAGCAAATCACAATGAAGTTCGGCTTTTATTATACACATAAGTCTGTTTGCTTAGTTAGGAGCATATAGCAGTTTCAATAGATACGAGAAATATTGTCATTATATATATAATATATTTAGGCCTAATTGAGCTAAATATATAAGCCTAATTATCTTTTTACACGGCCTTTTCTGACACGGTTTTGCTTTGAAATAACATATTTCTTAAATTTCAATTTCAATTTGTTTGACAAATCTTAATGTTCCTCAATCGTTGGAACCAATCTACCATGTAACAAGTAAGAGTGCTCTAGTCGGGAGTGCCCGACTACGAGATACCCTGAACCCAGTCCTTACAATCATTCGTACTACTCTAAACTCACACATGCTGCAGTACAAGCAGTACAAGCAGTGCCAGCGGTTTAAGCAGTTAGCTTGCTCTTTCGCTGAGCCCCACACAATGGAAAGTTAAATCTTAAATAACTTCTGTGTTTATTGTCCGATCATATTGAAATTTTTGGGGCAAACAATTGTCGATAATATGTGTTACCAAACCAAATTGCAAGGTCGTACCTTCAAAAATGGGTTTTTTTAACTTTTGGGGGGTTTGGGGGGTGGTATCCAAAAAGTGAAATATTTGTTACATGTGTATGCTATTCGAGATTAATACATGTCAAATTAGGGGCCTCTAGCTCTTATAACTTGTAAGTTATATCCAAAAAACGCTGGTCTGAAATCTAAATTTATCGATAACTTTTGAACGGGACGAGCTATCGATAAATTTTAATAAACTTGATCTGTCCCGGGATTAGGAGAACTTATGTTCCAAATATGAAGTCTCTAGCTCTTGTAGTCTCTGATATCTGTGTGTTCATACAGACGGACAGACGGACAGACAGACGGACATGGCTAGATCGACTCGGCTGTTGATACTGATCAATAATATATATACTTTATATGGTCGGAGATGCTTCCTTATGCCTGTTACATACATTTGCACAAAACCATTATACCCTTTTTACCCATTTTTAATGGGTTCAGGGTATAAAAAGAGAATTAGGTGTATAAGTATAGCAGACACAATTTAACAAGAGGCCCAGCTTCTAAAACATCAGATAAATATTAATCACAATTGAATTATTGTCATATCCATTGAAAAGTAATTTCCACAACTTTTTTCAAATTCTTAGCTAATGCCTGCAAATGAAAACGTCCACAAATTAAACCATAAGAGTAAGAAATTAAATTTTAATTTTTTATGTTTTTTACATGTACTATTTGAAAAGTCAAACATTTAACATTTTAAAAACAGAAAAAACAAAATCTTAAATAAAAACCAAACCTGAAACCAAGAGGTAACAATTTTCAAGATTTGTTTGTAACTAGACGGAACGGAACAGAAAACGATTTCAAGATGATATGCATTTCTTAAAATTAATAGAACAATTAAACTACTTTAATCATTGATTTATCCCTATATCCCTGTTTTTCCAATGGGAATCCAATCCATTTGCAAATAAATCATAAGATGGCTTCGAACAACAGCCTGCTAAGCAGAAGCAATAACATATGAGCTATTTATTAGTGATCTAGCAGAAGATCAACCGACTGAAAGCTGAGATCAGTAAGCTGAATTGTTATCAGCATAATCAAAACAAATGCATGAGTGAAACTTATTTATTTGTATATGAATGTTACTCTAGAGGATTGTAATTTGCTGGAATGAAATGATAAAGTATCCATGAGAAACCTGTTGCATACTTTTGAACTAAGCGTTTGCAGCCGAAACGAAAATAATGCAGCAGCCTTTGCAGCTGCAAAACAAATGACTTAAGACACAAACTCGAGTGCTGGCGCCAAGAAGCAGGCAAAGACTTTGTGAACAAACAGTTGTAAGCAGTCGGCGAACTTGTCCCTCTTTTCTGGCTGAAAGCTAACGGGGTCAACTGAGACTGAGACTGACACTGAGTCTGAGATGGCCAAAAGCTGACTCATTCCAACAGCACTTGCCCCAGGGCAAGCCCAGTGCAGAATTGGGCGCCGCTTCCGACAAGCGAAGTCGTAAACTTGACTCTTCACACAGTAAACAGACGGCTGCAAATTAATTGAGAGCAGTTGCTGGACAGAAGAGGAGCGAGTTGGGGGGGAGAGAATGTTGTTGTTGTTGTTGTTGTTGTGCCTCAGTTAAACGAAGAAAGCAAACTAAACTAATGCCACCAGCCACTTTCTTTAAGTCTATTGCGTCAACACTTTTGAATTAGTTTGTCGAAACGAGGCGCGTGTAGCAGGTGCCAAAAGAGGGCGGACAGGTGTAAGTACACACACACACACACACACACACACACACACACACACACACACAATTACGAAATTCGGGCCACTTGGTCAGCTAAATGTACGCAAAATGTGGAAAATGCACAGAAACCCAAATAATGATGAAAAGTTTTGTTTTGCGAAAAGAAAACAAGCAAGTCTAAGAATGCTCGCCAACGAAGATACCCTGTAATAAGATTTTAAGTAATTGGACATTAACCATAAGCCAGAAGGCTTTGACTACAGTCAAGCAAATGAGACAATTTAAAAAACCTTTTCGAAAATACTCCCAACTATAGGACAATTTAAAGACAATTATATTTGAAATTCAAATCGGCGTAGAGTAGAGAAAAACATACATTCCAAATATGTAGAATATCTCTGCTTCTCCAAGTCTACAGCAGTCTCAAAAAAGATGTACCAGATGGCTTTCTTCCACCTGTTACATGGAGCTTAAATACCCCTTCTAGTCATGCTCAGCGTTTTTTAAGCGCAAAATATTTCTCTAGACATTAGTTAAATATAGAGAGCTGAGGGGAACTCTATTTTTGGAAAACGTAAGTGAAAGTAGAATCTTCTGTGGCATTCCATTGTCTACAGTTCAAAACGTATATTAGTAATAATGATCAGGGAAATTGTAACCTTTAGTTTTCGATTTGCTTCTACAATAATAATTATAGGACTTTCATAGCTAACAAACTAGATCAATTATGTTTTGCTGCCATTTGTGAATCGACAAATGTGCTAATTGCTAATTCATTAATTCACATAACCGAATGTATCTGATTATAGGAAAAAACAAGTTCTTACAGTTTATATCTATTACCATACTCGTTGTACTTAGCTTGAGTAATATTCAAAACTCTTGTTTTACTTGATGGGAAATTGATTCTAGGCACGAAACTGCCAAGTTTGACTTGATGATTCATGGCTTAAAGGAACGGATAACCGCTTTCGGACAAATAAGATGGACTGCACTTTGGTGTTTTTACGCTTTTCGAAGAAAATAGTATCTATAGTATAGAAAATAGTATATTCAGTTTGTGCTGAAGTTTGTAATGCAAAGTTACCTCCAGTATGCTTAGAATGACAAAACAAAGTGATCTAGCCATGTCTGTATGTATGCAAACTAGTCCCTCAGTTTTTCAGCTATCGCGATAAAACTTTGCACAGACACTTATTATTCAAAGGGACAGCACATTGGTCGGAACCGGCCGGATCGGACCACTATGTCTTATAGCTGCCATACAACTCGAGGACTGTTATGACCATATATCCCATGTTTTCAAAACTATCGCCTCAAATATCCTTGTACACTTGAACATCCTTATAACTCATTAATGTTTAAAATTTCAAATTGATTGACGTATAAATAGCAAATTGGCAGAGTGAAAATTGCCTAAAGGTTCGAAAAGAGTATAAAATCTTTGGCACGCCGAAGATAATCGTTCCCCTGTTGTGCCCCTTGTTTCTCTTTCGCATTGGTCCTTAGTTCACTTTTAGCACACACACACACACACAATAACAAAAATGGATTTTCCGGTTACCTCAGCTTGATGGCAACATCGCGACACTTGACACATGGCACTTCAGCGACCGGCGCTGCTACTGTTCCCACTGATCCTTCGGCTTGATCAGCTGTCGCTGCTGGCTTCTGATCTTCACTAACTTCCTCTTCCACTTCCACTTCCACAGCTTCTTGAACTTCTGCTGCTGGCTGCGAAGTGGCTATCGTTGCATACTGGGCCTCGCCGTCCAGCTCGTCGCCGTCCGTTTCGCTGGCAAAGTCCACCACCAGCTGATCGTCCTCGTCCGCCGGCGCCGTGTCCGGCTGCCCAGCCAGCCGCCGGCTGAAGTAGCCGACGTGCTGCTCCACGCCGGCACTGGCGTCCAGCAGGATGCGCTCGTAGGCGGCGCTCTCGTGCTCGCTGAGCGCGAAGCGCTGCTCGAAGACGCGCATGGGCAGCGCACTCTGGCGCAGCAGCTCCATGCGCTTGTGGCGCAGCTCAATGGAGAAGATCAGTCGGACGCGCACCTGGCGCTTGGGGCCCGGCTGCGTGGAGCGGGCGCGCTGCAAGCGGCGCCGATTGTGGCGCAGCTCGAGCTTCTCCAGACCGCGCAGCGACTTCTCGGCCAGCTGCGTGGCCAGCTGATTGCCGCGTCCGCTGTAACCGCTGCGCAGCTCAGGTCCAAGGCGCTGCGCGTGCGTCGCCACGGCACCAGGTCAAAGTGCGAGAGCTTGCGTGCGCCCAGCTCCGTCCAGGGATGCGAGCTGATCTGTGCAACGCTGCTGTTGCCACCCTGCCGCAATATCCAATCCGAGGAGTTGCCGCTGGCGTTGCAAACGGAGGCAGTGCGTCGCACGTGGGCGTTCTTGGCGCTCGCCTGCGGCTTGCGGCGTTTGTAGCGCGGCACCAGCGTCGACTCGAGCATGCGCTCATCCAGACCGTAATCGCGTCGCAGCAGCTCCAGTTCCAGCTCCCTGCTGCTAGCCGTATACTGTGCGCCGTTCCAAACGATGACCGGTCGCGCCGACAGATCCGTGGACAGTGCCCCGCCTGAGCTCGGCATATTCGCGCAATGGAAATTAAGAATGGAATTGGAATTGGAATTGGAACTGGAATTGGAGTTCGCGTGCTGCTTTTCGTGCTCGTTCCCGTTCCCGCTCCCGTTTGAGTTCGCGTTTGCGTTTGCGTTTTGGAGCCGCTTTCGGGCTCTCACATGCGCTGCGTTTTGTTCTACTCGTTGTCGCAATTTGCTGATTGCTTTTTAATATTCGCCGTCGCCGTCGCTTTCCGGTTTCCGTTTTCCGTTTTGCCGTCCGACGTCTGCGCGCCGTGACGCCGTCGCCGCAAATGCTGCTGGTCAAAATCCGAAGCTAACTCCAGCTGCAGCTGCCAAAGCAAACTGACAGGGCCGCTGGGGGGGGGGGCAAAGGGGTTGGCGGCCCTATGCAAAGCAGCGACGCCGACAGCGCTGTCGACGTCGACGTCGCTGTTGCGATGATTAAGTGTATGTTAGCGCGTTTTGAGTTTGAACAACATTTGGTGGCTGTTAGTTGTTATTGTGTTGTTTGCTCAACATTGAGCGGCGCGACAGCGCATTTTGTGCGCTTTTATTGTTATTTATTTATATTTCACGCTTGCGCTGTCATGTCACCAGGGCGACGCGACTGCGCTGCCAACAGCCAACTGACAGGCCAACTGACTGCGCAGCCCTCGCACCGCTCATTTCAAATGTTTCACTTCGCTGCGCAACAACAACAACAACAGCAACAAGCGACAGACAACAAACAGAGACAACATTGGGGGCCGCCATCGGGGCCGATTAACATTATTGCTGTTCCACTGTTCGCCACTCAAAATGCACAGCTCAGTTCTATTCTCAGCTAATTGACAATGGCTGCACATCAAAATTTGCATCATCCAATAATATATGTATAATAGTAGTAGCAACTCCATGCGACAATATTCTATAGAATTGCATTTTGATGATCAACTTCCATCGAGCTGTCAAAAGCAACACTATTTAATCAATGTTCATTAGCTTAAGTCTTTCTGACTTCTATTTGAATTTAAGCAAAACATCGAAATTATTCTTGAATATATAATACTATATTCAAGTATTTAAAAGTAAACGCACTGTTCAATTTATAGAGTGCCTCTAAAGTGCTCAAATGCTTTACCCAATTCTGTTATTTATTTCAGTTTATTTTATTTATTTTACTAATTTTATTTATGTTATTTATTATATTTAATTTATTATATTTATTTGATTTATTTGATTTATTTGATTTATTTGATTTATTTGATTTATTTTATTTATTTTATTTATTTTATTTATTTTATTTATTTTATTTATTTTATTTATTTTATTTATTTTATTTATTTTATTTATTTTATTTATTTTATTTATTTTATTTATTTTATTTATTTTATTTATTTTATTTATTTTATTTATTTTATTTATTTTATTTATTTTATTTATTTTATTTATTTTATTTATTTTATTTATTTTATTTATTTTATTTATTTTATTTATTTTATTTATTTTATTTATTTTATTTATTTTATTCAATTTATGTATTTTATTTATTTTATTTATTTTATTTATTTTATTTATTTTATTTATTTTATTTATTTTATTTATTTTATTTATTTTATTTATTTTATTTATTTTATTTATTTTATTTATTTTATTTATTTTATTTATTTTATTTATTTTATTTATTTTATTTATTTTATTTATTTTATTTATTTTATTTATTTTATTTATTTTATTTATTTTATTTATTTTATTTATTTTATTTATTTTATTTATTTTATTTATTTTATTTATTTTATTTATTTTATTTATTTTATTTATTTTATTTATTTTATTTATTTAATTTATTTTATTTATTTTATTTATTTTATTTATTTTATTTATTTTATTTATTTTATTTGTCAACTTTAATTTCCATAAAAAAATATATTGTAAATCAAAAAATGACTAGCAAATGAATTTATTTTTATTATTATTACAGATTACTGATAAGAATTTAAGTTACAAAATAGCAAAAAAGATACATTAAAATCATTGAATCGAATACAGTGAAGCTTCTGTTTTAGCATCCCAAATTTTAGAACATTTTATAACAAATTTTATGATAAATTTTAGCCTAAAGACGTTTTTGCATTTGCTGCACATACATCCTATATATATATACATATGATTGATGCTATTGATGTATACAAATATTAGATATATATATAAGCATATATATATATGCATAATGTATGTCACAAGCATGTTTGTGATTGTTATGGTCGATATCAGCAAACAGCAACCTTCGATTGGAGTCGATTTGAATATGGATAATAGGAATACGTGAAATGCGGTAGAGTCTGCCACCAGTCAAAACAGATCTATTATAATAGACTTTGTTATAGATATTTGCATTATAAATGCACGGGGCAAAGCTTTTATGGCCTGGTTGCCTTTCTAAGCCAAATGCTTATGGGCCAACTTCAGTTGTTATTGTTGTTGTTGTTGTTGCTGTTGCTGTTGCTGTTGCCGAAACTCGTTTGGAGAGGCCTTAATTACAAACGTCAAGTGTCACCAGATTGCCCCAAAGTCAGGCCAACTAATGGACATCATCTTTGACATTTTCATTTTCATTTCCATTTCCATTTCAATTTTTGTGGGTCACAAACGATTATGCAATTAAAGCTGCTCGAAATGAAATGATTTTTCGTTTCTTCTTTTGGCATTCAGCGAAGGTCGAGGACTGTCATATGGATATATATATGTATATACATATGAAAAAGATGATGGTACAGATACAGATACAGATACAGACACAAAGCGCTTGTTTCATCACTGTTTAGAGTCGCTAGCCATTGAACCAGAAATCACGAAAACTCTTTACGCTGCTTGAGCATGACTCATGTTGGGGCGCCGAAACCAAGCTCCAGGGGTGGAGGTGGGGGTGGGGGTAGTGGGGTTGGTGGTTGGGGGTTGGGGGGGTTGGTGTGCTGGCAGGCGCGAAGTCAGCTCAAGACCAAAGCTGGCAACTGCCCAACCAGCTCAGTCAATGGGAACGCAACAACTGGCCACTTGAGCACGCCCAGCTCATCGAATTGACTGACTGACTAACTAAGCAAGTAACTAACTAACTAACTAACCAACTTCACTGTCCAACTAACTGAGGAATCAGCGTTACGCCTGAGTTGAGCAGCACGCAAAAGTTCTACAAGTTGTGTTTGCCGCTTCTTGATCACTGCCCATCAAATATACATAAATATACTTACATACTTTTAAATTGCTATGCATATGCAATATGAGTATATGTATATCTGATGTAATTACATGAGTAGCTGATGAGTAGAAACACACACTATACATATACATATAGTTAGCGACGATCTGCGATCTGCGATCTACTCTGCCTATTGCTATGCTGTATTCGATATGTATTCGTCACTGAGAATGCCCCCATTTAGTTATTAATTATTTGTCTAACAATACAAATCAACATTACAATTCAATCACGATGACAGTTGCATATTGAATTATATTCATAATTTATAACTGCATAATTTAATAGCTTCAATAAAGCTGTTTTCATTTAATTACTCATTTAAGAATATTATGGATTTCTTTATTTATTTTCTATTATTTTTATACCCTGAACCCATTAAAAATGGGTAAAAAGGGTATAATGGTTTTGTGCAAATGTATGTAACAGGCATAAGGAAGCATCTCCGACCATATAAAGTATATATATTATTGATCAGTATCAACAGCCGAGTCGATCTAGCCATGTCCGTCTGTCTGTCCGTCTGTCTGTCTGTATGAACACACAGATATCAGAGACTACAAGAGCTAGAGACTTCATATTTGGAACATAAGTTCTCCTAATCCCGGGACAGATCAAGTTTATTAAAATTTATCGATAGCTCGTCCCGTTCAAAAGTTATCGATAAATTTCGATTTCAGACCAGCGTTTTTTGGATATAACTTACAAGTTATAAGAGCTAGAGGCCCCAAATTTGGCATGTATAATCTCGAATAGCATACACATGTAACACATATTTCACTTTTTGGATACCACCCCCCAAACCCCCCAAAAGTTAAAAAAACGCATTTTTGAAGGTACGACCTTGCAATTTGGTTTGGTAGCGACAATTGCTTGCCCCAAAAATTTCAGTAAGATCGGACAATAAACACAGAAGTTATTTGAGATTCAACTTTCCATTGTATGGGGCTCAGCGCAAAAAGCAAGCTAACTGCTTAAACCGCTTGCACTGCTTGTACTGCTTGTACTGCAGCATGTGTGAGTTTAGAGTAGTACGAATGATTGTAAGGACTGGGTTCAGGGTATCTCCTAGTCGGGCACTCCCGACTAGAGCACTCTTACTTGTTAAAATTGCTTCCGCCAGAAAAGTAACTTAACATCCCCTTTCTTGAAATCTCAAAATAGCCGTATTATCGAGACATGCAAAAGTCGAGACAAATTTCTAAGATTGAAAACTCCCATAAAAAACTTTGTCAAAAATGATCGTATTTTGACCCGAGGTATTTTTGTTCATGGTTTGACCTCTACATCAATTTTGAAGTTTTTAAAAATATTTTGCTTTAAAAAGAAACAAGTCCGGATTTTGAAGATAAATAATGTGTCCGTATAACCGCAATGTCCAAATTAGTGGGTGACCAATATGTTGAGATTAGACTGTATTGCCAATTATAGAGCGTACGCCTATATGGCAAAGCTATTATAAACCCTGAAATTAATTTGTTTTATCTATCGCTTTAATTTGTACTTCAACAAAAAAAAGGTGAAGAACCAATGGGTGAAATATGATAAAATATTAACATTTTATAAAAGTACAATAAAGCTATTTTGCAGTATTATCAGCCAAGTTAACAAGAGCAATGTTCAATAATAATTGACACAAACGCAACTTAATGTCGAAAACATAAATTCTCGGCCATCAAATTATTATTTTTCTATACAAAATATATATGAACAAGTGGAGAAGGATTATCTTCGGCGTGCCGAAGATTAAATACTCTTTTCGAACCTTTAAGCAATTTTCACTATTTTTCCGTGACTGCTTATTTAATTCGCAGATATTAATGTCGCATACATATACCCCAACATATAAAATAAAATATATAAAGGTATTCATGTAAACAGGGACGTTTCACTATCCGCAGCTCGTGGACGCGTCCCTTAGCATTCATAAGTGCTACCGAATTGAACAATAAACAAGTTTCAGTTTTTCCAAAAAGTCAAAACTACATTACATATGTATACTACAATATACATACCAAATTTTGTGCCTGTTGCTCTTATACCTTTCAAGGCCGCTGTCGGTAATTGAATTGTCATAAAACTTAATCTGAACATACGAGAGCTTATATTCAGAATTTGAGATCCATATATTTTTTCGCGTGGCATTGGTTTTGCCAATGAATTTAAATTTTTCTTTTGAATTATTCTATTAAAGCTACTTTATGTATGAAAAAAAAAATTAGCAACAATTTAGGAAATTTAAAATAAATGAATATGATTACAGCTATTATATATTTGAAAAGAAGAATAAGAAAAAATGAAAATAAATGACCAGTCGCCGCTGGTCTTGAACCCAGGACCTCTCGCTCACCAGTTCGCAACTTTACCCCTTACGCCACAAGCCGTTTTGATGATCGCTGACAAAATCCCTTGAAGAGCAGACTGTCAAAAGCTTTCTTGTTTTGCTTTTTACTGCTTACACCAAGCAGTTTTAAAAATCGCTGACAAACTCTATTTATACTGAGCTTTTGTTTTTTCGCGAGGCATTGTTTTTGTTCTAAGCCATTGGAAGCAAATTAATTTGAGTACAGTTATATATTTGAAAGGAAGAAAAAGAAAAAAGTATTAAATTAACAATCAGTCGCCGCCGAGGCTCGAACTTGAACTTGCGAAACATGCGTTCGTTAGCGCGGCTCTTTACGCCTTACGCCACAAACCGTTTTGATGATCGATGACAAAATACCTTGAAGAGCAGACTATCAAAAGCTTTCTTGCGCTTGACTTTGTTTGCTCATATGCACCTGTTTTTTCAAAATATTTAATAACGCATATCTTCGCTGTTTATGACTCAATCGATTTGCGATTTTACCCATTGATGAGTTATAAGGATGTTCAAGTGTACAAGGAAATTTAAGGCAATTGCTTTGAAAACATCGGATTTATGGCCAAAACCGACTTTGAGGTGTATGGCAGCTATAAGATATAGTGGTCCGATCCGGCCGGCTCCGACCAATGTGCTGTCCCCTAGAATAATAAGTGTATGTGCAAAGTTGCATCGCGATAGCTCAAAAACTGAGGGACTAGTTTGCATACATACAGACAGACAGACAGACAGACAGACAGACAGACAGACAGACAGACAGACGGACATGGCTAGATCAATTTGTTTTGTTTTTCTAAGCATACTGGCAGTAACTTTTGGGGGTCTCAGACGCTTCCTTCTATGCGTTACAAACTTCAGGACAAACTTAATATACTATTTTCTTCGAAAAGAGTATAAAAATTGCTTAAATACCTTCTAATATATATCTTCTAATCACGAGAAATGCCAATTAGCTATTTTTTTGCAAATTTAATAACAAGAAACTTAACTTTACCAATTTGACTAAATTGTTATAAAAAAAAATGTTGTAGTTTTATAGAATAATACTTGCGCTAAGTATGCTGAGTATGTTTTATAAGAATTGCTATTAGTGTTATAAATGAATGGCTTACATTTTGGAATAATTTTAATATATTTAAAAAAAAGTGTTATGCTTATACAAATATGGAAATTCTTGAATACAATTTTGTTTGTGGCAGATGGAGGCTTGCATATTTTGTATCATATTTGTTGTTATTAAATAAAGTACTTGCTGAAATGAGTCCATAAGTCGTGTAGGCAGTTACCTGCAATATGTTAAAGCAAATTTACGGACTTTAACAGTCTAGTTGATTTCCATTTTGAAGCATACATACAGACAGACAGACATACAGACAGACGGATAGACGGACAGACAGACAGACAGACAGACAGACAGACAGATATACAGACAGACAGACAGACATACAGACAGACAGACGGACATGGCTAGATCCGGCATATTGGCAGCATATCCGGATGTTTTGGTCGATCAGTCTTCTTTTGGTATTCGATAGTTGGCCGTGGTGACTATCTTTTATTTGTGGATTGATGTGTGTGCATTTGATTTAGTCGCCGGTAGCTAGGCTTCAGCCAGATCTTCTCCTCCTGTTGCTCTTCCGACCTCTGTTTGACGATGATAAAAAGCATATTCCCGCTATCCGGCCCCAGCTGGTCACGCAGATAACGTACAAAGTTGCGTTGGCGACCAATGCGTCGCGGCCGGGCCAGCGTCGAGTCCAGATTGTAGTAGTCACGCCTGATGCGCCGCAGCGCCAACCAGTGCCTGGAGCTTCTGTTCAATATGAATCCATAGATTGCGCCAAAGTTGAGGTAGCTGGGATCGATGCGTCTATCGTGCCAAACGGCTTCGTAGTTTATTTGCTGCACCGCATGCATGATCACGTTCACATCGTAGTTGCCACGGCCCAGCCACGAGCGGTGCGGATTCAGCCAGACACGCGGCGTCATCGTGTAGCAGTACTCGTCCAGCTGCTTCTTGGTGAACGTTCGGCGGCGCTGGAACAAGTTGTTTAGCGCGTGCAGTGCGCACAATTGCGACACCTGCCGTTCGTGATAGATTCGCACCGGCATCGGAATTTAGTTTTGTTTTTTGTTATCGATATTTTATATGTAACTCTCGAAACAGACACGCAGTTGTGTGTTTGAATTTTTGGAAACAATTCAATTTACGAAATGCTACTTTGTTTCTTTTGTTTTTCATAATTTTTGTTTGGGTTTTTGTATTATTATTGATTGATAGAGGTGGTAGGGTGAAAAAGCTGCAGCACGCGCTATTGGGTGCTGCCCATAAGTGGGCATTACAAATTTTAAAGTTGTCGCCATACATTTAATTATGTAGAAGCGGTCAGACACACATATACACATTTGTACATATAAATGCGTACTGATGCGGGCACAAGTGTTGAAATCTATTAGAATATAAAACTTGTGCCGGTCTGTCCTAAAATTCAATTAAATGCGGCATATTGAATATGCCACGTTTGACACCACTGATGGTCGTCTCTCAACTTTTCCACCGAGTCTCAAGTACAGACTTCTTTCTTTGTGTATTTCAATTTGGAAACACATTTCAATGTGCAAACTCTCACTTGAAGAATACCCATTCTGATAGTTTTTTCATATATGAATATACATATATTGTGTTCTATTATCAAAACAACATTTGAAATATTTTCGGTTTCTAAAATGATCGATAATTTTGAAACTAGCAACTAAAATTCTATTCTGCAAGGGTATATAATATTCGGCGTGCTGAAGATAGTTGATCTATCTTTTATCCCTGAACCCATTAAAAAGGAAAAGGGTATTATGGTTTTGTGCAAATGTATGTAATGTAAGTGAAGTATCTCCGACCATATAAAGTATATATTATTGATCAGTATCAACAGCCGAGTCGACTAGCCATGTCCGTCTGTCTGTCCGTCTGTCCGTCTGTCTGTCTGTCCGTCTGTATGAACACACAGATATCAGAGACTACAAGAGCTAGAGACTTCATATTTGGAACATAAGTTCTCCTAATCCCGGGACAGATCAAGTTTATTTCATTTGATCGATAACTCATCGCATTCAAAAGTTATCGATAAATTTTGATTTTAGACTTGCGTTTTTGGGACATAACTTCAAAGTTATAAAAGCTAGAGACCCCAAATTTGGCATGTATAATCTCGAATAGCATACACATGTAACAAATATTTCACTTTTGGATACCCCCAACCGCCAAAAGTTAAAAACGCATTTTTGAAGGTACGACCTTGCAATTTGGTTTGGTAACACATATTAGCGACAATTGCTTGCCCCAAAATTCAATAAGATCGGACAATAAACACAGAAGTTATTTAAGATTTAACTTTCCATTGTGTGGGGCTCAGCGAAAGAGCAAGCTAACTGCTTAAACCGCTTGCACTGCTTGTACTGCTTGTATTGTGAATATGATTGTAAGGACTGGGTTCAGGGTATCTCGTAGTCGGGCACTCCCGACTAGAGCACTCCTACTTGTTCTATTTCTATTTATTTTGTTACCCACTTTCAAAGATTATATAAAGTGTGTCTTACAATAACATCTGTAGCTGCAGTTTGCTGTATAGAATTATAGAAAGGAAATTCGAAAGAAACAATAATGTAACTAAGAAAACAAAAGCATAAGAAATAGCCATTTAAGAAATTCAATTAATATATAAAATAAATAAAACTGGACTCGACTTAACGAATACGAAGAGTAAAGTCAACCTTAAATTAATAGAAATATGAGTGATGACTGGGCCTTAATAATGTTATCAACACACATCATATATGCATTGTTGTCAAATTGATTAGTTAAACATTAGATAAGATTGTCATAAATTATGAACAAAGTTTAAGAATTTATATAGATTTAATTAGATATGTGTCAAAAATAAGTTGAATCACACATGTTTTTTAAACTTACATATTAAACTGAACATTGTTGAAGTATAATATAAAACAAGTAGGAGTGCTTTAGTCGGGAGTGCCCGACTACGAGATACCCTGAACCCAGTCCTTACAATCATTCATACTAATCTAAGCACACACATGCTGCAGTATAGCAGTGCCAGCGGTTTACAGTTAGCTTGCTCTTCGCTGAGCCCCACACAATGGAAAGTTAAATCTAAATAACTTCTATGTTTATTGTCCGATCTTATTGAAATTTTTGGGGCAAACAATTGTCAATAATATGTGTGACCAAACCAAATTGCAAGGTCGTACCTTCAAAAATGGGTTTTTTGAACTTTTTGGGGGTTTGGGGGTGGTATCCAAAAAGTGAAATATTTGTTACATGTGTATGTTATTCGAGATTATACATGCCAAATTTGGGGCCTCTAGCTTTTATAACTTTGAAGTTATGTCCCAAAAACGCAAGTCTGAAATCGAAATTTATCGATAACTTTTAAACGGTACGAGACGATTAACAAATAAACTTGATCTGTCCCGGGATTAGGAGAACTTATGTTCCAAATATGAAGTCTCTAGCTCTTGTAGTCTCTGATATCCGCGTGTTCATACAGACAGACGGACGGACGGACGGACGGACGGACGGACGGACGGACGGACGGACGGACGGACAGACAGACAGACGGACATGGCTAAATCGACTCGACTGTTGATACTGATCAAGAATATATATACTTTATATGGTCGGAGATTTCTATGCCTGTTACATACTTTTGCACAAAACCATAATACCCTTTTTACCCATTTTTAATGGGTTCAGGGTATAAAAAAATAAAATGTTAAATCGAAACAGCAAAAACACAAAATGATTCAATGACTTTGGTTGAAGCATTCAAGAGCAAACCAAATACATAATTGATATTGTGGTAAAGTGTAGAAGCAAAAGAAAATGAGCTATTGTTAGTCCATTTATTTAATTGAGAACTTCGATTGGTAATTAAGTAATTTGTAGATGTATACAAATTTCTGAAAATTAAACAAATTTCCATTGAAACACTCATATACATAATTGATAATTGAGTAATTTGTGAATATATGAAAAATTTCTTCAAATGAACAAATGTGTATAAATACTCATATATAATATATAAACAAGTAAGAGTGCTCTAGTCGGGAGTGCCCGACTACGAGATACCCTGAACCCAGTCCTTACAATCATTCATATTAATCTAAACACACACATGCTGCAGTACAAGCAGCAAGCAGCAGGCGGTCCAAGCAGTTGGCTTGTTTCTGGCTGAGCCCCGACATAATGGAAAGTTAAACTTCAAATAACTTCTGGCTTATCGTCCGATCTTATTGAAATTTTTGGGGCAAACAATTGTCAATAATATGTGTGACCAAACCAAATTGCAAGGTCGTACCTTCAAAAATGCGTTTTTTTAACTTTTGGGGGGTTTGGGGGGTGGTATCCAAAAAGTGAAATTTGTTCATGTGTATGCCATTCGAGATTATACATGTCAAATTAGGTTCTCTTAGCTTATAACTTGTAAGTTATATCCAAAAAACGCTGGTCTAAAATCGAAATTTATCGATAACTTTTGAACGGGACGAGCTATCGATAAATTTTAATAAACTTGATTGATCCCGGGATTAGGAGAACTTATGTTCCAAATATGAAGTCTCTAGGCTCTTGTAGTCTCTGATATCTGTGTGTTCATACAGACAGACAGACGGACAGACGGACAGACAGACGGACATGGCAGATCGACTCGGCTATTGATACGATCAATAATATATATATTTTATATGGTCGAGATGCTTCCTTATGCCTGTTACATACATTTGCACAAACCATAATACCCTTTTTACCCATTTTTAATGGGTTCAGGTATAAAAACAAGGTGGAAGGATTATCTTCGGCGTGCCGAAGATTTTATACTCTTTTCGAACCTATAGGCAATTTTCACTCGCCAACTGCACCACTGAAATTTCATAAGCTGTACAAAATCGTTTTGTCGCGTGCATTTTTTTGATTTTTGTTCTAAGAATATGCAATTTATTGCCAGTTGTATAGCAGCTATAAGATATAGTGATCCGATCCTGCCGGCTCCAACCAATGTGATGTCTCTTTGAATAATAAGTATCCGGAAAGTTTTATCGCGATAGATTAAAAAACATGGGATATATGGCTAAAACCGACTTCGAGTTGTATGGCAGCTATAAGATATAGTGGTCCGATCCGGCCGGCTCCGACCAATGTGCTGTCCCCTGGAATAATAAGTGTCTGTGCAAAGTTTTATCGCGATAGCTTAAGAACTGAGGGACTAGTTTGCATACATACAGACAGACAGACAGACGGAAATGGCTAGATCAATTTGTATTGTCATTCTAAGCAAACTGGCAGTAACCTTTGGGGGTCTCCGACGCTTCCTTCTATGCGTTACAAACTTCAGCACAAGCTTAATATACTATTTTCTTCGAAAAGAGAATAAAAATATCTTAAAACAAGTAAGAGTGCTCTAGTCGGGAGTGCCCGACTACGAGATACCCTGAACCAAGTCCTTACAATCATTCGTACTAATCTAAACACACACATGCTGCAGTACAAGCAGTACAAGCAGTGCAAGCGGTTTAAGCAGTTAGCTTGCTTTTTGCGCTGAGCCCCATACAATGGAAAGTTGAATCTCAAATAACTTCTGTGTTTATTGTCCGATCTTACTGAAATTTTTGGGGCAAGCAATTGTCGCTACCAAACCAAATTGCAAGGTCGTACCTTCAAAAATGCGTTTTTTTAACTTTTGGGGGGTTTGGGGGGTGGTATCCAAAAAGTGAAATATGTGTTACATGTGTATGCTATTCGAGATTATACATGCCAAATTTGGGGTCTCTAGCTTTTATAACTTTGAAGTTATGTCCCAAAAACGCTAGTCTAAAATCAAAATTTATCGATAACTTTTGAATGCGATGAGTTATCGATCAAATGAAATAAACTTGATCTGTCCCGAGATTAGGAGAACTTATGTTCCAAATATGAAGTCTCTAGCTCTTGTAGTCTCTGATATCTGTGTGTTCATACAGACGGACAGACGGACGGACGGACAGACGGACAGACGGACAGACAGACAGACGGACATGGCTAGATCGACTCGGCTGTTGATACTGATCAATAATATATATACTTTATATGGTCGGAGATGCTTCCTTCATATTCCTTCCTGTTACATATATTTGCACAAAACTATAATACCCTTTTTACCCATTTTTAATGGGTTCAGGGTATAATGAGCAAATATGTGTATACATACTATACTATATTGAAAACGCGCTAGATTTGTAGTGGTTTTCTCCGATCTCTGGTCAGTTTTGGCATCTTGTTTGACGCACCTCGACACTTTTACTTTTGGGCCTTTGTTATCAAAAGCAGAACACCGCTAGCATTGAGCGATGCCTAACGGTATAGTTGACATCGTCTGCTTTGTGGACGTCTTCGTCAGTTGCCATTCAAATTGAAATGCAAATTCAAATGGGCCTTAAGAATCGATTGGCGCTTTTGTGTTGTGTTTGTTTTTTGGGCGAGCTGGACAATTTTCACTTTCCGCGCGCGCGAAGAAAAGAAAGCAAAAGTGAAAGAAACTGTTGCAAACTTTAAACTCTTGAACTGCCAATCGAAAGAAGCCCGCTGTGAGGAGGGGAAGTTCAATGATCCAGAAGCCTCCGCCCAAAGTGCACAAATTTGTATAAGCTAAATGCCAGATGGCTTCAATGAAAGCTTATAATCGTTTTGGCAAATACGACTAAGCCAAACACTCATCAACAATCATTCACAGGCGTTCATTCATGCAGTTAGTCAATCAGCCAACGGCGAATACCGTGAAAGTCCAAGCCAAACAAAAACATTTGCCCAGCAACAACAACAGCACCAACAACAACAATAACAAACAACAATATCAACAAATGGGCAACACAAACAAGCAGCAGCCACTAGAGGCAGCTGCCACCACTGGAGTCAAGCAGAAGCGCGCAGATAAGAGAACTGAAGATGCCGCAGATCCCAGCTACTTGTTGCATGTGACAGGTGCCACATCCCGTACAAGTTGCAAGTTGCAACAACAACTGCAACAACAACTCGCATCAGATATGCTTTAGAGCGCTAACCGCAAATTCAAACGGTAAAGAGAGGGGCGATCGAAAAGTAAAACTTAGTGCCTTCAATTATAAGTATTGCCCATCTGATTTTACTATTTGAAGTACATTTTGTATAATTCTCAGTTTGCCGAAACGCGTAGCAGAAAATTTCCCAATATTAATGTTTTATTGAAGAATGGAAATAGGGTAAAATAAATAGCACAATAAAATAATTACAAATTTGGCGCAAACTCACCAGATTTAGAAAATTAATATAGCTGTTTGTCTACATATATATATATATATAAACAAAATCAATCCATCCATCTATCTTTCTATATATTTATATATCTATTTATATGTCAATATAACTATCAATGTCTCTATCTATCCTTCTATATAAATGTCAATCAATCTATCAGTCTATCTAGCTATGTGTCTAGCTATAACAATCTACGTATCTATCTATACATCAATCTATATATATATGTATATATCTATCTATATATATATTTCTATATATATATCCATCTATATATCTATCTATATATCAATCCATCCATCCATCTTTCTACTTATCAATCTATCAATATATCAATCTATCCATCCACCTATCTACTTATCAATCCATCTATGTATCTACCTATCGTTTTATCAATTCGCTTGATAAACCATATGCAAAAATAAAGTGCAAGCAGTGCACAAATTTAACAATTCAGTTATTATATAAGTAATGTGTAATTATTGTTTGCGATTTGTATTTTCTAGCAGGTTTTCGATGATGCAGACTAAATTTTCATTTATGTATTTAAATTGTTTAATATTTGATTTGTACAAATGTGATCTAAAATGTCCTAACTTGGTAACAGCTGTCTAAGACTTGCCGATTTAAACTCTTTTTAAAGCCAAAGCAATTGCAACTGGTGATATTTGATAAGGTGTTAGCAAACTGACAAAGCTGAACTGAACTTTATTGTAATAAATATGCAAATAATAAAAATAAAAATTGTATTTGATTTATGTATACTATGACGTTATGTTCTAGATCAATTGATCAAACGGAATCATATTCCTTATTGAATGTACAACAAATGCCAAAAGTACAGTGAACCTCAAAGCCGTTTTCGAAAGGCATTGAAATCAATTTGAAGACATCTCTGCAGCTTCTTTTATGACTAGAGGCGGTCGATTTAGTGGGGATTCGGATTAGCCAGAGCCAGAGCGAACAAATGGCCAATTATGACAGCAACAGCAACAGCAACGTTGGAAAACCAGTTGCGAGTTGCGTTTTAATATGGAAAAAATGAAAAGCCAAAAGCCAAAATACATCGCAATCGAGAGCGTTGGCGAGTTTCTCGCCAAGTTAAAAATGTCGCATGTAAACGCTTTGCCTTAATACTTAATTGACATTGGTGGAAAGTTGCAGTGGAAACGACTGCAACAAAAGCCGAGCTGGTTGTTGACCGACAGATAAGCCAACTCCAGCAGCTAATAGCCAAGCTAAAAGCCAGTAGCTAATAGACTTCGCCCGCGCCACATCGTCTGGAGCTGCTCCAACGAAAGCAAAAGGATGCCAAGGCCCAGTGGAGCGCAGGGGATTGGAGGATTGGGGGCTTGGAGGATTGGGCTGTGTGCGGTGAAGTTAGCTTTGCAATTCAATTGGCTACGGCTCGGGCTCAAAACGAGTTGCAGCCGGCCAGAAATTTCACTTTTTCTTTAGCAGCCGCTTACGCAGGTTTTTGTTTTTCTTTATTTATACACACATACATACATACATACATACATATACAGTTAGTTAATATCAGATGCATCCATTTCGAAAATGCAACGCAAGATTTCGACCAGAAAGCGTCGCTAATTAACGCAAAAGCGAACGCGAGAAATAATAACTAAATACGCGCATAAATGCGGCTAACCCATTTGGCCATTTGGCAATTTTGGCCATTTATCTTGCGCTATTGCGTTCGCCCAATCCTCAACTTAACTTACATACTTACGTACATACATACATATGCCATAGAGTATTTTTCTTAGTTTTTCATATTTTCTTTTCAATCGAGTTGAATGGACTGAAATGCAATGCGCAAAGCGAGGCGGTCAGTTTTTTTTTTTTTTATTTTGTACATATTTTTGTGTTTCGACTTTCGATGCGTTGCAACTTTGGGAGGCAGCAATATGTGCAACATGTGGAATGTGAAAGGGCGTTGGGGATTATGTTTGCTATTTGCGGATTAGCACTTCTCTTCACATCTCTTCACATCTCTCTCCCTCTCTCTCTCTCTCTGTCTCTTTTGAATGTTCTCGCCTCTTGTGCATGCAACTGCTTTATGTTTATGCTTATGCTTCTTTTGGATATGCTTCGCGTCACGTTTTCATTTTAATCATCATTCATGCTTTCCCAACGTGACCAACTCTTGAAATCCTTAAGCACATACAACAGTCTAAGCAAGTGGAGAAGGACTTGTCTCTTTCAATTATAAGTATCAGTGCAAAGTTTCATCGCGATAGCTTTGAAAACATGGGATTTATGGCCAAAACCGACTTCCAGTTGTATAGCAGCTATAATATATAGAGGTCCGATCTGGCCGATTCCGACCAATGTGCTGTCCCTCTGAATAATAAGTCTTTGTGCAAAGTTTTATCGCGATAGCTCAAAAACTGAGGGACTAGTTTGCATACATACAGACAGACAGACGGACAGACGGACATGGCTAGATCAATTTGTTTTAAGTTTTCAAAGCAGTAACTTTTTGGGGTCTCCGACGCTTCCTTCTATGTGTTACAAACTTCAGCACAAGCTGAATATACTATTTTCTTTGAAAATAGTATAAAAAGTCTATATCGAACATAACAGCAATATATATTGCTCCTTAAAAACGAAATTCATTTAGCTAATTACTGATTTGCTAGTTCTACAAGGATTTCCTTATAAACAGCAACAATATGAATACAAATACTTCACCTACTTAAACTATTGCATTTTTTTTATAGTTATAAGCATAGTTGCCTAATATCTTCTAATCTTGTCTTGTATGTGATTATACATTGTTTATTAAATGTGATTTTTAATATCAGCATATTCATTTAAATGCTGTCTACAGATATGATTCTACTCACGTTTGAAGTTCTTATCAAAAACCAAGCTTATCAAAGTAGTTCAAAGCGTAATTTGAAATGTACCTAAATTTTACAATATATTTTTGTATTTCTAATTGGAATTCATAATTGTATGTATGAAATAGAAATAGCTAAATAAATACCATACGTAAGCACTTTTATTATCCCGTTAATGAATTTAAGAAAATATATATATATATGGTTTAGACCCTCGCTGATCTGAACATTAATCTCAATGTGCCACAGCCATGAAATAGATTTTCCAGCTCCACTTCGAATTACCTTCATTAATCTAAAAGACGTGCTTTAATTGTTTATTTGTTTGTTTGTTTTATAAGCTTTTCTCTCTGTCTCTCCCTCTTATCTATTTGGTGTGCTACAGTTTTATCTTTGCATTGTATTTGAAAGCTCGTACCATAAATCACAAGAGAAACCGCTATCTGCCGTATGATAACTCAAATAATGCTTAAAGTTTGGCAAAAATAAGTGGGAAATGATTATCTTCGGCGTGCCGAAGATTTCATACTCTTTTCGAACCTTAAGGCCATTTTCACCCGTGCACCTGTTTATTCAAAATATATAATGACGTATATCTTCGCTATTTATGACTCAATCGATTTGCAATTATAAACATTGATGAGTTATAAGGATGTGCAAGTGTACAAGCAAATTGAAAGCAGTTGCTTTGAAAACATCGGATTTATGGACGAACCCGACTTAGAGTTGTATGGCAGCTATAAGATATAGTGGTCCGATCCGGCCGGTTCCGACCAATGTGCTGTCCCTTTGAATAATAAGTCTATGTGCAAAGTTTTATCGCGATAGCTTAAAAACTGAGGGACTAGTTTGCATACATACAGACAGACAGACAGACGGACATGGCTAGATCAATTTGTTTTGTCACTCTAAGCATATTGGAGGTAACTTTTGGGGGTCTTCGACGCTTCGTTCTATGCATTTTGAACTTCGGCACAAACTTAAGATACTATTTTCTTCGAAAAGAGTATGAAAAAAGAAGCAAATTCTGAATGCATGTTTTTTTGTGTTGTTATTTGGCCATTTCCGTAATAACAAGCGAAATGTGGGCAACTAAAAATGTGGCAATAGTTGCAACAACAGCAACAACAACAACAACAACAAAACTAACGCAACACAAATGCAAGAGAAAAATAATTAAAGTAACGTCTGTGTCTAAAGCAATAATCGGCCAGCTCTGTCTTAAGACTAGGCAGCGTGGCAGGTGGCAATTGGGGGGATTACGGGAGGAGGGGGGAGGGGGGAGGTGGGGGGCGTGTGCAAGACCGAAACAAAATACAATTTAATGCGCTTTTCGAATTCTACAGCGGCGAAGCTCTGATCACATCAGTAAACATGGATATGGCTAGCTGCCCGTTCATTAATAATATGATATAAAGCTGAGCGCAGCTTTGAGTTTGCTTTTTAGCTTTGAATATTGTACAGTTTGGTATGCTATATGGCAATAGTTGTCCATAGCTATGACTTTTATAGCATATTCAAACTATGAAGTAGAGCATAAATATACAAACATACATATGACTTAGCAGCGTCTCAAATTCTCAATTCAGAATTATAAACTTTAAATTTGTAAATTTGTATATAGCATTACTCTGCTGTAGAAAGCAATTAACGCAGTCAGTGGCCCAATCAACTTCTGTTTAATATATATAATATAATATATGGGCCGATTGTGCTTAGCAATCTGTATGAGCAAATAAAAGACAGAAAACTCATTATTGATGCTAGTTTTGTAATTTTTCAATACTATGCTAATGTTTATTGTGGATTTTACTTTAATTCATCGAACTTGACGTTGATTTTTCTGTGTCTGACTGTATAATATATAATATATATTGAATATTAAGATATTATAGCAATCAACTATAAAATAAACAATACAATTATAGTTAGCGGCATAATATACCAAGTATTATTATTATTATACTTAATAGCTCATTTCACTACTTGGTATTTATATTTTTGCTCTTCTTCAAATATTGAAATCCGATTACACTTATGCTCACATTAACTCATATTACTTCTTAGTATAATTATGTTTTGTTCTTCAATCTCTATTTAAGACGCTTACGCCTAGAACTTACTCAAGTCGTAGACTTTATAACACTTATGCTCATATTAACTCATTTTACTTCTTAGTATAATTATGTTTTGTTCTTCAATCTCTATTTTAGACGCTTACGCCTAGAACTTACTCAAGTCGTAGCCTTTTTATCCATGCACAGCTTCAGAGTGAAATCACAGTGGGTACACACACACACACACACACACACACGCGCACACACACACGCACAATAGAGAGACGCGCGCACACATGCATACATATGCGTGCACATACACATATGTAGATCGATAACGTTCGATATCGATGACGTCGATACGCGAGTTTTGCCAGCAGCACACGACAACAAACAAAACAAAAAAGTAATATCAATAACAAAGTGTATCAGATTAGTGTGTATGTATGTATGGCTGTGTGTGTTTGCAAGTGTAACTAACACAATTGATGCAACATTTTGGAACAACGGTTAATTCGCGCTAACTGTTTGTTGCTATTGTTGTTTTTGTTGTAGCAGCTGCGTGGGGCACGTGCTATGCGAACAGTGGTCGAAGCGTGTTTGAGTCGCGGCTCTTTCGGTCTGCGGTCTGCGAGTCTTCAGCGCCGACTTTGGCCACCGGTCGCCAAAGAAATTGTAAAAGCCGCGCTCAAAGAAAGCTCCGAAGCTTTTGCTTGTTTGTTTACTTTGGTCTGCTGTTGCGGTTGTTGTTGTTGTCGTTGTTATTGTTGTGGCTAGTTTGTGCTTGCGCGTGTGCGTGTGTGTGTGTGTGTGTGTAAGCGGTCGATGCGCTTTTTGCACACTGCTGGACTTTTTCCTCTGCCTCTTCTTCTTCTTCTTCTGCTCGCTCTTATTTTTCGATTTTTCTTTTTTAGTTTTTGGTTTCTTATCTTGAGTTTGTATACCCTGTAGTCATTTAAAGAACAAAGTGGCTCTACAAATATGTGCATAATCAATCCATCCATCTAGATCTAGACATTTGATATAATCAATTATATATTATATTTTGATTAGATCTCGCCTCATTTGAAAAGTCTCATTTTTTTACATTTTATTATTTATGCCTTTTCTAAAGCCTACAAGTATCGTAACTGTCTGCAACTCTAAACCAATTGAGAATTAATTCAATTTAGAGTCAACACTCTACAATTTTGTGTCCATAACTCGAACTAAATATGATAGCTTGAATTTTAAAGAAATTATTTAGATTGTCGATTGCGAACACAGTTTTGCAATTTGGGTAAACTATTTTCTTTAAATAAAACGAATAACACAATTTTCTAAAGAATATAAATACACTCTATCGAATTGTCTGTAACTTAATCTTTATCGAAGAAGTTATCGAAAACACTATAAAAAAACAATTCAGCTAAGCAAAAAGATCAACATGAATCATACTTTCTGCCTTCTAAAATGACGCCTAATATCTAAGACATTTGTGATTAAGCAAAATAGGAAGTCTAATGATAATGATATATATATAAGAAAAGCAGGTATTCACCTACAGGGTATTTGCCCGTTGCGCACACTCGTCTCCAGCACTTTTACTTGTTAGCTGAAATTTATTCAATCGAGTTTATGTTTTTTAATGCTTTTTATAGCCACTGCTGCGTCATGCGCTTCTAGGCAGCTGCCTTTTGTTCAGTTCAGTTCAGTTCAGTTCGCTGGCTAACGGTATTAGCGTTTCTTCGACTATATACATACATATATATAGTATTTGTATGCTAGACTAGATAGATGCTTGGAACGTGTGAATGTACTCTGTGCATATGAAGATGCATATATAGTTTCATATCAGCGCTCGACTTAGGAGATGCTTCTATCATTTATCATTTGGCTCGATTGGGTTCAGTTGGGTTCAGTTAATTTGTAGTTAGTTTTTTGCTCTCTTTATGAGATGCTCATTTAAGTGCAATCAGCGCAAAGTTGCAGCTAATTTGTCAACTGCAATTGAATAGAATTACGCTAAACATTAGTTCATTAGCAGTCACATTACCTATTATTGCTGTTCATTATGAAGAAACTAATAATTGTGCGATTGGAAAATGTATTTGCAATTGCCAACATTGCGGCAAGTTCATTTGAAGTTGCATTTTAATATGTTTACAATTATGCAATTGACCAGTCAATAACAACTAAGATATTCAATGTGCCGAAAACATACACATAAAAGAAAACCTTCCAAATTATTTATGAATAGGGCAAAATAATAATGGTTAAAAGACAATATTCTCGAATTTCTGTATCTGATATTGTATAAAGATTGTTCATTTTAAAGCTACAATAATTATATTATAACATGATCGGACTTTTGTACCACTTTAGAGCTTAACTTAAACCGGTTTGAACCGAGTTTGAAGCATTTGAGCATCAAAACATTTCCTTATTTGGTGAACTTTCTAAATCCGATAAAACACGTTTCGATTCATGTATATCTTTAAAAATGTTGCAAATACAATCTTATTTCTAAAGAGTAGCGGATTTTCCAAGCAAAAAAACAACAATTGAATTGCTCACTTCGAAATCGACTTTCCACTTTAAATAGTATACAAAAAAAACTAATTTAAAACAATAAAAAAAAAATATATATATATATAAATATATAATTATGATTGAAGATTAGATTTTGTTTTTGATTACATGTGTTTTGCTGCGCAGCTATTTTTGAATATTTTTCACCTTTTTTTTTAGCGATTTTCAATATGTATTGCCTTTAAGTATTAACTTGATATTGTCTACCTTAAGGTCTTTAGTTGCGACCTACCCTAATACTAGATTTAAATGAAATTTGAAAATGTCACATTACATTTCGCACTTTCCAAATGACGCAATAAAAGTCAAAACAAGCTTTCATAGTTTTCAATGCAATCAAAAATATTTGAACATGAAAACAAGTTTTGTTTGAGCAGCTAGTATTATAGATAGTATAATCTGTATATATGGTGTTTTATTATTTTATTTACTTGTACAGTCGATATTGAAGATAATAATGACAACAGAAACCACTTTACGAGGACAACTTTAAGATAGTCGTGACTTTATCATTCAAAACTCAATTCAAAGCTATATCCTAGACAAACAACGCTAGAACCGATACCCTGTACTTTATAGTTAATCAATCTGTATGTGATACATATATATATATATATATATATAAGTAAGCAGTCTACCACATATATAACGTTATTCGAGTCACACATTAGAAACAATATGTGAATTTAAAATGCGAATATCACCTATGTTTCGGGAAGTTTTTGAAATTTCAATAGAAATATGCAGAGCAAAGTTTTCCAATTCCACTACAGAAAATACCTAAATGCATTTTGAGTTTTACTTTAAGAAACTTAACGAATAATCATTATCAATGATTTGAAATCGTTTCCTCATAAATAAGTCTGAAACATATACGAATCATGTTCGATATGCCTAGACTATACTGCAAGGATCAACTGTAAGAGTCAAGTTTTACAAAAAAAAAGAAGAAAAGAAGCAGTTTCTCCTTACCTGATCGCAGTTGCAGTGGCAACAGCTGGATACTGGTGCTTAATGCTGCTGCCAAAGCGCTGTTGCTGTTGCTGCTGCATCTGATGATGATGTTGATGCTGGTGCTGGTGCTGATGCTGATGCGGCAGCTGATGCAGCAGCTGAGCGCCAAAGTCCAGCTCGTTATCGATGGGGCTGTAGTTGTTGCCACGATTGCCACAGCTGAGGCGACTGGCGTGGGAGCCGCGCTCCGAGTTGCATTTGGAGCCGCAGAGCGAGTTGTCGCAGAAGCGGCAGCACTTGTTGTAGCTGAACGTGGACGTGCACAGCGTACAGAACGAGTCCAGTTGCGACTCGGCCTGGTCGTCGTCCAGCTCCGCCTGCATGTCGGCAGCCGCGTCGGCATCTGCTTCCGCCTCCGCCTCCGTATCCACATCCACATCCGCATCCGCATCCAAGTGCAGCCTGTGGCAGCGCAGCTTCAGCGTGTGCGCACTGCTGCTCTGCTCCTCATCGGAGCCAAAGTTGTAGCGATCGCTCTCCGTGTCCTCCTCCAGGCTGCTGCCCGCACTCCCCTCCGCCGTGCGCCGCTGCGGCGGCAGCCCGAAGCTGCTCAGCGGACAGGAGGGGTAGCGGGCTAGCGGAAATTGGCGCACATTGTATTTGCTGGTCATCGACAGATTCTCATTGAAATAGATAACATTGCCGGCGCCATTCAGATCCTGCTCTCGCTCCCTCTCCCTCTCTCGCTCCCTCTCCCGCTCGCGCTCGCGCTCCCTGCTAATACTCAAATCGTGATATTTGCGCAAAAATGCCGCATTGCAATCCGCTGCTGTATATTCGTGTAGTTTCTTCGGCTTGGGCATGGCATGAAGCGGCGAATACATAAGCTGCTGCTGCTGTTGTTGCTGCTGCAACATTTGCGTTTGTGGCACACCATTATTACTATTATTATTGTTGCTGCTGCTGCTGCTGTTGTTGTTGTTGTCGTTGTTGTTGTTGTCGCCAACGGATATGCCACCAGACCGCAGCAGATCGAACAAGCGCTGCTTGAGATCGCGCATGGCGGCTGCATATGCGCCCTGCTGCGCGTCTGCAATAAAAAACCAAGTTGTTAATAATATGCAAATACAAAAAGTCCAATTTAAATAAAACCAATCTCGAACACTCCAAAAATTAGCATGGCGCCAAACGCCAGACAGCTTTCTGTCATGGACTCATCGCTTGCGTGCAGCTGTGTATGCACGCCACCAGTGTGACCAGCTAGCATGAATCATCGCAGTCACTTGAAGATTTGCCATTTTCAACCAAATCGTCAAGTAAAATATTTAACATTCATTCGAACACTATATATGCTTCATTTAAGTAGTTAGAAAACATTTGTAGCACTAAAATCATGCAACAGTCCCACGCAATGTGTATTGAGACTTGCGCACATACATTTAGCAGACCCTCGCAAAATGTTATTTGACATGCGCTTATAGCAAGCAGCCTGCAAGCGTCTGCGCGCACATGTTTGCTAAGCAGCTGATTTGACTCAACAATATCGATAACTTTTCCACTACGACACGAGCAGCAGCAGCACAAGCAACAATAAATGTTGTTTAATTAGAAGAAAGCAACATTTAGACAAACATAGGACAGGTGCGTAATGTTTTTGGAGCGAGATCTTTGACTAGCGCGCTGTTTACCCCCACAGAAGCATGAGTTCACAGCGCGGCAACGCTAATCGCACACGTGCACAGAAACACAAGAATCGTCATGTATTCAAGAACGATTTGCACGACAAGACGCCGCAGCAGATACGCCTCAATAAGATGCACGTATCGACCGTGTGCCAGCGCTGCAAGGAGGTCATCGAGTGGAAGATCAAGTACAAGAAGTACAAGCCGCTCACGCAGGCCAAGACGTGCACCCGCTGCCAGCAGCGCACCGTTCTCAAGGCCTACCATGTCATCTGTCGCGACTGCGCCATTGAGGCGCACGTGTGCGCCAAGTGCTTGAAGAGCGCTGATGAGGTGGCCATCGAGGCGCCCGAGCCGACGCCCCAGGAGGAGCAGCAGCTGCAGGCAGAAATGGACCGCTTGGTCAAATCGTTCTCGGAGCGCAAGCGACGCGCCTTCCTCCGCTTCATGAAAAAGGGACGCAAGCAGGACGCCGATCCGGACGAGGAGCCCCTGGACGAGGAGGAGCGTGCGGCAAAGGAGAAGGCGACACGTGTCCGGCATACACGCGAGGAACTGCTGGAGAAGATCAAGCAGCTGAACTTGGCCGAAGAGGACGATGGCTCGGATTATGATTTTGATTCGGAGGATGAGGGTGACGAAGATGAAGATGCAGATGGAGATGAGGACGAAGATGACGATGACGATGAGGTGGACAGTGAGTCAAGCGGCGAGGAGCAGCCGAATGCAAAAACAAAGCAAACACTTGTAAAGAAATAGCATCAGAGTATTCTGTAAGAAGTAGAATAGAAATGCCTTTTTTTTTGTGCGTGTATAAACATAAATATTTGGAAAAAGCCCAATGCACTTGCATTTTTAGACCTTTAATATAAACGTATTAAAATTCACATGTTCGCACCAAGAGTCTGGGAGGGTGAATCGATCTACAGAAAATCAAGCAATCTTTTCAATCAAGCAGTCTTTGTGTTACTGCTGTTAAATGTTTTCACAACATTGCTTAGTTGTTTTGTTCGAATCAAAGCTTCCAAAAAAAGTATAAACCGATTTAAACTTTTTATTAAGATTGCTTGTGAAATTTACTGAGCGCTACAAAAACCATCGATTGCCATTAATCGAAAGCAATAAATCGCTTGCAGTCGTTCACAGCCCAGCTGCTATAGCACACACAGCAGTGTCACCAGCAGCAGCAGCGGAGGTGCAAACAAATAAATTTCCGATTCGGTTTGTTTAGGATTTAGTTTGCAAACGAAAATTAGTGCATTTTAAGTGTATGAAAAACAGTGGCAACATGACAAACAACAAGAACAAGGCGGCCCGCCAGCGCGGCAAAAAGAACAACAACGCCAATGCGAATGGGAATGGAAATGCGAATGGGAATGGAAATGCGAATGGGAATACCGCTCCGGCCAACGGAAGACAATTTCCAGATCCAGAATCGACCAACAAGTCAACACCGGAGCCGAGGGGCAAGTCGGGCAAAAACGTCAAAGCTGACAAGTCCGAATCGGGGCGGCTGTCATTTAAGGAAATGCATTTCATGCAGCACACCGTCCACGATTTTATCAAGGGCACCGAAGAGTCCAAGGACCTCACCGGCCTGACCAATGAGCAGCGCAAGGAGGTCCATATTTTCGCCCGCCACCACGGCGTAAAGACCCGTAGCCGCAACATTGACGGCGAACGCATCCTCACCCTGACTCGCGTCGCAACCAACACCAACCACATGCCGCACAAGGAAGTGGAGCTAGCTATTGCGCCCGATAACAACGAAACCCTCAAACAGGCGCTGCGCGAATTGGGCTTGCGCCAGCTGCGCCCCTTGCTCCCACAACCGTTGCGCGGGCCCGCCGCGGAGCCACAGCCGCATCAGGGCGGCCTGCTGGGCATGCCCCGCATACCGCCCCGCTCCTACTGCACGAACCACCGCATGGACCAGGAGCGCCGCGAGCTGCCCATCTTCGCGCATCGCGCCAAAATCTTTGAGCTGCTCGAGATGTCGCAGGTAAGCGAGTAGCAGACAAATTCACTCGTTGCAAAAATTGTCGTTCGTGCCGCGACACGACACGATGCGCTCACGACTATCGCATCAGTTTGAGATGCGTCTGTGTCGCAGTTCTTTAAGCCTCTACGTGAATACACTGCAAGCGGAAGAGTATTTGTTGTTATACCCTGAACCCATTAAAAATGGGTAAAAAGGGTATTATGCTTTTGTGCCAAAGTATGTAACAGGCATAAGGAAGCATCTCCGACCATATAAAGTATATATATTCTTTATCAGTATCAACAGCCGAGTCGATCTAGCCATGTCCGTCTGTCTGTCTATCTGTATGTCTGTCTGTCTCGTCCGTCTGTATGAACACGCGGATCTCAGAGACTAAAAGAGCTAGAGACTTCATATTTGGAATATAAGTTCTCGTAGTGCCGGGACAGATCAAGTTTATTTAATTTTATCGGTAACTCGACCCATTCAAAAGTTATCGATCAATTTCGATTTCTGACTAGCGTTTTTGGGCTATAGCTTACAAGTTATAAGAGCTAGAGGCCCCAAATTTGACATGTATAATCTCGAATAGCATACATACTTTTCACTTTTTGGATACCACCCCAAAATTTCCCGCAAATTTGAAAAAACGTTTGAAGCTACGACCTTGCAATTTGGTTTGGTCACACATTTTATTGCCAATTGTATGCCCAACAAATTTCAATAAGATCGGACAATAAACACAGAAGTTATTTAAGACTTAACTTTCCATTGTGTGTGGCTCGGTGAAAAGCAAGTTAACTGCTTAAACCGCTTGCACTGCTTGAACTGCAGCATGTGTGTGTTTAGATTAGTATGAATGATTGTAAGGTTCAGGGTATCTCCTAGTCAGGCACTCCCGACTAGAGCACTCTTACTTGTTTTTTTTTTTGGGTTTTTTTTAATGTGTCATTTAAAACCGAAATGCAACTATGTTAATTAAGGTCTTAGCTTAAACAAAACACAGAATATTTTATAAATGACCAACAAAAAAGAAAAATGCTCAAAATCAAACTTCCTTTTGTTGTTATATAAAAGTTGAACTTCCATAACTCAAACCGAGTTAGACAATATCCGTAAATGATACATACTGAAATTTGCTTTTGTTTTCCAATATACATAGGTATATAATAATAAAGTCCTGAGATGCAAAATGTATTTAAATAATTCTATAAACTATACTCAAACTCGTTTTGTGTGAGCACAACTCAATACAATATTGAGTTTTTCAATGATATAGTACATTTTTCAGAAGTAGCTCTTCCTTTTTCGTTCCTTAACTCTTTTGGTATTGGCTTTTTTTTGTTTCGAAAAACCTTCTTCAGCTAAGTTGCTTGAAATATTCCTGAGCTCAGCTCCTATACACATATGTACCACATTCCTTTCTGTGTTTTGGGCTAATCTGCTGAAGATATCTAAGATATCTTTTTTTATCAGCTTTTCGAGTATATTTCGCCAGTAGTCGAAATGTCGTATCCGATTATGCTAGCCCGAAAAACTAATAATTCAATTCGAATTATAATAAAAAATCAATGATTTTTTTTTTGCACAGTGTACTTCCATTTAGAAGAGATCAGGTATATAGCTTCTCTTTCGCATTCATGTGCATTCTTGGTACAATTGTTCAACTGATTTGATTCCAATTTGAGATTGATTGTTGGATTATTGTTGCAACAAATCCGCATCCTCCTGAGAGCTGAACTAATGCAACCCTTTGCTGCAGGTACTCATTGTGAATGGAGCCACTGGCTCTGGCAAGTCCACCCAGTTGCCGCAGTACTTGCTGGAGGAGGCCACCAAGCGTAAGCAGCCGGTGCGCATTGTGGTCAGCCAGCCACGTCGGATTGCCGCCATCACCGTCTCCGGCCGCATTGCCGACGAACGCAACGAGTTGTTGGGCGACACAGTCGGCTACATAATACGCATGGAGAGTGAGTAGCCAGCGAAGCTATCACAAATGGTGCGGGCATCTAATAATTTCGGGTTCACTACTTGCAGGTCAGAGCAGCGAGGCCACGGTGCTGTCCTTCACCACCAGTGGTAGCCTGCTGCGCACGCTGGCCATGAACAATACAGAGTTCTTCAAGACAACCACTCATCTGATTATCGATGAGGTGCATGATCGAGATCTGGACACGGACTTTCTGGTGTTGGCCAGCAAGCTGGCGCTGGAGCGCAACAAATCGCTGAAGCTGATACTCATGTCGGCCACCATGGATCTGGATGCGCTGTCCAAATTCTTTGATTGTGCACCCATACTCGATGTGGAGGGACGCAGCTTCAACGTGCGCACCTTTCCCATGGAGGAGATACTCGAGAAGACCGGCTATATGACGCCACAGATGAAGCGGCGCCTGGGTGCCAATGTGGAATGTGCCAGCAGGGATCAGCTATTGGAAGCCTATGTACAGGGGCAACGCTGGACCGAGAATACCATTGATAATTCTCTGATACTTTCGCTGGTGGAGATGCTCATACTGAAGGGCAGCAAGGGCGCCGTTATTGTCTATCTGCCTGGCTACCAGGACATGACCCGTCTGATGGATCTCATGAGTGAGGCGCTGCCCCAGAGTGACATCAAGATCATGATGATGCACAGCCAGGTGGACAGCCGGCGGCAGAAGGAAATCTTCACCGAATACCCAAATGTGCAGCTCAAGATTGTGTTGAGCACGAACATTGGCCAGACCTCGATCACTATTCCGGATCTGCTGTACGTCATAGATACCGGTCGTGTCAAAATGAAGACATACGATGCTGCAACGGGCGCCTCGCAGTTGGCCTGCGTCTGGATCTCCCAGGCGGACGCTCATCAGCGCACCGGACGCGCTGGCCGTCGCAGCGATGGCGTCTGCTATCGTTTGTATAGCTCGCGGCTGTTCAAAAGCTTCACTCGCTTCACCATTCCGGAAATGATGCGCTCCACGCTCGACGAGGTCTGCCTGCTGGCCAAGATCGCTGCTCCCCAGCAGCCAATCGAGCAGTTCCTTGCCCAGGCACTCGATCCACCCCAGTCGACGGCCATTGCTCAGTCGATTGCCAAGTTGAAGCTGCTGCGCGTCTTGAACGACCACGATGAGAGCGTCACTGCGCTGGGCCACATCATATCGGAGCTGCCGCTGGATGTGCAGCTGGGCAAGTGTGTCGTCTATGGAGTGTACTATCGCTGTGTTGGCAGCATGATCATCATCACATCGTACTACTCGGTGCGCGATCCGTTTGTGCTGGCCGCTGATCGCAACTCGCGCACCGATCAACGCAAGGCCAAGGACTACTTCAGCGAGGAGGGTCGCAGCGATTCAATTGCTGTACTCCAGCTCTACTATGAGTACTCGGGCGCCGCCAAGCGGAGCAACCACGAGGCCGAGAAATTCTGCACCGCCAACTTCCTGTGCCGCAAGTCCATGGAGCTGTTCATGTCGGCGGTGACCACGCTGCGCAGGACCGTCAAGCGCATGTTCAAGATCACCGACGTCAAGTCGGTCATCAAGAACGACACTGACTTGAACATGGTGCGACTGGCGCTCACGGCTGGACTCTATCCCAAAATAGCGTTCATCGACAGATCGCGCCAGTTGCACCTCAGCGAGGAGGGTGATCCGCGCGTTCAGCTGTCGCGGAACTCGTGTCTGTCGGATGTGCTGAAGAAGCGCCGCCGTTGCATTTACAGCGACTGGCTGATCTACGTGGATAAGACACGCTCCGCCGGGCCCGTCGCTAACATTGAGCACGCGACGCTGGTCAGCAATCTGATGGTCTCGCTGCAGTGCGGCAAGGTGGCCAGACTGGAGACAATCGAGCCCATGGACTCCGACGATGAATGCGATCCCTACTATATAGAACAGTCGGATCTGTGCCTCGACACCTGGCTGCGCATCAAAATGGACACGGACCTGGGCATCAAACTGATCGCACTCCGCTCCCACATTCAAAGCGAGTTCGATGAGATGGTCAGCAATCGCATGGCATTGCCATCTCGCTGCCCATCCGTTGGTCACATACAAGCGATGCTGCAAATGGACTCCAGCTACTCGGGACTCTCGGCCAAAGATCTTGAATTTAAATAAGTATTGCATGACGTCTACGTCTACGCCCATGCTTACCACACAAACATTGTCAATGCGTATCATTTGCACACGTGCAAATAATAGATGTGTAGCTCATTTTTATTGGTAGAAACTCTCAATGTGTTAGCACGATTATCAAATAACCAGAAATATATATCTGTAGTATGAGATTGTACAGTTTATTTCTACACTTTGGCGCTATGAATTATCATATATTATTTATATTACATATATTTACACAATTGAACATATATTTATATATCGAAATTTATTAAGAAGATAAGATTTTTTTAGCGACCTAGCCCTAATTCTGGTTTATTTTTTTACAAAAAGAGATTTAGACTTGGTTTTTCTAAAATTTTACTTTGTAAATTTTGGATCTATATATATATATATATATATATAATATACATATGTGCATATATATTTTTATATTTATTTATATTTGTGAAATTATACAATAATTTCGAATAGTGACATTTGTATTCTTAGAAACAATGAAACGATAAGAAGTTCTTAACTTTAGCGCTTGTTATAAGAAATTCAATCTCACAAAACATTCTACTTGACTTGACACATGTTAATGTCTATATAGATAACCGACATGGATAGATAAACGCATAGTATTATTATGGAATGATATGCACATAACATTACTTGTGTAATCGATGTGTAAATGGTTATATAGAATCATTTCACATATCGAATTTACTTAGATATTTGGTACAAATATGCATTGAGATGATAATTATGTTCAAAAATTTGTGTCATTGATTTGAATTGAAACGAATTTTAAAACTAATAATTAAGAGTAGATGTAAACAGTTTGACTCCAGTCTGTATAAATACATATGAAGATATATGTTCCTTCCATATAGATTGAAGAAGATTTCAACGCAGTATTTCAAGATAGGAAAGACAAAGACAGAAAAAGCAACTTTTACGCATCCGAATCAAGTAAAGAAATTAAACGGATGCGAATTCTATTTTTCAATGTTGTGCATTCCATACAAACAAATAAGATTTAATATTGAAAACGAACAAACAAATGTTGAAACTTAGCGAATTCTTGAATCTCAATGTGAAGAACAATTGTGTGATACTCGATACCAATTGCTAAAAACAAACAAACTACATAAACAAAAACAACTGTCATTGTAAAATATATATATATGTATATTTATGGGAATGTCACGAAAGCGGCGAGTGCAGGGACTATATAAAAAGAAAAGTAGAGGCTGTAATGTAAGCGAATGGAATATGAAACAAACCAAAAATCCTTTCAAAATATTTAACTATTTTATGCAGTTGTATACAAACATACAAACATATATATGATAATAATAATAAATGTGGCCGACAGGCAACTGCTTTAAAGAGCACAATTTTGTTGGCAGCACTTTAATTGCTGGTTGGAGAAATATGTGTGCCACAAGTGCATGGAATGGAATGCAACTGCTGCCTGCTGCCTGCTGACTGTTGTCTGCCTCCAGGTTGCAGTGTCAGTCTGCATCTCAGTGTCAGTGTCACCCTGCGGTGCAGTGATCCATGCAGTCGACTGCCATTTGCCATTGTGGCAATGTTGCTGCAACGCCTCGACTTGGCCCCCTAAGCCAAGTGCCCAGGCCCATTGAGGCGCAAAAGACGGCAGCAGCAGCAACAATAATTGCATAGACAACTTTGTTGTTGTTGTTGTTATACTCTTTTCGAAGAAAATAGTATATTAAGTTTGTCCTGAAGTTTGTAACGCATAGAAGGAAGCGTCGGAGACCCCAAAAGTTACTGCCAGTATGCTTAGAATGACAATACAAATTGATCTAGCCATGTCCGTCTGTCCGTCTGTCTGTCTGTATGTATGCAAACTAGTCCCTCAGTTTTGAGCTATCGCGATAAAACTTTGCACAGACATTATATTCAGGGGACAGCACATTGGTCGAGCCGGCCGGATCGGACCACTATATCTTATAGCTGCCATACAACTTGAAGTCGGTTTTGGCCATATATCCCATGTTTTTAAATCTATCGCACTGAAACTTTGCACTGATATTTATTATTCAAAGAGACATCACATTGGTTGGAGCCGGCTGGATCGGATCACTATATCTTATAGATGCCATACAGCTCGAAGTCGGTTTTGGCCATATATCCCATGTTTTTTAATCTATCGCGATGAAACTTTGCACAGATACTTATTATTCAAAGAGACATCACATTGGTTGGAGCCGGCCGGATCGGATCATCTATATCTTATAGCTGCTATACAACTGGCAATGAATTAAATATTCTTAGAACAAAAAAAAAATGTTACGCGACAAAACGATTTTGTACAGCTTATGAAATTTCAGTGGTGCAGTTGGCAGAGTGAAAATTGCCTATTGGTTCGAAAAGAGTATAAAATCTTCGGCACGCCGAAGATAATCCTTCCCCACTTGTTATTGTTGATATTGTTGTTGCTGTTGCAGACTTTGTTGCCACATGCGCGCAGTCAATAAACCTGAGTGGTTGTTGCTGTTGTTGTTGCTGCCGCTGGTGTTGGCTGTGGCGCCCCTCTCTCTCTCTCTCTCTCTCTCTCTCTCTCTAACAATGCCAAGACAGCCAATTTTGTGGGATGAAAAAAAGACAACGTGCAACGTGCAACGTGCAGCAAAGAAAGTGAAATTAATTTGTTGCTTGTCTCTGCTGTCTTTTTGTTTTTCGTTTTTAAAGCTACCTTTCAATTATGAGCGAGTAGCAGGCGAGTTTCCAAAAGTACCCACAAGTATTGCTCCAGTTATGATATGAGCCATTGCCATTGTTCATACATCATTCATCTTCCAACTGCTCGATTTCGATTCGGTTCAGCTCAGTATTACTTTCGGAGAGTGCGTTAAGGAACTTTTGAGACTAGTTTTAGTTTTAGCCAGTCTCCATTACAAATGCATTCCATATCTTTCAAAACTCTTGCGAGCTCGTAGTACCAATTACGTTAAAGCCTTTTTAATTGTGGGCAACAAAGTTCTATTCATTTTGCATTGTAAAAAATCTCCAGAAACGATTTTAGTTAATTCGTTTTATTGAGTTTAAATCACAACTCGAAGATGAATTCAATTCAAATCAAATATAAGTCTATAATGGCTTGTGATAGGCTCAAAATATTAAAGCTCTCTCCAAATAAATCATAGCAAAAATCTGTAGAAATCTGAACTACAAATTTGCTACTTCATAAGTTTTGATTTACAGATTCAGTTTGAATAAAACCAAATTATAGTAAAGATCAAGTTGTTTTAATTTTGTAATCAGCTCCCAACTAGTTTTGAGATAGTTTCCAAATCACTTGTATATAAACATACAAATTATTCTAAAGCAATTTTTTTTTAGAAAATTCTAAAACATTTGTACGCTAGCTTTCGAAATTTGTTGCTTGTTTTTCTGCCAAGCTTATATGCACTTAAGTAAATGACTTTTGAAACGATTTTGAAATGTGTTTGAAATTTCATATTAAGCTGCATAAGATAATTACTTGCTTCAGCAACATTAACAAGTTAGAGTGCTATGATCGGGAGTGCTCGACTAGGAAATACCCTAAGCCCAGTCCTTACATCCATGCATACTAACCTAACAGTGTACACACATACAAACACACACATGCTGCAAGCAGTACAAGCAGTGCAAGCAGTTAGCTTGCCTCTTTACTGAGCTGGAAAGTTAAATCTGAAACTTCTGTGTGTTATTGTCCGCTCTTATTGAAATTTGGGCATTTTTATATCCTGAACCCATTAAAAATGGGTAAAAAGGGTATTATGGGTAAAAGGTAAAAAAAGGGTACATATATCATACACATATTACAAATATTTCACTATTTGGATACCATCCCCCAATCCCCCCAAAAGTTGAAAAAACGCATTTTTGAAGTTATAACCTTGCAATTTGGGTTGGTCACACATTTTATAGCCAATGTCAAATCCTAAGAAATTCAGAAAGATCGGAAAATAAACACAGAAGTCATTTAAGATTTTACTTTCCATTACATGTATGTATACACACTGATAGATTAGTATGAATGTAAGGACTGGGTCCAGGGTATCTCCTAGTCGGGCACTCCCGACTAGAGCACTATTACTTGTTTGGCCATGCAATTGGCAATAAAATGTGCGAACAAAGCAAGCTGCGAGGTTATGCCTTCAAAAATAATTAGGGATAGGGCGTAGTATGCGAAAAGTCATATTTTTTAGATAATGCAAATTGGGAAAACTTGGAGTGCAGATCTCTGGTCACATTCTTTAAAGATGGGCCACACCCCCTGCCCAGCACCGAAATATCCCGAAAATCTAAATATTCCACGGTCTTAGAGCTAGAGTCATCCAGCATGGAAGGCATATTACCGTTACTGTTAAGCATTCTCAATGGTCAATTACGCAAAAAGCTAGTTTTAACAATGGTAGCAGAGTACAATGCAGTCGGTTACGTCCGACTGCAACATTGCAGATCCGGTTTAATTTTCAATAAATAATATATTTCGTTTTTGTTGCTGGAAATTTATTGAAATCAAAATACATTGATATCGTTTTAGCCAATTCCTAATCCAGAATTGCATTAGCTCCGTTTCCTCAAAACCTATTTGCGAAATTATTGATGTATTCTTCTTCTGCTTCCATAGTGCTGCCATATACAGGGCTGTATGAAATTGATGCTGATGACGATAGGCGTAAGGCTAGGCAGCCATTTGGTTTACAATATCCTCAACCTCGCTATCGTCGAGGATACGAAACTGTGGCTTGGACTTGCTCACAACGCCGACTTGGATGCCATTGGGTTGAAGCTCATCGGCCAGCACGCTGGACAAACATGAAATGACCAACTGAATGGTCTTGTTCAGGGACAGATTTTTCTTGTACTTGCTCTCTAAATAGCGTTCGGCTTCGATCATCTTGGTGCCCGCCGCACAAGCGCGGAATCCACAATAGTAGCCAGCTGGATCGATTCGATAGACACTTGGTCCCAGGTCGCAATTGTACGAGACCAGAATCATGCTGCAGCCAAGTGGACGCATCTCGGCACTTTGCGTGTACACCTGGCTCATGTCCGAAATACGACTGCAGAGCATCTCCACGGGCATCTCGAATCCGAACTTGCCTATAAACTTGGCTGTCTCAAAGCGCGTCGCCTGCACCTGAGCTCGGGAGTCCGCGATGCGTCCAGTCATAACGCAGCCAATGCTCTTGTTGACGGTGTATATTTGCCGGGCCGTCTCGGGCACAATGAACCTATCCATCGGCAGCTTCTGAGTGGCAACCACGGCACATTTGCCACTCGTGGCTGCCACAGAGGTGATGCCCTCCAGATTGACGGCCCTTATTGCATACTCCACTTGATAGAGGCTTCCCTCGGGCGAAAATATGTTAATGTTCCTGTCGAATCCGGTTGACGCTCCTCGAGACATATTTATTTCTATATGCTTTTGTTGGCGAGTTGAGCTTGCTTCTTCATTTGAATGTGACAACTGACAGAGTGCCTACTTTTTTGCTGACCATTTCATAAAAAACAAGTAAGCGTGCTATGGTCGGGAGTGCCCGACTAGGAGATACCCTGAACCCAGTCCTTACATCCCTTCATACTTACATAACCAAACACACACATACTGCAAGCAGTGCAAGCAGTTTAAGCAGACTAACTTCTTCGCAGGCTCCCCACACTATGGAAAGGTAAATCTTAATTAACTTGTTTAGTGTGCGATCCTTGTGAAATTGGCTAAAAAATTGGCGATCAAACCAAATTGCAAGGACACACTTTCAAAAATGAGTGCTTTTCACTTTTTGGGGGATGGCGGTACGGTATCCAAAAAGTGAAATATTTTTTACATGTGTATGCTATTCTAGACTATACATACCAAATTTGGTGCCTTTAGCTCTTATAACCTTCAAGTTATGGCCAAAAAACACTGGTCTGAAATCAAAATTTATCGATAACTTTTGAACGAGTTGAGTAATCGATAGAATTAAATAAACTTGATCTGACCCTGAACTACGAGAGCTTATATTCCAAATATAGCTGTCTAGCTCTTCTAGTCCCTGACATCCGCGTATTCATACAGACAGACAGACGGACATGGCTGATCAAGAATATGTGTGTATACTTTAAATGATCGGAGAGCCTTTCTGATGCCTGTTACATACTCTTTCACAACTTCATTGTACACTTTATATCCATTTTGAATGGCAAATATGAGAGCTTCGAAACCATTTGGATCAATTTCAAACGGTTAAACCGAACTTAACAATGTTTATGCTCATCTATATATGTTCGAGCATTGCAATTGAGTGGTCAAAGAGCCGTATCTTCCTGCTAGAACTTAGTAAGCAGGACTCGCTGCTGACCCACAACAGCAAATGTTGCAAGTAGCATGTGGCAAGTGGCAAGTGGCAAGTGGCAGCCACCCGCCGAACAGGTGCGAGTCCAGTGACTGCAGTGCATTCAACCTGTTGTCAACCTGACTGCCTCTTGCCACTTGCCTCTTGCGTCTTGCCCCTTGCCTGTTGCCACTGCCACTTGTTGGCCAAGTTTATAGTGCGGCCATTAGCGCACGTTTGCATTAAGCTGTTGCATTTCATTTGAATTGGGCGGCGGGTGAGCGAGTGTTCGAGTGTTTTGAGTCATTGAGTGTTTGAGTGTTTGAATGTGCGAGTGCGATATGAGTGCACTTGTGCGATCAACAATTGGCCTCGGATCTTGAACTCTCGCTCGGTTCAACTGCTGGCAATTGGCTTTGTTGTTGCTCACTCTCCAGATTGGCCGACCAGCCTCCCATAGCTGCACTAGCTCCAATTACCTATTGCCTATTGCCTATTGGCTTTGTGGTTTTTGTGTTTAAGCTACGGGCCGTTAGAGATGCCAAAATGATATATGCGAGCGTGCTAACGGTAATCGTAAATGTACATACATACGCTTGTCCGATCATTGATCAGTTGCAATCCCGCACTGATCAGTCTCAGCTTGTTGGCCATGAAATCGTGTGTTTAGAATCTTGCAAGATTATCAATTTGCGAGTGCAACAAATCGCATGCTTAAGGAGAAAATCATGTATGCAATACTGCAGATGTGTCTAAAGCAGATATTTATATTGATTAGAGTTAATAAAACTATATATATATATATATATATATATGTGTCGTCTGTTAGTAGTCGTTAGTAAATAAACTAAGCTAGTTATTAGAAACAGAGCAACTAACAGTCGCATATTGCTGATTGTAAAGTTCTTATCAATTGTAGCTGAAGTGAATGATAATGTCAGATAAACTAAAGTTGGGGATTAGCTTGAGAAATGCCTTTGACTGCTGCTGCTTCTCTCTCTCTCTCTCTCTCTCTCTCTCTCTGTGTGTGTGTTAATGAGCAGCCGAGTTGAGACTTGACGAAAAAGCTGATTGATAGCCGTGTGCCTGTGAAGTTTGGAGCAGCAGTTACAGTTACATAATTACACAAATTGATTTCACAGGCCTGCGGTGCTCAGCTGCTCCCAAATGCCAATGCGAGTGATGACATCAGCTCAGCTCAGCTCGAAGCAGCAGCATCAAAACAAGAAAACGAGCAAACATGAAAACAAAAACAGGCACGACATCACGAAATGCGTTTTGGTAATTCCAAAATGGGAATAATCATAATACATACTAATACCTGCCATGTGCAGCAGATGCCAGACAGCAGACAATGCCTGCATAAGTTGGAAAGGGGGCGACCGAGGGCTACCCTGTCACGCCAGCAAAATTGTGAGCCGCACTGCCTGCGGTTGCATTGGGAGCGAACCAAAAGCCAAGCCGGTGAAAGTCTGGCCGGGTCAAATCAATCAGCCTGGGCGGCGACCTGGCCAAAATGCCAAATGAATATTCGTTTTAGCCCCCCCCCCACCCCCCTTACCCCCTTAAACATGCCCCCACCCCATCCCGCCCGTTGCTTCTTGTGACTGGCAAACTGGCAGCTAATTAAATTTTCTTTTAGTTTTAGGTATTTTCAAGTCGTAAGCCCCCTTGGCCCCCATTTTGGCCACCACTGCCATAACACCTTTCGCAGCGTCTCGACTGCCTTCAAAAAGCTACGCCTAATTATGTCATTAAAAGCGTTTTCAACGATTATGCCTTCCACGGCGTTTTGTTCAAACTTCTCTTTCTGTGTGGCACTTTATGGCTAACTATAAGGCAGACATCATGCCTATGATTATGATAGTGATCCATGCTGGCAAACATATATGTGTACATACATATATACACATATAGTAGCGTATCACATATCATTCACACAATGGCATCTTTTTTCAATCGCTTGAAGAATATGTTTGGCATGCAATAAATATTCGCTGCTCAAGTCAAGCACTCATTGCAGATCTTTGACTTTATCTGTTGGTAAATTAAGAAGTCCATTTCAACAAAAAACCACAACTTGACTATTATTTATTATTTGTAGTGACTTGCACAATCATTTATAAGCGAAACTTGTAGTGCGAAGATGCTGAAAACAACTTTGTTTTTGTTTTTTTTTTTTAAATATTTCTTTTATTAGAATCTGACACATTTTTGGCAGTAACTAAATTTAGTTGCGAAATCATTTACATTTAGTGCTCCAACAGTTGATATTTATGCATATTATTCATTCGAATAAAGCGAAATATAAAAAAACAAGTGGAGAAGGATTATCTTCGGCGTGCCGAAGATTAAATACTCTTTTCGAACCTTAATGCAATTTTTACTATTTTTCCGTGACTGCTTATTTAATTCGCAGATATTAATGTCGCATACATATACCCCTACATATAAAATAAAATATATAAAGGTATTCATGTAAACAGGGACGTTTCACTATCGGCAGCTCGTGGACGCGTCCCTTAGCATTCATAAGTGCTACCGAATTGAACAATAAACAAGTTTCAGTTTTTCCAAAAAGTCAAAACTACATTACATATGTATACTACAATATACATACCAAATTTTGTGCCTGTTGCTCTTATACCTTTCAATTTAGGAAATTGAAAATAAATGAATTTGACTACAGCTATTATATATTTGAAAAGAAGAATAAGAAAAAATGAAAAAAATTACCAGTCGCCGCTGGTCTTGAACCCGGGACCTCTCGCTCACCAGTTCGCAACTTTACCCCTTACGCCACAAGCCGTTTTGATGATCGCTGACAAAATTGCTTGAACAGCCGACTGTTACAAATTTCCTTGTTTGGTTTTCCTGCAACCTGCAGCAACTCGCGTTTGTCAGCATTTGTTTTTTCGCGTGGCATTGTTTTTGTTCTAAGCCATTGGAAGCAAATTAATTTGATAACAGTTATATATTTGAAAGGAAGAAAAAGAAAAAAGTATTAAATTAATAATCAGTCGCCGCCTAGACTCGAACTTGCGAGACCTTGCGAAACTTGCGTTCGTTAGCGCGGCTCTTTACGCCTTACGCCACAAACCGTTTTGATGATCGGTGACAAAATACCTTGAAGAGCAGACTATCAAAAGCTTTCTTGCGCTTGACTTTGTTTGCTCATATGCACCTGTTTTTTCAAAATATTTAATGACGCATATCTTCGCTGTTTATGACTCAATCGATTTGCGATTTTACCCATTGATGAGTTATAAGGATGTTCAAGTGTACAAGGAAATTTAAGGCAATTGCTTTGAAAACATCGGATTTATGGCCAAAACCGACTTTGAGGTGTATGGCAGCTATAAGATATAGTGGTCCGATCCGGCCGGCTCCGACCAATGTGCTGTCCCCTTGAATAATAAGTGTCTGTGCAAAGTTGTATCGCGATAGCTCAAAAACTGAGGGACTAGTTTGCATACATACAGACAGACAGACAGACAGACAGACAGACAGACAGACAGACAGACAGACGGACATGGCTAGATCAATTTGTTTTGTTTTTATAAGCATATTGGCAGTAACTTTTGGGGGTCTCAGACGCTTCCTTCTATGCGTTACAAACTTCAGGACAAACTTAATATACTATTTTCTTCGAAAAGAGTATAAACATTGATTTACATATCTTAATACCTTTTGTTTTCGTATTACTGTAATTTATAATTTCAGTAATTTTCCTGTGTCAACTGTGTTTAGTCGACATTCAATAAGTAAATTAAGAATACTTTTAATTTATTACTTTAGTACTTTTATTACTTACTATAACTATTTCGAAATACTCTGGATTGCAATTATCTAGAGTTTTTGATAGTTTTTCCTCAAAAGCCAAAGAAAATATTTCTTCTTAAATTTTGTTGAGCTTCATGTATACAAAAGCAATAATTGCAATAATAATAGCTGCCTGAAGCTGCACATATATAGATATAGTACCAACTATTTAATCAAAATGATTTTTTGCTTTCTTAAAATAAACGTATTTCTAAAAATAATCCCATTTATCAAAATCTGCTATTTTTGTGGCCAACCTATTTTCGACTTTATTTTAAAATTTTTACTTTAGATTTTGAAAGTCTTTATCTTTATTAAGTAGTTAACAAAATATGCCACAAAATAACGTAAGCTTTTGTTACCTATTAACACGTAATGCTTAAATTGTGATATTTGTATGGCCATGGCTGTACCACAGATAAATATAGATATAGATATAGTTGCTGATTCAAATTCATTTCAGCTTAAAGTGCAGTTAGCTGTGGCAAGACTACACAATATTACTTAGTTTAATTCAACTGTGGCTATATAGTGAGCTCTTCTTTTTTTCTCACTATTTCAACTAAGTCGGGTATATTAAATTCGTGGCTAACAGCATTATGCGTGATATTTGCTTAGGCTGCCTGCCGCTTGGCGACAACCTTTGGAATGGCACAACGGTAAAAGTGAAGCGCTTTGTGTGAGCTAGCAACGCCACTTACATGCAACGAGTATTGGCCAAATACTATGTGGTATGTGGCCGAAAGTAAAAGCCAAACGAGAGCGAACCAGAGTCAAACAACAACAACAGCTAACGAGTCGTGACGTCTGAAAGTGGCCAGCAGGCAGTCGTTCAAGTGTTGGCCATGTTTGCCATGGTGTCGGCAGCCTTGGTCTGCATTTGGCCAGAGACAGCAGGAGCCGGAAATATGGCCGACAAGGCTTGCGCAAGATCTGCTGCTTGACTCTGACCCAAGACGTCACAATTGGAGCTGGAGCTGGAGTTGCAGTTGGAGTTGGAGTTGGAGCTTGGAGTTGGCGCTTTGCGGAAGTGTTTGTCATCTGCTGCTGCTGCTGCTGCTGCGCATAACGATCAATCAGTAAGCAAATTATTTATGCATAAGTATATTAAGCGATCGACGTTCGTTGATGGCTTGCAACATTATTGGGTCTTCCATTTGATACACCTGATACCCCAGCCCCCCTCTCTCTCTCTCTCTCTCTTTACACCTTTATAGTCTATACTCTTTTCGAAGCATATTGCATATTCAATTTGGCCTGCAGTTTGTGATACATAGCAGTAGGAAGCGCTTTAGTATGCTTGGAATCTGTCTGTCCGTCTGTCTGTATGTATGCAAACTAGTCACTCAGTTTTTGAGCTATCGCAATGAAACTTGGCACTGAGACTCATTATTCAAAGATACTGAATATTTGCCGGAATCCGCCAGATCGCACAACTATATAGCTGTCATACAACTGGAAGTCGGTTGTAGCCATATTTCCTGTGTTCTGTTTAACCTATTACCTTGTCCTCTTGAATCTCCATAATATCATTGCTTAAAATGTCACAGCGATTGAGTCATCAAAAGCAAAGATGTGCATCATAAACAATTTCGATAGAAACAGTTGTACACAGATGAATTCAATTAAATTCTTTGCGTATATGCATAAAATAAATGCCAGTCAAATCTGCTCAGATATGCGAAAAGAGTATATAATCTTCGGCACGCTGAAGCTATTAGTTTTTCTTTGTTTTGGTTGACGGCGAAATTGGTTTTTTTGTGCCGCAAAATCGAATGGTCATTAAAATGCCAAAAGACAAACTGTAAAATTGTCGTGTTTGTGTTTGTGTTTTTGTTTTTGTTTTCATGCACAGATTTGGCGTTGCTTGTGTGTTCGTTCGCCGTTCGTTCGGTAGTCCGAAAACAAATCAAAGCCTAATTATGTAAGACGACGAATAACAATGCACAAAGATTGACAACCGGTGGGGCGTGCCAGAGTCATAAAGAAAAGCATCCTCAGCATTAAGCGACTCGTTTCTGGTTTTATTCGCAATTGAGTTGTGGCAGGTTGTCTGCAGCTTGACTGCAAGCGTGGCATGCCACAGAGGTCGGACATGTCCAGGCAGCGGCTCAGTGTCAAGTACCATGCGTAATCATAATCGCCTGATGCTGACCCCTGAGGCACTAAAGTTTTAATTAACATGACGTGGCCCGCTTATCAACTGCAGGTGTATACCATAGCTGCAGAGCTGCAGTTTGGACAGCCACAATTAAAAATGCCACTTGGCCAACAGAGATGGATTCAAGCTGATTACAACGATTAGTATTCGTGTGGGCCTTTCACAACTCAGCTAGAAGGCAGATTTGCATTTCTGCAGAATTTGTATGGGCTTTTTAAGTGTGTTTAATAAGGCCAAAATGGTGGCGAGCAGACAATTACAAAAAGCATTAGATTATTCAATTAGCAAATTAAAAATCGATTATTTTTGGTTATGATACGAAAATGGGACGAAATCACATTTCTAATAACTTTGTTAATGCAATATTAAGGACTTCTGTAAGCCCGTTGTCTTGTCTTTTATCTCAATTAATAATGAAATAATGTTTTTGAATATAAAATATGTTCAAAATTGAATAAGTTAAAAAATAAACATTTTAAAATAATAATTCATATTATGTATTCATACTTGAGCTCTCGTCACTTGACATTAATTTTATCAATATAGTATCTGAATTTATCTGAATCTATTTATTTATTTATTGCAAGCAGCAAATAAAGAATGTTTTCTTTTTATTTTTTAATTTTGTGTCGACTGTCAAAAGAATTTATATTTAAATTATAAAACAATTAAATGTATTTAAAACATTTAAATACAATTTAAAATATTAAATTAAAGATATAAAGTTCAAATAACGTTTAGATCTGGGGAGATTAATAAAAAATTAAAGTATTGTAATATATTTCATAAATTTTGATACATTGCTGATAATATCTAACCATATCTTTCAGTACAATCATCAATTTATTATAATCATCTCTCTCGCTTTCAATTCTTATCATTTGCATTATTATTATTATTATTTTTATTATTTACTGTGATTGGTTTTTTTTTTATAAATTACTTGCAACATATGTTGAAGCAATATTCATTCAATAATGCCCCCAAAATACGACTTAACTTTAACTTTCAATTTGAATTTACAATTCAAGTTTTTATTTAAGAAAATTAAAATTTTTGGATAATGTTAAGATTTCATAATGTCATAGTATATGCGAATAAGCAAATGCGAGTTCTAGCAAATAAATCTCGTTCCTCATATAAACTATTGATGGAAAACAGTCTTATATATATATATCATAAATATGCCATATACATATATAATTATCGCAACTTTAAATCAGCTGCTACTATATCTGATTTTTCCACTCAGCTTCATTTGGTTTGGTTTATTAGCTAATAGAGAGTTTGTTTCTAAGGAAATCGAAAGGTTTCTGCTCATAAGCTCGTTGGCCGCGATCTGGCTCTCGGCTTACTCTTGACTTTTATCGTTGGAAAGTTAATGCCACTTTATAGTTAGCCAAGTTTAATAGATGATGACTTGCACACAAGGCCAGCTCCCCCCTCACTGCCACCTGCCCCCTTCCACCTGACACCTAACACCTGTCTCCGCATCGTTTTGGCATTGTGCTGACTTATTAGGCCGCAGCTTATTTATATATTGTTATTGTTATTATTATTATAAATATTTTTATTATCGCACACAATGTCGGACAAATTTCACTTTCGATCTGCGCACAATACAACAAATTCCAAAAAAAATACGTATACGAAATGTGGGACAATATTTATTTGTTTGCCCGCCATCGATTTGTCATTGTGTCTCCAAAAATGATGATGAGGCTCACCAGACAGCTTCGTTCATTCATCTGCTCAGCGGGCCGAAGGTAAAGGTGAAGGGTTCACATGCCCACATCGAACAAAGGCCCAGAATTGCTGTCAACTTGATGTTGAAATGGTAACAAATAGTAGAAAAATGAACAAATGTGAAGAGAAGAAGAAAAATAGCAGCATGACACACAATTGAGATGGGGCGTTTTTGTCAAAACGATTCCGATTCCAATTCCGATTCGAAAGCGAGCAGAAAGCGAAGTCCAAGCCCAAAACCAAAACCAGAGACGATGAATTATTTGTATGCATAATTCGTGTGACAAATGCGGCGACGAAAAGAGTGAGAAATGCAGTCGAGCATTGATAATTATGTTAATTGCCCGGCCGAATTGTTCAAAATTATGAAAGGTGGTGGTTAGAGGGGGGGATAAATGTGCGGCAATAAATAAATTGTCGCCTTTGGACAAAAAAATAAAACAGAATCTGCCCCCTGTGCAGCTACAATGATGATGCGGCTTCAAAAGCTGACAGATATTTTGTAGCTCTTTTGTGTATTGTCGGTACTGACAACAACAGCAACAGCAACAGCAACAACAACAACAAGTGACTTTCATTCTTGGGCCAGCTGATAAAGATACATTTTGTTGTGCTGCCTCAACTTTTATTTCCGAGACGCTTTTGTTGCTCTTCCTCTGGCTGTTGTCATTTGATGTTGGCTTTTTGGGTTGCCTCAGCGCTCTGATTATATGCTACGTACTATCTCATTTGCTGACAGATGCGCACGTACAACAACAACAACAGCAACTAAACAAAACCAAAACAAAAACAAAAACTAAAACAACGACAACAAACATCTCAACCACAAGCACATGATTAAGCCCATTGGATAGCACCATATATTTGATACCCTGCCGTTGCTTAGCTTATATTTATTTTATTTGTATGTCAGTAGCGCCCATTTTTGGTTGTATTACTAGATTTTTCAAGATTTTTTCTGCTTCAAAATTACACATTTCCTAGGTCAAATACCTGTCAACTATTTGTTAAATGTGTATGATATTCGAGATTATACACCAAATCTGGTATCTCCAGCTCCTATAACTTTTCATTTATGGTTTAAAAGCGCTAGTCTGAAATCGAAATGTATCGATTACTTTTGAACGGGACGATTTATCGATAAAATGAAACAAACTTGACCTGTTTCGGAACTATGAGAGCTTATATTCCAAATATGAACAATTCTAGATCGACTCGGCTGCTGAATGTCAAGGAACACTATCCGAAACGTAGCAAATAAATAATAAGCAAATATTAGTTTAAATTATATGCTTAATGTTAATGATATTATTTTTTGATGGCTTTAATTCCAAATTTCTTCAAAAATATTTGAATTACCAGAAATATAATAAGTACATGAATAAGTAGGAATTTTAATTTCTGTTAAGTTTCAAAATTTTTTTAAAGTTAGTTTCAACTTTAAGTTTCTCTATAAATAAATAAATACATATTATGTACAGCATTTATTTAAAAGTATGCGCAAAGTACCATTACACAACTTTGACAAGAACAATTGGAAGCTAATATTTAGAAACTTCTCACAACAAATATATAAACAGTAAACCAAATAAACGATAATATAAACAAAACATTTTGGCTCAAGCTTTCAACTAAAATTGTTAACATTTAAAATGTAATGGAAATTTATTTATTTATTTACTTATTGTTGACTATTGACAGCCGACACAAAAGAATTTATATAAAACAAGTAAGAGTGCTCTAGTCGGGAGTGCCCGACTACGAGATACCCTAAACCCAGTCCTTACAATCATTCGTACACACACATGCTGCAGTACAAGCAGTACAAGCAGTGCAAGCGGTTTAAGCAGTTAGCTTGCTCTTTCGCTGAGCCCCACACAATGGAAAGTTAAATCTTAAATAACTTCTGTGTTTATTGTCCGATCTTATTGAAATTTTTGGGGCAAGCAATTGTCAATAATATGTGCAAGGTCGTACCTTCAAAAATGGGTTTTTTTAACTTTTGGGGGGTTTGGGGGGTGGTATCCAAAAAGTGAAAAATATGTTACATGTGTATGCTATTCGAGATTATACATGCCAAATTTGGGGTCTCTAGCTCTTATAACTTTGAAGTTATGTCCCAAAAACGCTAGTCTAAAATCAAAACTTATCGATAACTTTTGAATGCGACGAGTTATCGATCAAATGAAATAAACTTGATCTGTCCCGGGATTGCGAGAACTTATGTTCCAAATATGAAGTCTCTAGCTCTTGTAGTCTCTGATATCTGTGTGTTCATACAGACGGACGGACGGACAGACGGACAGACGGACAGACAGACGGACATGGCTAGATCGACTCGGCTGTTGATACTGATCAATAATATATATACTTTATATGGTCGGAGATGCTTCCTTATGCCTGTTACATACATTTGCACAAAACCATAATACCCTTTTTACCCATTTTTAATGGGTTCAGGGTATAAAAAGATAGATCAACTATCTTCAGCACGCCGAATATTATATACCCTTGCAGAATAGAATTTTAGTTGCTAGTTTCAAAATTATCGATCATTTTAGAAACCGAAAATATTTCAAATGTTGTTTTGATAATAGAACACAATATATGTATATTCATATATGAAAAAACTATCAGAATGGGTATTCTTCAAGTGAGAGTTTGCACATTGAAATGTGTTTCCAAATTGAAATACACAAAGAAAGAAGTCTGTACTTGAGACTCGGTGGAAAAGTTGAGAGACGACCATCAGTGGTGTCAAACGTGGCATATTCAATATGCCGCATTTAATTGAATTTTAGGACAGACCGGCACAAGTTTTATATTCTAATAGATTTCAACACTTGTGCCCGCATCAGTACGCATTTATATGTACAAATGTGTATATGTGTGTCTGACCGCTTCTACATAATTAAATGTATGGCGACAACTTTAAAATTTGTAATGCCCACTTATGGGCAGCACCCAATAGCGCGTGCTGCAGCTTTTTCACCCTACCACCTCTATCAATCAATAATAATACAAAAACCCAAACAAAAACAAGTGGGGAAGGATTATCTTCGGAGTGCCGAAGATTTTATACTCTTTTCGAACCTATAGGCAATTTTCACTCTGCCAACTGCACCACTGAAATTTCATAAGCTGTACAAAATCGTTTTGTCGCGTAACATTTTTTTTTTGTTCTAAGTATATTTAATTCATTGCCAGTTGTATAGCAGCTATAAGATATAGTGATCCGATCCGGCCGGCTCCAACCAATGTGATGTCTCTTTGAATAATAAGTATCGGTGCAAAGTTTCATCGCGATAGATTTAAAAACATGGGATATATGGCCAAAACCGACTTCGAGTTGTATGGCAGCTATAAGATATAGTGATCCGATCCAGCCGGCTCCAACCAATGTGATGTCTCTTTGAATAATAAGTATCGGTGCAAAGTTTCATCGCGATAGATTCAAAAACATGGGATATATGGCCAAAACCGACTTCGAGTTGTATGGCAGCTATAAGATATAGTATTCCGATCCGGCCAGCTCCGACCAATGTGCTGTCCCCTGGAATAATAAGTGTCTATGCAAAGTTTTATCGCGATAGCTCAAAAACTGAGGGACTAGTTTGCATACATACAGACAGACAGACAGACAGACAGACAGACAGACAGACAGACAGACAGACAGACAGACGGACATGGCTAGATCAATTTGTATTGTCATTCTAAGCATACTGGCAGTAACTTTTGGGGGTCTCCGACGCTTCCTTCTATGCGTTACAAACTTCAGGACAAACTTAATATACTATTTTCTTCGAAAAGAGTATAATTATGAAAAACAAAAGAAACAAAGTAGCATTTCGTAAATTGAATTGTTTCCAAAAATTCAAACACACAACTGCGTGTCTGTTTCGAGAGTTACATATAAAATATCGATAGCAAAAAACAACAAAATTCCGATGCCGGTGCGAATCTATCACGAACGGCAGGTGTCGCAATTGTGCGCACTGCACGCGCTCAACAACTTGTTCCAGCGCCGCCGAACGTTCACCAAGGAGCAGCTGGACGAGTACTGCTACACGATGACGCTGCGTGGCTCGCTGAATCCGCACCGCTCGCGGCTGGGCCGTGGCAACTACGATGTGAACGTGATCATGCATGCGGTGAAGCAAATAAACTACGAAGCCATTTGGCACGATAGGCGCATCGATTCCAGCTACCTCAACTTTGGCGTCATATATGGATTCATCTTGAACAGAAGCTCCAGGCACTGGTTGGCGCTGCGGCGCATCAGGCGTGACTACTACAATCTGGACTCGACGCTGGCCCGGCCGAAACGCATTGGTCGCCAACGCAACTTTGTACGTTATCTGCGTGACCAGCTGGGGCCGGATAGCGGGAATGCGCTTTTTATCATCTTCAAACAGCGTGCGGAAGAGCAACAGGAGGAGAAGATCTGGCTGAAGCCTAGCTACCGGCGACTAAATCAAATGCACACACATCAATCCACAAATAAAAGATAGTCACCACGGCCAACTATTGAATACCAAAAGAAGACTGATCGACCAAAACATCCGGATATGCTGCCAATATGCCGGATCTAGCCATGTCCGTCTGTCTGTCTGTCTGTCTGTCTGTCTGTCTGTCTGTCTGTCTGTCTGTCTGTCTGTCTGTCTGTCTGTCTGTATATCTGTCTGTCTGTCTGTCTGTCTGTCTGTCTGTCCGTCTATCCGTCTGTCTGTATGTCTGTCTGTCTGTATGTATGCTTCAAAATGGAAATCAACTAGACTGTTAAAGTCCGTAAATTTGCTTTAACATATTGCAGGTAACTGCCTACACGACTTATGGACTCATTTCAGCAAGTACTTTATTTAATAACAACAAATATGATACAAAATATGCAAGCCTCCATCTGCCACAAACAAAATTGTATTCAAGAATTTCCATATTTGTATAAGCATAACACTTTTTTTTAAATATATTAAAATTATTCCAAAATGTAAGCCATTCATTTATAACACTAATAGCAATTCTTATAAAACATACTCAGCATACTTAGCGCAAGTATTATTCTATAAAACTACAACATTTTTGTTTTATAACAATTTAGTCAAATTGGTAAAGTTAAGTTTCTTGTTATTAAATTTGCAAAAAAATAGCTAATTGGCATTTCTCGTGATTAGAAGATATATATTAGAAGGTATTTAAGCAATTTTTATACTCTTTTCGAAGAAAATAGTATATTAAGTTTGTCCTGAAGTTTGTAACGCATAGAAGGAAGCGTCTGAGACCCCCAAAAGTTACTGCCAGTATGCTTAGAAAAACAAAACAAATTGATCTAGCCATGTCCGTCTGTCTGTCTGTCTGTCTGTCTGTCTGTCTGTCTGTCTGTATGTATGCAAACTAGTCCCTCAGTTTTTGAGCTATCGCGATGCAACTTTGCACACACAGTTTTTATTCAAATGTACAGCACATTGGTCGGAGCCGGCCGGATCGGACCACTATATCTTATAGCTGCCATACACCTCAAAGTCGGTTTTGGCCATAAATCCGATGTTTTCAAAGCAATTGCCTTAAATTTCCTTGTACACTTGAACATCCTTATAACTCATCAATGGGTAAAATCGCAAATCGATTGAGTCATAAACAGCGAAGATATGCGTTATTAAATATTTTGAAAAAACAGGTGCATATGAGCAAACAAAGTCAAGCGCAAGAAAGCTTTTGATAGTCTGCTCTTCAAGGTATTTTGTCATCGATCATCAAAACGGTTTGTGGCGTAAGGCGTAAAGAGCCGCGCTAACGAACGCATGTTTCGCAAGTTCAAGTTCGAGCCTCGGCGGCGACTGATTGTTAATTTAATACTTTTTTCTTTTTCTTCCTTTCAAATATATAACTGTACTCAAATTAATTTGCTTCCAATGGCTTAGAACAAAAACAATGCCTCGCGAAAAAACAAAAGCTCAGTATAAATAGAGTTTGTCAGCGATTTTTAAAACTGCTTGGTGTAAGCAGTAAAAAGCAAAACAAGAAAGCTTTTGACAGTCTGCTCTTCAAGGGATTTTGTCAGCGATCATCAAAACGGCTTGTGGCGTAAGGGGTAAAGTTGCGAACTGGTGAGCGAGAGGTCCTGGGTTCAAGACCAGCGGCGACTGGTCATTTATTTTCATTTTTTCTTATTCTTCTTTTCAAATATATAATAGCTGTAATCATATTCATTTATTTTAAATTTCCTAAATTGTTGCTAATTTTTTTTTTCATACATAAAGTAGCTTTAATAGAATAATTCAAAAGAAAAATTTAAATTCATTGGCAAAACCAATGCCACGCGAAAAAATATATGGATCTCAAATTCTGAATATAAGCTCTCGTATGTTCAGATTAAGTTTTATGACAATTCAATTACCGACAGCGGCCTTGAAAGGTATAAGAGCAACAGGCACAAAATTTGGTATGTATATTGTAGTATACATATGTAATGTAGTTTTGACTTTTTGGAAAAACTGAAACTTGTTTATTGTTCAATTCGGTAGCACTTATGAATGCTAAGGGACGCGTCCACGAGCTGCGGATAGTGAAACGTCCCTGTTTACATGAATACCTTTATATATTTTATTTTATATGTTGGGGTATATGTATGCGACATTAATATCTGCGAATTAAATAAGCAGTCTCGGAAAAATAGTGAAAATTGCTTAAAGGTTCGAAAAGAGTATTTAATCTTCGGCACGCCGAAGATAATCCTTCTCCACTTGTTCATATATATTTTGTATAGAAAAATAATAATTTGATGGCCGAGAATTTATGTTTTCGACATTAAGTTGCGTTTGTGTCAATTATTATTGAACATTGCTCTTGTTAACTTGGCTGATAATACTGCAAAATAGCTTTATTGTACTTTTATAAAATGTTAATATTTTATCATATTTCACCCATTGGTTCTTCACCTTTTTTTTGTTGAAGTACAAATTAAAGCGATAGATAAAACAAATTAATTTCAGGGTTTATAATAGCTTTGCCATATAGGCGTACGCTCTATAATTGGCAATACAGTCTAATCTCAACATATTGGTCACCCACTAATTTGGACATTGCGGTTATACGGACACATTATTTATCTTCAAAATCCGGACTTGTTTCTTTTTAAAGCAAAATATTTTTAAAAACTTCAAAATTGATGTAGAGGTCAAACCATGAACAAAAATACCTCGGGTCAAAATACGATCATTTTTGACAAAGTTTTTTATGGGAGTTTTCAATCTTAGAACGGCTTAGCTAGGGACTTAGTAGCCTTTTCATGTCTTGATATTGAAAAGAAAATTCGGAACGCTGTACTATAAATTTGTCTCGACTCTTGCATGTCTCGATAATACGGCTATTTTGAGATTTCAAGAAAGGGGATGTTAAGTTACTTTTCTGGCGGAAGCAATTTTAACAAGTAAGAGTGCTCTAGTCGGGAGTGCCCGACTAGGAGATACCCTGAACCCAGTCCTTACAATCATTCGTACTACTCTAAACTCACACATGCTGCAGTACAAGCAGTACAAGCAGTGCAAGCGGTTTAAGCAATTAGCTTGCTCTTTCGCTGAGCCCCACACAATGGAAAGTTAAATCTTAAATAACTTCTGTGTTTATTGTCCGATCATATTGAAATTTTTGGGGCAAGCAATTGTCGATAATATGTGTTACCAAACCAAATTGCAAGGTCGTACCTTTAAAAATGGGTTTTTTTTACTTTTGGGGGGTTTGGGGGCTGGTATCCAAAATGTGAAATATTTGTTACATGTGTATGCTATTCGAGATTATACATGTCAAATAAGGGGCCTCTAGCTCTTATAACTTGTAAGTTATATCCAAAAAACGCTGGTCTGAAATCGAAATTTATCGATAACTTTTGAACGGGACGAGCTATCGATAAATTTTAATAAACTTGATCTGTCCCGGGATTAGGAGAACTTATGTTCCAAATATGAAGTCTCTAGCTCTTGTAGTCTCTGATATCTGTGTGTTCATACAGACGGACAGACGGACAGACAGACGGACATGGCTAGATCGACTCGGCTGTTGATACTGATCAATAATATATATACTTTATATGGTCGGAGATGCTTCCTTATGCCTGTTACATACATTTGCACAAAACCATTATACCCTTTTTACCCATTTTTAATGGGTTCAGGGTATAAAAAATTATAAAACATTTAAAAGTATATAACACATTTACATAAAATTGAAAAGAGTAAACTAAAGGCATAAAGCTAAAATTACGTTAAGTTCTGGGTATATTAATATATAAAATATATAATGTAAAAAAAGTGAAGATATTGGTCCAAAATTTGTCGCAAATAAAAATGTTTAAAGTCAATTCCAGAATAAATGCATTGTATTAAAAATATACTTTTATGTAACAAGCTTAAATTTGAGCTATAAAAGTTGAAAATCATTGCAAACAGTGATTAAGAAAAAATTTTAATATTTTACTGCTGAATTATAAAGTTGCAAATGCAATATTGCAATAAATTAATTATATAATCAGCCAAATATTGGTTTAATTATTATCGGTTTAATGCATAACATGTAATTTACTTAATTTATTAATGATTTACTTATCTGATATGATATGCTCTTTCTGTATCAGGTACAAGCATATTGAGAGAATCAAAGTACTCCGTGCTGTAAGCCAAGTAGGTTCACCCAATGAGTAACCACATCAACAACATGGAACAGAGCTGCGTCGTGTCGATGGTTACACGATAGCTTGATACTTAGAATGTGGTGCTATGCAATTATGATCCGCTAGCTCATGCTCATGGGCATGGGCATGTCAACGCCCAGGAAGGGGCCCAAAGCTGGCAAAGTTCTTTCTTTGCAGCAGCCGAAACGTTTCCCAGCAGCTAAATAGCTTGTTGCACTTGCCAACTGGGAAATAGGCAGGCAAAGAAACCACATTCAACATTCAACATCCAACATGTAACAAAAAAATAAAGAAATAGTTCCACTTATGCTAAATTAAATGTAAACTTGACGCAGAGAAGATTTATTTTAATCATTGTCGTCGTGGTGAAAAAGAAGAAAGAAAAAAAACAAAAGTGAAAATGCTAGCGAGCGGCATAAGAGCAAATGACAACTCAATGTCTTGTCTTGGCAGTGGGTTTGGGTGGTGTGGCGGTGGCGGTGGCGGTGGTGCAAATTATGAAATTAGTATTATGTGAAATGGAGTTAAAAGTGTGATTAACTCGACGCGTATGTAAAAACCAAGTCGAAGCCACAATCAAAGACAAAGCATACGGCATAATAAGCCAAGCTAGCTGGCTAAACAAACGGCAAACCGCAAATGCCAAAGACAATGAAAGTCAACTAGTTGCGTGCCAGGTGTGTGTGTGTGTGTGTGTGTGTGTGTGTGTGTGTGTGTGTGTGTGTGTGTGTGTGTGTGTGTGTGAGTAGCAATTAATACCATTTCAGTTAGTTTTCGCAGCCAGCAACTGTTTTCCAAGTGAGCAAGCATGCGATTTCGTCTCTCAAACTAAGCAGAAGAAAAAGACACCCAAGACAAGCCCTGCAACAAATACAACATTGTTTTTGTTGTTGTTGCTGCTGCTGCTGCTGCTGCTGCTGTTGCTGCTGCTGCTGCTGCTGTTGCTGCTGCTGTTGGCTTATTAGCAATGGCACTTAGAATCGGCATTGGGCTTGTCAAGTGGTGAAAGCCACGCAATCTTGCTGCTTGCCCAAAAACAATAACAATAGCAATAACAAAACAACACACAAACAAAAGCAAAAACCGCAAGCGCAGCGTTCCAAGCTGCATGCTAGTTCAAGTTCGTTGCCTAAGTCTTTTGTTCTGCATGCGGTAAAAAGAAAATAAGCAAAAAAAAGTACAACCAATTCACACATTGCCACTGAGCAGCGTAAACTTGGCAAAACTGCACAACATGCATTTGGGCTGCCTGAATGTGGGAAACAAATCGTATTAATCGACACGCGAAAATTTGCCATGGCCAATTTCGATTTCAATTTCGATTTGTGGGCGACAGGAAATCTGTTTGGTCAGCTGCTGCTGCTGCTGCTGCTGCAGGGCATTGCCAGTTGCGCTTAGTTTGCTTCACTCTCTCAACTTTTGTATGTGTATATAATTGTGCACGAGTCGTATTTAAGTATTAAATGCGCATAAAAAGTAATACCCCGAGCCAAATATGAATTATTTTGAAAAAGAAAACCAGCAGCCCGACAATTAATAGACCATGAACAGCAGCTAGACGATTTCGTTGCTTTGGACTTTCATATTAAATAAATATTGCACAGCTATCAAGTTGCAATTCATGCTACCTTATTATCAGCTAAGCACTTAAAGCATCAAGTTCAGCCATATCATATATTTTGGAAAATAAACAGAATGTGACAAAATGCATTCGAAATGTTCTCTGCTTCTTTCATGTTAAAAATGTATTTAATTTGAATATAGCCTAAAATAAAAGTATTTCAAATTTGTAAATGATGATATGAATTGTGTAAATATTTATGTATTGTAATAACAGTATTATATTCTTTAATATTATTGTACATTAAATTAAACTTTTTTTTTGAAAAAATATTTATTATTGATTTTTTTTTGGTTGAGATTGGTTTTATACATTCTCTACTTTATTTTATTTCATATATATTTTTGTTTTGTTTTGCCACTTTTATTTACTTGCAGTAGTACTTTGAACTTATGCTAACAATATACAAATCTATTTAGACAAACCTTTTAATTCAAATTGAGCTGCGTCAATTGTTTGCAAAATCAACAATTAATTGCTGCACTTCGTTATTCGTTGCTATTTCTTTTGTTTGTCGTTTGTCGATTATTATTTTCATTTAAACATAAGCCAGCAACTGTTTTGAATAGCTCACACAAAACATTTTCCAGCGCCTGTTTGCAAATATGTTTTGCGCAATGTAATTGATTGCAGTATTGTAAAATAATGTTGCATAAATAGAAAAAAAAGATGAGAAAAACAAGCAAAAACAAAAGTTGACACGCACAGGCACTCGCAACTTCTTGGGGTCAGAGACACCTTTTATATATTTATTATATATATATATTATTATTATTTTTTTTTTTTTTGGTAGCAGTTGCACAAACGTAGCGGCAATAAGTCAAATGGGCAACTAACGAGCTAACGAAGAAATGCGCGCGATTGCAGCAGCTCGAAAACGCGACAACGATGGAGCTGTAAACACGTTTCCCAGTTACGACTTCCCAACGGAATGATTTGGCCAAATCTGCAGCAGCGCCAATGAAGCCCGGCTAGACAGCCAGAGACAGCCAGAGGCAGCGACATTCGGCGGCCACCGTTAATTTCTACCTGGCGCCGGCAAACAGAGCACCCACAAAGCCAGAGAGAGAGAGAGAGAGAGATGGAGATAGAGAGAGCAGAGAGAGAGAGAGAGAGAGCCCAAGCCGGCTGCCCAGCTGTCTAGCAGCAGTCGACACTCAGCTGCCAGCTGCAATCCAAAGAAAGAGACTAATAGAGAGAGAGAGAGAGAGAGAGCGAGAGAGAGAGTTAGCGAGAGCGCGTTCGAGAGCTGAAGAAAGTAGAGAGTCAGTGTTTGCTTTGTCTGCAAACACCCCATAGAAACACACACACATTGATCGAGAAGCTGCCGCCTCGATCTGCTCGAGCGACTACTGTTTCGCTAGCTCAGTCGCAGATGCAGCTCGTCATTGGCTTCCAGTGGAGCTAAGCGTATGAGCACTCACTAGCCACATCAATTCATATGCATATCGATGATAGTAATGCATTTCAATAATCAAATTCAACTGTTAGCCAGAATGGTTGATCTGCTTAAGCAACTTTCTTCTCATATATCTTCGAATTTATTAATGAGTAAGTAGCTTACAACTTCTAGTTGGGCTTGTGTGTTTGGCTTATTAGCAGAATATGAAAGATGAAAGCTTAAATACATAGCGACTGCAGCTATGAAAATGTTTACAAAACGATTCTGAGCTGTGTTTCCTGGCCAAGATTATAAGGTCAAATACTTTTTTATTAAATTTCATGTATATCTTATACAAATAGTCTGAGAGCGAGCGATTCATAAACCAAAAAAAAGTGTATGCAATACTATTTTTTTCACTTAAGGTTAGTTAATAGGTCACTTACGTTAAGCTTCATAATATTCGAAAAGATTATTTGCAAACACTTTATTTACCCCAAATACTAACATTTAAAAAAAAAGTAAGACTCTCGAAGTTTTATGTATAATATGTAGTTGCTATAATTAGTATTATATTAGTATTAGTTGTTATATTAGTATTGGTATAAACGTCATGTTAAAAGTGATTCTGAGCTGATTCATCGTAGTTTTTTTCTTTCTACAAAATCTTAAAAAAACTGCAAAAATTGCGAATTTTTTATATGCTCCCTAATGATTTGAAACTCTCAAAACTGAAGCGATTTACTAGCTGGAGACCATTTTGCTCATTCGCTCGTCCTCGAGAATAATTTGTTGTCTCTACAATTTATTTGGTAATTAATTTTATTTTACGTTTTTATTTTCTTTTATTTTTAATATCATGTTGTAGAAGGGCTTGCACTATAGTTGGGTCAGTTGCATAACTTGGAGCCTACACTACACAGAAGAAGTAGCTGTTGTGGGATTCCTATGGAAGGGATCTGTGTAACTTCTCTGCACAGTGGCAGCATTTGCAACTTGCATTCGCTGTCGTTTATATAATTTGCAGAAAGTTTAACAAATTGTTGTGCAAGTTGATTGCATAATCAAAGCTCTTGACGCTTTGGCGATGAGCTCACTTTCAAAAAAAGGTTTGGAAACAGAAAAAAATAGCAATGAATACAGGCAAAAGCTGCACTTCTTGCAGCTGTTTGTTTGTCCTCGACCCACGCGGCGTATGCGCAATGCGCGAATATCAAGCCGGAACTGTGGGCACGCTGGCGGCACTTCAACTGGACGCAGTGCGTCCACTCGATGTCGCTTTTAAGCTAAACAGAGCGCCAGATTACGCAAAGTGAGCTGCAGGCAAATTGCCGTTTAATTGCCGTCTTTTAACCTGCAATTAATTTCGTTTTATTTTTTGTCTTCATTTAATTTGCGCTCAAGTTTTTAATTAAAGGCAACCCACAGCGCAGTGAAGCCACTCGGAAATGGCTAGAATCAAAACGACGAGCAACAGCACAAAGCAGACCAAAAGCAAATTAATAAACATGCCCTTGCACAGGGTATTGAAATATTGTTACAAAATATGAAACGCATCGAAGGCGACATTTGCAGTACTGAAGTACAAATGGATATTCGAGAATGTAGATCAATACAGTACAATTCAGGTCCAATTGACTTCATTTTGAGATTCTGTTGTCAAATGGTATTTATTATAATGCTATAATAAGCAAAAAAGGCTTTCTCAAATAAATCGTATATGGCTCAGTCTTAAAGATATTCCAAACAAACTCACTCGTTATTATTATGTAATCGTCATATTTAATATCGATGACATCGGAACAATCGAACAAAGAAGGAGTTGGAAAAGTATATATTTCCAATACGTAGCAATTAAGAGCTTTTGGCAAGCATTTTTCAACAACGGGATATAAATAAAACCCATAAGATTCAAATATTATGTATCATTTCTTACATTAGATGCATATTGCCTACAAGTGTATTAAATATTCGTCACTACAAAGATACTTCTTCACACGTTGTTTTAGTTTGAAGCCAAAAGTTTTAAATTTAGTTTTCGTTTTTTTCTGTTTCGTTTTGCTTTGTTGTGTTTTAGCTTTTTCTGATGTTTGCCACAGAAGTTGAAGATCATTAGCAAAATCGAACGCAATTTTCAGCTATAAATTGTGCTGTGTGGCAGCCAAGAAGCATCACAAGCTATTGGAGCAGCGCCCTGAGAGCTACGATAACAACAACAAAAACAACAACCAGAACACTCAAAACAACTAATTTCATTCTCAACATGAAGGTAACAGGATGTGGCAAAGGATTCAAACGATTCAAGCGCCGACTAACTTTGACAATTTACATTTTCAGGTCTTTGTCTGCTTGCTGGCCACATTGGCACTAGTTAACGCTGGACAGCGCGGTGGTGCTGGCGGTGGAGGCGGTGGTGGCTATCTGCCAGGAGGAGGCCGTGGAGGTGGCCACGGCGGTGGTGGCTTCAGAAATGGCGCAGGACTCAGCTCCCATGTGTCCCAGCAGCACGGCAACACAAAGGTGCACATCAGCGGCGCTGGCGGCGGAGCTGGAGCTGGAGCTTATGGCGGTGGTGGCGGCGGCGGCGGCGGCTGGCAGGGAGCTGGCGCTGGTCGTGGAGCTGGCGGCGGCGGTGGCTGGCAGGGTGCTGGCGCTGGTGGTGGAGGCTTCGGCGGTGGTGCTGGAGGCTGGCAAGGAGCAGGCGCTGGCGGCTATGGTGGTGGAGCCGGCGGTGCTGGCGGCTGGCAAGGCGCTGGAGCTGGTGGTGGTGGTGGTGGTGGACGCGGCGGTTATGGCGGCGGTGCTGGACGCGGAGCTGGAGGTTGGCAGGGAGCTGGCGCCGGTGGTGGCAATGCCTGGGGCAATCCGGCCTCATTCGACTATTCAGTCAATCATGGCGCTGGCTCATCCGCTGGTGGCGGCTCTCGCGGTGGTGCTGGCTGGTGGAACGACTAAAAATATGTAAAGCACCACAAACTGGATACAAAGAACCGAATAAACAACTACGCAAATCGAAAATATTGAATGCATTCGACTAATAATATCGGATTTTCTTATTTTGCTGCTGAGTCGTCTATCAAGTGTTAATCCAAGGTATTTTAAAGAAAATAATGGATGTAATGTGCTATAGGCTGACTGCCGGGCAGTTTCCTCTTCTTTTGATAAACGTGGTATAATATTCCACCTGGTCAACCATACGGAAGCGAAGGTCTAGGAGCACGAGCCATGATCAAAGCAGCCTCGGGATGGAAAATCGGATAAGTTTTGACCAAGTTATGCGAGTTTTAGGTGTTTCATAAAAAATCTAAATTTCGATATTGCTTGAAGCTTAAATGCAGATTCATAGAGGCGCACCAGCAATGATCAAAACTACCACGGAATCGCAAATCATATAAGGCTTGACAAAGTTATGGCCGTTGTAAGTGATTATACTCTTTTCGAAGAAAATAGTATATTAACTTTGTGCTGATGTGCGTAATGCATAGAAGGAAGCGTCGGAGACCCCCAAAGTTACCTCCAGTATGCTTAGAATGACAAAACAAATTGATCTGGCCATGTCCGTCTGTCTGTCTGTCTCTATGTATGCAATCTAGTCCCTCAGTTTTTGAGCTATTGCGATGAAACTTTGGACAAAGACTTATTATTCAAAGAGACAACACATTGGTCGGAACTGCCTGGATCGGACCACAATATCTTATAGTTGCCATATAACTGGAAATCGGTTTTTGTCATAAGTCCCATATTTTCAAAGTTATCGCGGTGAAACTTTGCACAGAGACTTGGAAGTGGGTTTTGGCCATATATCTGATATTTTCAAAGCTATCGCCTTGAATTGCCTTGTTCACTTGAACATCCTTATAACTCATCAATGTTTAAGAAATCAATCGATTAGCAAAGATATACGTCATTAAATATTTCGGTGGTGCTCGAAAAGAGTATGAGATCTTCGGCACGCTGAAGATATTCTTTCCCCACATGTTTTTAATAAAAAAATCTTAAATTCAAAATTGCTTGAAACTTAAATGAAGATTCATAGACGAGCACTAGCAATGATCAAAAATACCACTGAATCGTAAATCGGATAAGATTTGAGCAAGTAATGGGAACTTTAGGTATTTTTAGGTAATTTGGGCCCCTTCGCTTTTAGTTTTTCTTAAAGATTATGATTGGTTGTTGTTAGAAATTGTATTGAGTTGAGGGCATAAACAAATATGAAAATCCTATATTATTAGTCGAGTGCATTCAATATTTTCGATTTGCGTAGTTATTTATTCGGTTCTTTGTATCCAGTTTGTGGTGCCTTACATATTTTTAGTCGTTCCACCAGCCAGCACCACCGCGAGAGCCGCCACCAGCGGATGAGCCAGCGCCATGATTGACTGAATAGTCGAATGAGGCCGGATTGCCCCAGGCATTGCCACCACCGGCGCCAGCTCCTTGCCAGCCTCCAGCTCCGCGTCCAGCACCGCCGCCATAACCGCCGCGTCCACCACCACCACCAGCTCCAGCGCCTTGCCAGCCGCCAGCACCGCCGGCTCCACCACCATAGCCGCCAGCGCCTGCTCCTTGCCAGCCTCCAGCACCACCAGCGCCAGCTCCCTGCCAGCCGCCGCCGCCGCCGCCACCACCGCCATAAGCTCCAGCTCCAGCTCCGCCGCCAGCGCCGCCGATGTGCACCTTTGTGTTGCCGTGCTGCTGGGACACATGGGAGCTGAGTCCTGCGCCATTTCTGAAGCCACCACCGCCGTGGCCACCTCCACGGCCTCCTCCTGGCAGATAGCCACCACCGCCTGCACCACCGCGCTGTCCAGCGTTAACTAGTGCCAATGTGGCCAGCAAGCAGACAAAGACCTGAAAATGTGAATTGTCAAAGTTAGTCGGCGCTTGAATCGTTTGAATCCTTTGCCACATCCTGTTACCTTCATGTTGAAAATGAAATTAGTTGTTTTGAGTGTTCTGGTTGCTGTTTTTGTTGTTGTTATCGTAGCTCTCAGGGCGCTGCTCCAATAGCTTGTGATGCTTCTTGGCTGCCACACAGCACAATTTATAGCTGAAAATTGCGTTCGATTTTGCTAATGATCTTCAACTTCTGTGGCAAACATCAGAAAAAACCTTAAAACACAACAAAGCAAAACAAAACAGAAAAAAATCAAAGCCAAAACAAAAACGAAAACTAAAATTAAAACTTGTAGCTAGAAACTAAAGCAACGTGTGAAGAAATATCTTTGTAGTGACGAATATTAACTAAAGTTATTGATAACATTTTGTCTATTACAAATTATGACATCATTATTCTCTCAAGTAGTTCGAAATGCTTTTCCAAGACTTCAGTTTCCGATAGCTTTGTCAACACTTATCAGATTTTCAATAAGAAATTTTGCTCTTTTCGAAAAAAAGTTTAATCTTAAAGAATTTTTTTTTTTGTTATTATTTTTATTTAAAATCTGTCTATAAAGACAATCATTAAATGTTCTGGTGTTCCTTGACATTAAACTATTTTATGAGACTGTATGTGATGGTATGGATAGAAATTAGCCTGGGTCTCTGAAAGGAAGGTCTAGAGGGTGGAATCGCTTAAGACGTCTTGTTGTTTGGGTGTTGTCCAGCAGATTTATGGCCTGGTTATTCGTGTGGTCTGACAACCTTTCTATATATTTTTGGCTGAATCGCTTTATTTCATCCACCACCCAAGGAATCTTGAGCTCCCTGTGTAGCTCTTTGTTGGTAGTTAAAAAGTGAGCTTGAGCCGCTATCCTAAGGGTCTTGCTTTGGAAGCTTTGAATAATTTTTATATTGGAAGTGGAAGCCGTTCCCCAAAGCTGGATGCAGTAGGTCCATACAGGTTTAAGAATGGCCTTATATAGTAGTACCTTATTTATAGTTTTAAGTTTGGAATGGCGACCAATAAGCCAGTACATTTGGCGTAACTTTATGTTGAGCTGCTGTTTTTTTAATAGGATGTGGGGTCGCCAAGTCAGTCGCCTATCCAGGGTTAAACCAAGGTACTTTACTGTCTCACAGTACGGAATAGCTGCGTTGTAAAGGGTGACTGCCGGGCAGTTTCCTCTTCTTTTTGTAAACGTAGTGTGGGAGGATTTCTCTGAATTAATAATAATAAAAGTAGAGGAGAAACCATGAACAAATTGCCCTTATACTTAAAAATCGGTTCAGTTTTAGCTAAGTTATGACAGTTTGATGTTTTCAAGGACACAAAATGTATTTTAGAAGCTAAAATTTTTGTAAATTTTGTCCTGTTTTTAGACCAAAAAATTAACTACCCTAAAATCGGTTTTCAAGTGGATTTTTATACTAACGCAAAATGACAGCACATTGATCGGAGCCGGCCGGATCGGACCACTATATCTTATAGCTGCCATACAACTGGAAATAAATTTAATATTTCAAAACAAAATTTAAATTCAGTTGATATCAATTCTTAGAACAAAAAAATACAAATGCCACGCGATAAAACGAATCTTTACAGCATATGAAGTGCTGCAGTTGGCTGAGTGAAAGTGATCCAAAGGTTCGAAAAGAGTATACAATTTTCGGGACGCCTTTCCCACTTGTTTTGGCTATGTTTTGACCTATATATTAGTTCTACATTTATATCTGAGGCATTAAAAATTTGATTTTCTAAGCTGCGCTCTAAACTGTGCTTTAAGCTGCGATCTAAGCTTTCAGCTTTGATTTAAGCTGTGCTTTAAGCTGGGCTTATGTGCCTAGAGGGCGCCACTGTGCAGCAAGCTCGTTGCTTGCAGTTTCTGCGACAGAGCGCGCCACTAGTGGTTCGTTTGTTTAGCTGTAGAGGGCGCTGCAGTAAAGTTGTTGGCAAGTTCGTCGCTCAAGTCTTTTGTTTATGGCAAAACCAGTTTGCTTTGCCATGTCCCGTGAGATTTGTGCCGCATTCAGGCAGGGCTAATGAAGTTCAATGTCAATGGCTGTGAAAAGCGAAAGTTGAGCGATCGTCCCAGCGACTTGCACCGCCCAATGAGTAGCTCCATGTCTAGACCGGACAGCTCAGTGTCAGGATAAAGGATAAGACGGACAAGCAGGCAAGCGATACAAATTGAACCTGAACTAAAATCAGATATATATGTATATCTATATATACCTGCAATCAAAGAGCTTTGTTTGTTGTTGTCTTTTAATGTTTATCATGCTATTGATTTATTGCCCTCCACTCCACGTGTGTGTAAATTTGTCTTTGCTCATTGACTTTCCGCTTCCGCCGATTGCTTTTGTTTGATATGTTTGGCTTATTGTGTTTGCTTGCTATTGAATTTGTATATACATGTGTTGTGTGTGTGTCTGTGGTGTGTGTGTGTGTGTGTGTTTGTTGCTTTGTGGTCTGCAGTTTGGTCAAGCTGGCTTAGCTGCTTTGGCGTCTTCGTGTCTCGCATGAGACCTGCCCAGAACCTTGGCCATAAGCCATCAGCATTTGTATGGTAGTTTTTGCATTTTGTGCATATAAGACATATCTAATTACACAAACAAATCAAACAAATTGTTGTTGATTTTGATTTGTTGAATTGTGTATTTGCATTTCATGTATCTTCGAATCTGTTCAACTTGTTTGCCATCTGACAAATATTTGCCGTGTTGCATGTCTGCCTTAAACATAAAGTAAACTTTACATTGTGGCATTGAGTGAAGACCAATTATTTCGTAATTTTATGAAGCAAGCGACTTATTCACGCCAGAGTAACGAAGAAAACTTAGCATTTGATTTGTGCCTGAGTTCAAGGACTGCAATAATATACTTACATATATATGTATATATATATATATATATATATCGCACATCTTACTCAAATCTACATTCAAAAAGACAAGCCACGAGCACAACGATCATTTATAAATCAACTATTCGAGCTTATTTTGATTTCCTCAATCGATAAAAGCACAATTTTTGATATTCGACATTGCAATTGTTCTTATATATAAATATAGTTCAAAATCGAAATTAATAAAACAATACGCCATATATTTATCAAAGTTGTGGGTTTTAGGAATTTAAAAGGAGTTTTACAGGAGAGTTCGAAAACTTAATATTTATTTTGAATTTTCCGAAAAAAAAGTTTTAATGAGCGCTTAAAAATAACATATTTTTTATATGTATGGTTATATATTTTGATCAATTCAAAATAAATAATACAATCGTGCTAGTTTGATTTAAAAAAAAAGGAATTTGGTGCTATGAAACTATCTGTTAATACTAAAAATTGTATTTCTCTTGATCTGTGAGTCGTTGTCTTCCATAAGCATATATCTTATTTACCTTATTGGCTGACAAATGTTTCTAACTGCAAGTAAAGTGCAGCTGAACAATAATTAAAAGTAAATATATATCCAACATTCGATGGGCTACAACTTTTCCCATGCTTAAAAACAGCTTCTAGAACAGTTTTCAAATGTGATTATTCCGGTGAGTTAATTTGTGATTAAAAATCAATTTTTATAGGCCATGTTATTTCAATTATATGTTTTGCATTCCCATCAATTAATTGTCGATCTCAGTATGCAAAAACATATTTACAAAGCACATAAGTATATTTATATATATATATATATCTATATCTATGCACATTCAGTTGGTTATTTATGTGTATGGCTAATTGCTATGGAAAGTCAGCAACTACCAATCGTTTATGCAAATCAATTACATCTCAGAGATTTGTGCATCAATGTTTATACATACATACATATATACATACATACATACATACATACATACATACATACATACATACATGTATGTACACATTATGTAAATATGCTGGCTTGAGTATGATCAGAATTATTAATTTGTGCCACACGGCTGCTTTAAGTATAATTATTGTTTAATGCCAGCTATAGTTTATGGGTGTCATCAATTCTGCAACCCAATAATAACAATGTACAATATTTGCGAGGGTTGCTCAACCAGACATCAGGAACATGTGGACGCTTGACGGCATCATTTGCTGTTAAATGTTTAGAATATATTTGAAATTGCTTCTTAATTTTGTAACGATGAAAACTAAAAGCCAATGGCTTCTATATGCTAAGACCTTAACATTCTATATATTAACTAGACATAGTGTTGCGTCTATTGAGGAAATTAAACCAACCCAAATGCAAATGTGTTTTTGTTTAGAACAACAAAAAAACGAACATAAATCATAAAACTGCAACTTTGCATTCACTTCTTTGGACTAAGCCAGTAATTTCATTACAGTTAGTACATAATTAAATATTATAATTTCATGGAAGCCTTCAGACTGAAGGCAATGCGATGGGAAATACTCTTGATTATGTCTGTCGCAGCTGTAATGGATGTTATTGTCATTGTTATTGTTATTGTTATTGTATTGTAACAAAACGTGTTAACCGCTAACCTAATGAATGTATCTACAACATTTGTATCTGGATCTAATGAACGTGCTGAAAAACAAAAGCACATCATGTGTTTTTGTTTTTTCTTCTTCTTCTCATTTTTGGTGCGTCTGGCGCGTGAGCTTCCAAAAACTGGTTAAGAATATTGCTGAAAACTTCAACGAAACAAGGCGCATAAGCAACCAAAGCATATTTTTATAGGAAAATATATACAATGGTGACCGCATATACAGATCGTAAAACCAAAGTTATTTCTCAGGATTGCAAGAAATGCGACACAATGATGAGTCGAAAATAATAATATTTTATGGTTATTTTTATTAATATTATTGTAGGCAGCAATCAAGATTGATTATATGCAAGAAAATCTTTGGGATTTCTGATGCAACAAATTTAATTTAGCTTTTTGCAAAAGTTCTTTGTTTATTTTAATCCTATTTTATAAGCACATTATTTATGCTATTTATTCGAATTTGAATAAATGAGCTAAAACAAAGACCATAATTAATGTTTGATTAATAAATATTATTCTATTTTTATGCTTAGAATCAGTGTAGCAGACCAAAAATATATTTTAACCTGACTGACCTTATAAAACTGCTGAACTGAAGATTTCCTCTATAGATAGCGATTAAGAAACTGATTATTACAGCATATAGTATGTAGAAACAACAAAAGACTTATATAACGAAATATTTATAGAGTAACTAATCGCCCAGTGTGCTAATGACAGACGCCCCCAATAACATCGAGGATGGGAGTTTAGCATACATTTAGCTTGGGCCTTAAAGTGCGTTGAACTTGGCAAGCTGTCGGCTTCTATTTGTATTTTCTTAGTACCAATAACTAAATGTATGATGGATGTTATATATGCATAGTATGCTGCTATGTATACATAGTATATAGCTTAGGCAATTGACTATGCAAACATGTGCCAAAACATAGGCACAGTCTTCGAACCGGTTCTTAACACCGCCTATTTACATATATGCGATGATGTTGATGGGAACGTTTAGATATTAGGCCAAGCCGCAGGCTGCCAACTGAAGCGACTTGGCCACTAGCTTCACCAGCTTCCTGACTACCTGATTACCTGATTATCTGATTATCTGATTAACTGATTACCAGATCTTGCGTTACAGTTTGCCGCCTTGCCGAGCCACTTATGCAGCTTATCGCTGATGGAACCTTGGTCTGCTAATGTACTTCTGTACACCTGAGCAGCCAGTTGGTCTGCCTGTCTGTCAAAATATCATTTATCAATTGGGCAAGCTCTCAATGTGGTCGACTGCTTGACAAACTGTTGATCTATTGTCGATGTGGTATATTTATTTTTATTTTTTTTTATTTTTTGATCAAACGCCGTTAATTTGTTTGACTTGTGGCCCAATGGATCGACCAATGTTTGACTAAAAACGAGCCAGATGATTTTGATCAAAGAGACGATACCCTGTGATTATAAGAACCAGGCCCTTCCCTCATCATTACTAACTATAGAATAAAAATATCTTTAATAACTTTTGTATTTGTTATTCGATAGCTATGAAATATAAAGTATACGCTCTATTCAGACTAAAGCCAGAGGGCTAATCAGCTAGATATGCTGCTAGGAAGTTTTCGCTAATGTAGTACATGGCATTAGTATACCCTGACGGTGCACATGCTACGTTTACAGGGTATTAACAATGCCCGAGTCTAAGTCGCGCATGCGTAAAGATTTGCATACTTAGTTATCGGAGACAATCAGCAAACAAAAGGCCCGTCGGCAAGCTATAGTCAAAAGCAAATATCTTCAACATACACATATAAAAATGTGGGTTATTAATTCTTTTAATTGCTTAAACGATCAAAAGCAACAAATTGACGAAGCACTCACTTAGAGAAGATCGCCTCTCGTGCTTCCTATGCACTTGATTTTTCAAATAGATACTCGGAAATATAAGAAAAAAATTAAAAATTTTATAGTATTTAAAAAGAAATATGTTATATATTCAAAGTAAAAAATAATAATAATTTATTACTAAAAATAATATATGGAATTTTGTTTTAATTTTTACTAAAATTTAATTCAACATATTAAATAAATATTTTATGATATTTTGAAAACAAAATTTTATAAATTCCAAATAAAATATTTAATTTATTTGTGAAAATAATATGTAAATTTGAATATTTTTTTATTTATGTCAAATACAAAATATAAATTAAATATTGGATAACATTTTCAAGAAAAAAGTCTATTTTTCCTGACCTAATACAAATCATTCATTTTATCTTACTCAATATTGGCATAATTTGTTGCAATATTTTTATAAATATCTAAATTGTAATAGCTGGAATTTAGACTTAAAAATGTATTTAGAGCCTTCAACTAAAAAAGTAAATATATAATATATGTAATCTGCTCAAAGCCGAATGCATACTTATATTTCAATTGCATCAGTTAATAAATGATTATGCAAATTAGTATGAACTCGAGACTTTCGTGTCACATTGGTCTCATGTTTGTTGCTAACAAATACCATCTCTACTCAAAAACACTTGCTCCATCTTCAAGTTGAACTCCCTCTGCGCGCCAAAGCTAATGCTGAGCAATGCTGCCATTGATGCTATTGAGTTATTCATGCTATTCGATTTTCGATATTCGTCGATTCGTAAATGCGTGTTTTGAGTTTGAGCACGTTTTTGGGTATAAATGAGCGTTGGCTTCAAAGCTTAGGTATTAGTCAACGCTTCCGTTTGTCTTGAGCACCACATCGAATTCGAAATCGTGAACGAGATCCAAGTCTATTGCAAGATGAAACCATTTGCCTGCATTTTCGTTATCCTCGTGGCGCTGCTGGCTGGCAGCCAGGGCTCGCTTGAGGGTCTACTTGGAGGCGGCGGCGGTGGCGGTGGTGGTGGTGGTGGCGGTGGCGGTGGCATCATCCAGCTGCTGCAAAGCAAATTGGGTGGACTTGGCGGTGGTGGCGGCGGCGGCGGCGGCGGCGGTGGCTACTCTGGTGGACAAGCTGGCGGCTATTCCGGCGGCTACTCCGGCGGACACTCCGGCGGCTACTCCGGCGGACACTCCGGCGGCTACTCCGGCGGACACTCCGGCGGCTACTCCGGCGGAAACTCCGGCGGCTACTCCGGCGGCTATTCGGGCGGCCATTCTGGTGGCCACTCAGCGCCCGCTAAGGTCATCATTGTGGAAGTTGTCAACCAAGGACACTCCGGCGGCCAATCCGGCGGCTACTCCTCGGGCGGCGGCTACTCCTCGGGCGGCGGCTGGTCCTCGGGTGGCGGCGGCGGCGGCTATGGCGGTGGATCCTCCGGCAGCTCCGGCTGGAACAGCGGCTGGTAAATGGCCGCAGGCGCCAAAAAGCCAACAATTGAAATGTTCTTCAATTATGTCTAAGTTCGTTTTTTTTTAACTACATTTTTTTTGGTTAGTTTTAAGCTGCAAATTAACGCGAAATATAAGCAGAGATTTCCAATTTGAATTGATGATTTGTAAATGAGGCATGGCCAGCAGAAAAACCGGTTAACATTGTGTGCTTCCTGTTTGACCCATTGTCCGGCAAGGTGAGCTCATAGGCAGCGTCTTTTTTTGCATTCGTTGCCGCTTAATTGGCTTCAACTGCAATTGGGCTCTAATGCGACATTTATAGCCGAAGATCACCCGCTCAAATTGGCCACAAAGACCCGACTCACAATTTACACTCGGATTGTGTTTTATTTTATTTTGTTTGTGTGTTTTCTTCTGTTTTTTTGTGGGCCATGTTGCCGCAATCGAAGCAGCCGCCTTAACAGTTAAACGCTTTGTTACGGAATTTGCAGCGAGTCGCTTTTACGTGGCAATTGATTGATCACCGGCCATTGAGGGCTGTCGAGTTGCCGAACGAATCGACGCCGATTTTCTGATTTAATGCCGCCCATGAAAATCTGCAATTGCCAGCAAAAGCAAAAGCCAACGGCAAAAGTCAACAGGTTCAAATGCCTCACTTTTCGGCCGTGCATATTTGTTTGGCTGCATGGTAAGTAGGAGGTACAGGGAAGTAGGGGTAGGCAGGACGAGGTAGGGGTACCAGCAGTCAGCTAGCATTGCTACCAGTTTTTCATAGCAGCTGGTTAAGTTCTTTCGCAAAAGTGCTTCGCTAGCAAATACCCTAAAAACAATCTTCGGTCTAAAGCTGAGCTAAGAATGAAAATTATCTACATATTACTAATGGCATTAGCCTTAAAATAAAATCAAAAGCTGACAAAAATGTTTAAAAAATGAAGTATACGTATTTTACAAAATTGAAATACTGTCAAGAAAACAGTGCAGTAAGAAATAAAACTAGAGCTTTTTGAGTGTAGTGTAAGCTGCAGCATCTGAAACAGCTTGTAGCGAAAATAATTGGTTTTCAAAATACCTTAACAGCTAATCATAAATATGATTGGGATAAAACTAATGTAACTTAGTAAAAAAAAAATCAACTCAGTTTTAAGTACTTTTAATACAAGCTACAAGCTACTATAATATAATATACTATAATATACTATAATATACTATAATATAATATACTATAATATACTATACTATACTATACTATAATATACTATACTATAATATACTATACTATACTATACTAGACTATACTATACTATAATATACCATAATATAAATTAATATAATACCATACTACTAAACTAAATATATAGCATACTCGATCTGGCCAAGCTGGTGCATATTTGTATGTACTTTAGATTAATCCTAGCTAGCTTTCAGTCCATGTCATTGGCTTGCACATTGATTGCTTGATTGATTGATCGATTTACTGCTGACCCGATTGGTCTGCACTTTGCCACAGCCAAATGTGCGCAGCACGAAACTGATGCACATTGTGCTGCAGCCAGCCGGCTGCTGTGTTGTGTTGTGTTGTGTTGTGTAGTGTTGTGTTGCACGGTAGTCCGCTTGACACGTGTGCCGCCAGCGTTGCCAAATCTCAATGATCATGGGCCCAAGGGGCAAACTGAGTAATGGCCAGCCATAAAGAATGGGCCGCTGCCAGTCAATTGCTTTGGCCCCAAAAAGTTGTTACATAAAAATGGCGCGCCAATAAATCGATGTTCACGATGTGGTCTTGTCTCAGAATCGAGTGCCAAAAGAATCAGGTGGCGCATGCGCCGCCAACATAATGGGGGGCAGTAGGAAGTGGTGCTTGAGATGGTGGAGGGGTGGTGCAAAGGGAGGCGTTGCCAACAATGGACGGCAACAAAGCGTACGAAATTGAAAGTTTGGCATAATGAGTGGCCAAAAAACGAACGCAAGCTAGTCGGCTCTAAGCAGATTTGGCAATTACATCTGATTACACGACAGCAACTGCAGCAGCAGCAGCAGCAGCAGCAGCAACTGCATCAGCATCAGCATCAGCAGCAGCGACGTCGACGGCATCTGCAACGACGACCTGTGCGACGACGGCTAGAATCTTAGATGAGCAGCACTCGCTGGCTGGTATAAATAGCTGAGAGTGCGCCCAGTTCAAAATTAGTTAGTGCACAGCAGCAGCAGCAGCAGCAGCAGCAGCAGCAGCAACAGCAACAGCAGCAACAACAGCAGCAACACAAATCGAGACGATGCAATCGATACGTCGCTTGGTTCTTTTCGGCCTTTTGGCGGCTTTGGGCGCCTGCGCCTTTGCCAAGCCGCATGGTTGGAGCAGCGGTGGTGGTGGCGGCAGCGGTTGGTCATCGGGCGGCGGCGGCGGCGGTGGCTCCTCCGGCTGGCCCAGTGGTGGTGGTGGCGGCGGCGGCTGGAAGTCTGGAGGCGGTGGGTGGTCATCGGGCAGCGGCAGCGGTGGCTCCTCGGCTTGGCCCAGCAAGATAAGCATCAGCGCTTGGCCTTCCAGCGGCGGTGGTGGCAGCAGCGGTGGTTGGTCCTCCGGCGGCAGCGGCTGGAAGAGCGGCGGTGGCGGCGGCGGTGGTTGGCCCAGCGGTGGTGGCGGTGGCGGCGCCGGCTGGTCTAGCGCCTTGTCCAGCCTCTCCGGCTGGAAATCACAAGCACTCTCGGGTCTGAGCAGCGGCTGGAAGTCTGGCGGCGGCGGTGGTGGAGGCTGGAAGTCGGGCGGCGGTGGAGGTGGTGGCTGGAAGAGCGGCGGCGGCGGTGGAGGTGGCTGGAAGAGCGGCGGCGGTGGCGGTGGAAGTGGCTGGAAGTCTGGCGGCGGTGGCGGTGGCAGTGGAGGTGGCTGGAAGAGCGGCGGCGGTGGCGGTTGGTCCTCCGGTGGCGGCAGCAGTGGCTGGAGCTGGTAGAATGCCATCGACATCACGAACACTCGAGCAACTTTAGCAAGCAACTGCAATTGTACATACAAACAAAAATGCCTATCTCTTATACTTAAACAAAGTACTTTTTTTTTATTTTTTTAATCTGCCAATAAACATTTACGATAATGTAAACTATGGAGTGTGCATTTTTTAAAGTTTGGGGCTAATGAAAAGAAATATGAAATCTAGAATCAGTAAATATTAAATCTGAAATGCCGAAAGCAGTCCAGATCTGTAAAGGAGTTGATGAGCCAAAGCAAACAGCAAGGATAACAGTTACAATTATTTAAAGGGGGCTTTTACCTAATTAATATATATTTATAAGCGTACTTTTACTAACAAATCAAGTTAGTTAGTTAGTTGGCTTGGACTTGTTCCACCTTATAAATGAATCTATGCTACCATAAAGCAGAAGTATTTTATATTTTTTAGGCTCTCAAATTTTATTGTTCCTTAACCAAATTCACTCATTAGTTTTTGTATTATTATAACGATAAGACTGTTTGATAACTTTGCCAAGTCTTATTTATTACAATTGAGTAAGGAATTGATTCGAAACTGTGATTTAGATCTGAAATGAATTCGGCAGTACGGAAAATTTTCGGGAATATTTACAAAAATAATTATCTAAATAAAAAAATTAAGAAATAAAAAGATATTTAACATATTAGTGCGGATTGGGCACAAAATAGTTATATGAATACAAATTTTAAGAAGTTTATGAAACAAATATATATTCTATGCGAATGAAACTACTTCAATTTGCAGTTAAGATGAGCTTCAACCAAAATGCCAACTCTCTTAAGATGAGATCGCCAGGTATTTAGTTGACAAAAACTGACTGCTTATAAACTCTAGTGCAACAATCAAATCCATATAAGCAGCTTCTCTACTGTATTTATAACCTTAAACCATTAAAAATGGGTAAAAAGGGTATTATGCTTTTTTGCAATAGTATGTAACAGGCATAAGGAAGCATCTCCAACCATATAAAGTATACATATTATTGATTAGTATCAACAGCCAAGTCGATTTAGTCATGTCCGTCAGTCTGTCTGTCTGTATGAACACGCGGATATCAGAGAGTACATATATTTGGAATTTAAGCTTTCGTAGGCCCAGGACAGATCAAGTTTATATCATTTTATCGATAGCTCGTCCCGTTCAAAAGTTATCGATAAATTTCGATTTCAGACCAGCGTTTTTCGGTCATAACTTAAGAGTTATAAGAGCTATAGGCCCTAAATTTGACATGTATATATTCTTGAATAGCATACACATGTAACAAATATTTCATTTTTTGGATACCAGACCCCAATCCCCCCAAAAGTTAAAAAAACTAATTTTTGAAGTTATGACATTGCAATTTGGTTTGGTCACACATTTTATTGCTCAGTTTGTGCCCAAACAATTTCAATAAGATCGGGTAATAAGCGCAGAAGTTTTTAAGGATTTAACTTTCCATTGTGTGGAGCTCACTAAAGAGTCAAGCTAACTGCTTAGACTGCTTGCACTGCTCGCACTGCTTGTAGCATGTGTATGTTTGTATGTACGTACACTGACTGGTTAGTATGAATGAATGTAAGGACTGGGTTCAGGGTATCTCCCGACTAGAGCACTCGTACTTGTTAAGCTTACAAAAGAATCATTCTCAAGCACCTCGCAACATAATTGAACTTTAAAGCTTCTAGTGTAATATAATCCCCAAAAGCAACGCTAAATGCTAAAAAAAATAGATAGATAAACATAAAATCGATGTTTAGCAAAATTAACGTTTTTTTATTAGTACAATTAGAAATATAGGGATACAGAAGACTTGAGAAACTTTGGAAGGAACTAGTAGAGTAAGCAAAAAAAAAATGGAAGAAAGTGCAGCCCTAGTGGGAAATGCCTCGAGTCCTATATCTATGCCGTGGAACACATATCAACTGGAGGAGCAGCCGGAGTATTTACGTTTCGCTTCGTCTTGCAGTTCACGTTGTGTGGCTGGTTTTTGTGGGGGAGGTTGCTTGCTTTACCAGCCACCACCGCCGTGCTTGCCGCCACCACCACCACCACCGCCGCCGCCTCCATGATGCTTGCCACCGCCACCGCCACCTCCGCCGTGTTGTTTGCCGCCGTTACCGCCTTGCCAGGAGACGGAGCTGCCACGATTTCCGGCTAGGGACTTGCCGCCGCCACCACCACCGCCGCCGTATCCACCCTGGCCGCCGCTGCCGCCGCCGTATCCACCTAGTCCACCACCGCCGCCGCCCTTCTGCCAGCCGCCTTGTCCACCGCCACCGCCGCCGCCCTTCTGCCAGCCTCCTTGGCCGCCGCCACCGCCGCCGTGTCCACCGCCTCCACCACTGCCACCGTAACCGCCGCCGCCGCCACCACCGCCCAGCAGTCCAGCCGAGGCAATGGCAAATACGACGGCAAAGAGGAAGACAACGACCAGAGCGTAGCGCATGTTGAACTGGAGAATCCTTTGGACGAACTGTTGCCGAACTGTTGACTGTTGACTGTTGACTATTGACTGTTGCTGTTAGAACCTTAGCTCCACTGATGCCATTAGCAGGGCCAGCGCTGCGCTTTTATAGCTGTGCAACTCCAGCTGAGTCATGCTGCTCCCAAATGCCGATTAGGCACGAAACTAAAGCAAGCTGAGGCAACTGTGCGGGGGCGAGTGACGCACCCCAAAAGGCTACTGGGAAGGCTGAGAGTGGTGCCAGTCGAAGTGCTGGCAGTTGGGGCTCAAGTGTGCGGCACACGCGGCGCATACGCAACGTTTATGCTGGGAACATTGCGCATACGCCACCGGCATCCGCCAAACAGACAACGTTCTGAGCACTTGTAAGGCTTGTAAGCTTGCATGCTTGCAAGCTTGCAAACTTGCAAACTGCTGAGCCATAGCGTTGTCATTAATTACAAGCATTTTGCAGCAACACTTGCAGGCAAGCGTCTAGCAATTTGTCTGACAATTTACAATTTAAATTCTGTAGTTTTTCATATTTTTCATTTGTTTCTGCATAATTAATTTGAATCGTTTTTGTTTTGTTTTTCTTTTTGCGAGTGCCAGTAAAATGTGTGTGGTGCACGACTCAAACACACTAGTTCAATGTCAAGTGTTGTGCAAACACAAACAAAAACGCAAAGCCCAAACCCAAACCCAAACACAAATCCAAACTCAGACTCCAAGTCAAACACAAAGATATGAGCTGCCTGCTCAAGTGAATTACTTGCCATATATTGCATCAACTTGTCCACTTGCCGCTGTCGCTGCTGCATTCAACGCGTGCTGCAACATTGCAGCAGTGCCCCAAAGCCACAAAAAATCCCATAGCCAAGTCCACAAGGCGACCTCAAACGAGCGAGCGAACAAAAACTTTGCTATGTGCTGCACAGTGGGCCAACATCACAAATCTCAAATTATTTGTAAATTCTAAAAATATATTTATTGATATCATGCCTAGTGCTTCAATACAAAGCTGCTTAATTATGCCCCTTAGACTTTGTGAGAAATATACATTTCAAATATACAATCCTAAATCATCCAACATGATGATACCCAGAACTCAGCGCTTACATTCATTCATACTAAATTATTAGTGTTCATTGTATGATCCTATTGAAATTTAGTGGACATCATAAAGGCAATAAAATGTGTGATCGAACCCAATTGCGAAGTCTTATCTTCAACAATGCGTTTTTTGCACTTTTGGCGGGATGGGGGAACGGTATCCAAAAAGTCAAATATTTTGTACATCTGCATATTCTGCTATTCGAGATTATACTTACGCAATTTGTTGTCTCTAGCTCTTTTAACTTTAAAGTTATGGCCCAAAAACGTAAGTCTAAAAATTATCGATAATTTTGAGTTATCGATAAAATGAAACAAACTTGATCTGACCTGGAACTAGCCTCAGTTAGACAGACAGACAGAAGGGCATGGCTAAATCGACTCGGCTGTTGGTCAGTATCATATATATATATATATATACTTTATGCTTATGCCTGCTACATACTTTTGCCCACTACTTCCCATTTGTCAAAATTTTTAATGGAGTTCAGGTATGCCTTAGGGCGAGTTTAAAACAAAAATGACACATATAGACTATTTGGATACTCAAAGCTGAAGTGATTGCGGCAGCTGGTGCCACTGTGGCACTTCAGAGCGCTGTGAGATAGATGATGAGCAACGAATTGAGAATGCACAAAGTAATAGCAATAATTACATTCGAATTGTTATGGGCCATAATTCAAATATTGTGCATTTATGTGAATTTCGAGATGAACGAGAACACAAAACTAGCGTCAAGTTCGGCCAAGTCACTCCCCCAGTGGCTTTAAGTAAGTTATTCCGAGTCTCGATCTGGTTATCGTTCCCAGGCAGACAAAAACGCAATCGAAGATGACGCTGGATAGGCAACCTCAAGATGTTTCAACTATGTTAATCGTTGTGCTTCGTAGTTTCTTAATTGCTCTCGACTATGAGATGAAATATGGCTAGCGAATGCTCGTCAATCGACTGGCAAACAATCTAAAAGCAGAAAGCATGCGATTCATTAAATTTACAATTTGTATTTGTTCAAAGAATGCATTACAAAACAAAAAAAAAAATGCTCTTATATATGTAAAATAAAATCAAATATCAATCATCAATTCGAGTAGTGCTTGTGGAAAAATCGTTAGAGTCCCCATCAGATATGCTTATTACCAGCCGCTGCTGCCCCAGCCATGGTTGCCACTGGACCAGCCGCTGCTGCCCAGACTCTGACCCGACCAGCCACCGCCATCGCTCCAGCCACTGCTACCGCCGCCATTGCTCCAACCGCCGCCATTGTTCCAGCCACCGCCTCCTCCTCCTCCGATTTTGATGACCTTAATGATCTTGGGCTGGGAGGACCAGCCGCTGTTCCAGCCACCGCCGCCGCCGCCGCCAGCCCAAGGATTCGAGCTCCAGCCGCTGCTGCCGCTGCTGCTGCCCCAAGGATTCGAGCTCCAGCCGCTGCTGCTGCTGCTGCCCCAAGGATTCGAGCTCCAGCCAGCACTGCTGCCGCCACCGCTCCAGCCACCACTGCGTATAAGTCCCGCCGAGCTGCAGGCAATCAAAGCGCTGAGTACAATGAAGAGTTTCATGTTGTTGTTCAATTATCCTGGCTGCTGTGCGTTTGCAAGTGCGACAGTTGAATGATCTGGAAACGCACGCAGCCTACGCTATTTATGTTGATTTGCATGCTCAGAGCGGGGAGCGGCTCATCAAGTCAAGAATCCACAAAATAAATCGCAGCTTGTTGTTGGCAGGTGGGAGGTGGCAGGTGGGGATTGCCCTGGCCTGGTATTGGTATTGCTCTCTTGGTCAGCTGAATAACAACAACCAGCTGCGCACATACAAATGCCATATGGCAAGACGGACGAGGTAATTGCAGTTTATTAAACCACTTTGAGCGTCCGATTCTTGACCAGGGTCAACTACTTTACAGCACTTTACGACCGACCGACCGACCGACAGTGGCAAAACAACAACTGCTCATCACCAATCTGCTACCTACCCCATGGGGGCCAGTTCAAGTTGCCAAATTGCATATAACTCACACGCTTGATGGATCATTTCCTCGCCTCGCTGCTGGCGGAAACTAATCTCTCACACATTTGGCCAATAGGCAGACAGAAGCTCAGAGGCAACGGCTGACTCATTTGTCATGCTGCCAGCTTAGCCAGTTGAATGGTGGCCCAACTGCTGCTCTGCCACAGTGGGCACCAAATCAAAGCGAACACCCTTTCGAATTCGGGTCTCAATGGCTCAAACTCAAGTGAGCATCATTAGTGGCAGCTCCATTATACAAGCTTGCCTTCTTTTGAACACCTCCTCCGCTAAATTGTGAACTTAATTATGCGCTGAGCAAAAATATGGCAGCCAAAAGACCGCAGCTGGACTTTCTAAAAGACCCAAGACACATACTAGCTGACAGTTAAGATTCTTGATATACATAAATAGTCTCAAATTCAAGACGGTTTGCTTTATATTAATAAAAAGCCAAACAGTTACAACATTTTCTACATAATACAAAAAATTAAGTTTTAATTTAAATCTGGCTTCAAGCTCTTGTAGATTTATTTTTGACTAGTCTATGTTTTTAAAGCTCTAAAAGCAAATACTGATTTCCATTATTTAAGTACGACGTCAGTAGTTTTTTTAGAATTCTTTAAATGTTTGAAAAAAATTATGTTTTTATATATATGAATTAAATGTATAAAAAACACACTGCTTTAAACAAAAGCTTTAAGCTAATTGCACAAAAATATTCCTTATGCTAACTTATTACCCAACTTTCAATGAAAAGCTATAAATTTTTCCACAATTTTAGATGAAGTTTTTAGATATAAGCTGAAAAAAGGTGTATTAAACATAAGGAAAAGTTCTTTAATGAATTTTCACTTCGATATTTGCACATGATTTGAAAGCTGATAGTAATATGCCTTTTACCTTCTTTTTGTAGCCCATTCTACGAGCATGAAGATCGACTTTTCTAAAACCTAATCAAGCATCTTTTATATATGCATATAAATGGATATTTAGCATTAAAAAGTTTCTTGTAAACATATACTAGAATATTTTTCTTATAACCCTTTCAGAAAGGGGCAAAACGTCTCGTCTTCTAATCGAGCTCTCACTTCCTAGCTAAAAATAATAATTCTAAGATCATAATCATTTATTATTATAATAAGTATCATGTAACGGTAAGCAGTTCAATTATAATATATGTTTACTTTTTCAAGTGTAGATAACTCGCTTGTAATCAACTTTTAAACAATGTTAATGAACAGGATGCGGCATATTGGATTACAACATTCTCTCAGCTCATTGTAGTAGTTGTAGTTGACCTTGCCCATTCGTTACGATCTGTTTTAGTGGTTGACCACAAGTGCGGGGCTTCACTGTACTGTGGCGCCTAGACGCTCTGTTCGTTGCAATCTGTGTGGCGGCCTCTATTCCACAGTTGTCAGTGAATTGTTTTGCTACTCATGTAGCTTTTGCACTTTTTGTTTTTCTTAATTTTTTCGCAAAACAAAAATTAATTGAATTGTCAACGCTTAACATGCAAATTTTATTTGGAGGCTTATGGACCCAAGAACAGGCCAAGTAAACAAACTACTAACAACTAGATAGGTGTGTTTATGTGATTAGATGTGTGTTTAAGATCTTCGGAACGGATTACATTTCCAAACGGCATCATTATCGGTTTATAGCAGTTTCCTCATGTCTCGGCTATAAATTCCACCCGGCATTAACTATTGCTTAAGCCTAAATTAGTTTGTTAGTAATTTTAAGTTGTGAGCACATGCATATTCATGCCTCTACGACTTGTTGCAGAGTCCGCAGTTGACATGCCGTGACGAACGCACTCCCGATGACCCCTTGCCAAAGGGCTTATGGGCGCCGACCTCCAGGAAGTAGTTGCCCTTCAGATTGTGCGGCACCGCATAGCCCATGGGCTGCTGCTCGCCGGGGCAGAGATCGTCCCGCAGACGCCGCAGCGAGCTGCACCTGGTGGCCATAAAGTTGCGTTCGTTGCCCGGATAGATGGTCTCCTCGTAGTATTCCCAGGCGCGGGAATGGGCACACGTCACCGATAGACAGCCGGTGGGCAGGGGTCCCATGCCGCCGGGATAGAAGTCCACATCGCCGAGGGGATCTTTCTTGCCCAAGACGCCCGGATTGCTGTGAATCACATCGACGAAGACAGCATCGCCGCGCTGCAAGCCGGACAGCACTTCGCCCTCGTTGAAGCACGGCTTGGCCGGATCCAGTCCGGTGATCCTTGGCAGTATCTTGCCGCTGTACTCCTGCAGATAGCGACCAGCGGCGCCCACAATGTGCGCTCCCAGGCTGTGGCCGATCAGATGGATCTTCTCCACTTTGACCACATCCAGCAGCTTCACCAGACCCCGGGCAATATGCTCGCCAATCTCATCCGTGTTGAAGGCTGACCACGTGTACAGAGTATCAACGAATTTGGCAACGTCCACAGCCTGCAAAGCAAATTATGATTCGTATTTATAATTATAATACATCTTTCAGCCATAAGAGCTGTTCATGTTCAACTGTAAATTGTTAACTTTTTATTTATTTCGAAGAAAATAGTATATTAACTTCGTGCTAAAGCTTGTAACACATAGAAGAAAGCGTCGGAGACCCCCAAAAGTTACCTCCAGTATGCTTAGAATGTCAAAACAAATTGATCTAGCCATGTCCGTCTATCTGTCTGTCTGTATGTATGGGATCTAGTCCCTCAGATTTTGAGCTATCACGATGAAACTTTGCACACACACTTTATATTCAAATATACAGCACATTGGTCGGAACCAGCAGGATCGGACCACTATATCTTATAGCTCCCATACAACTCAAAGTCGATTTTGGCCATATATCCCATGTTTTTAAAGCTATCGCGATGAAACTTTGCACAGCTACCTATTCTTCATTAATTAATTATTATTTTTTTCCGAAAAACAGTAATTGATCAAAAATTTATAAAACTTAAATGTAGAATAAATGTAGAGGAGAAACCATGAACAAAATAGTCTGGAACTTCAAAGTCCGTTCAGTTTTTGGTATATCTAGGGTACCAAAAAACACGTTTGAAACCAAAAATGTTGTTACTATACTCTTGACAAAGAAAATAATCTATTCATTTTGTACTCGAAAAGAGTGTAATATCTGCGGCACGCCGAAGACAATCCTTCCCCTCTTGTTTTATTTTGACTAATTACAGTTTAAGAGCTTCATCAGAAATTGAATAATTAAGAATACATATACAATTATATATATATATATTGCGCTCTCCAGCTAATTAATAATTTTGTTGTTGGTATATAGTCTTTTTCCGTATGAAATATAAGTTCAAATGTTATCCCAATCTGCGTCAGAATTATTCCTTGGCATTGATTGTTTTAATACCTCGGCCTTGTCACGTAGCTGATAAGAACTAAAACGTTTCAGCTTAGGCCAACAAACAAAAGCGATTAAATGGAACGTAAGCAGAACGTTGTACAAATACACTTACACTGCCTCGCATATATATTGTGACGTGATAGAGTCGAACTTTTCATTTCATTTAAAATCTAAACTAAGATATGCAAAAATGAAAAAAAAAAAATTAGGTTTAAAGTAATAATAAGCTTAAAGCAACGCTTGTAAATATATCTATGTTGACCAGTGTAATGTTCAAGGTCAATGAAATTGCTTAATGATCAATTGGCATAACATCTATAATCATTTTAGAAGCGTTGCGCTTAGAATTCCGTTATTTTATTACTCTCAATAGGGTATAATGAAGTTGTGCAAAAGTATGTAACAGGCATAAGGAAGCATCTCCGACCATATAAAGTACATATATTATGGTTCAGTATCAACAGCCGAGTCGATCTAGCCAAGTTCGTCTGTCTGTCCGTCCAAAATTTGAAACCACCCCTCAATTCTCCAGGAGTGGAATTTTTGTAGGTATGACCTTGCAATTTGGTTTGCTCACACACTTTATAGCCAATTGTGTGTCCTAGAAATTTCACAAAGATCGGACAACAAACACAGGAGTTGTTTACGATTTAACTTTCCATGGTGTGGAACTCAGTGAGCTAACTGCTTAAGCTGCTTGCACTACTTGTACTGCTTGCAGTATGTGTGTGTTTGTATGTATGTGCATTGATAGATAGGTGTGAATGGATGTAAGGACTGTGTTCAGGGTAGCTCCTAGTCGGGCATTCCTGGCTAGAGAAATCTTACTTGTTCAAATTGAATTTGCATAGGTTCCATATCAAATAAACCAAGCATATAATTTGTGGTATGTCAAAATATATATGCCGACCGCTGCAATAGTATTTTGCAAACATTTCCAAGTTGTTAGTTGCATTAGCTTATAAGGTTTAGGTTTAGGCATCGTATCGGCTTTAATTTGAAGCCTAGTGTGGATACTATCCGAAACATATTTCAAATTGGTTATGTGTCTTAAATGTGTGTTTTCATTATCTTAGAATAATTTTTCAGTTTTCGACTTTTAATAGTCTGCTATAGGAAACGAAAGGAAACAGTATATTGATATTGAGTATACGCCTAATGTTCGTTCGTCTGTTTATATAAAAGCCAATGCAAATAGGAAAACCATCAATCTGACACAATTTGTGAGCTATAGTTATGAAAACTGAACGATTAATGCAATACTGATTGCACTTGATTATAAAGTATGCACTCACCACAAAGTTGACATCGCCGCGACAATTGTAAGCCTGGGCAAACTTCTCAATCGTATCCGTCTCATTGATGGTAGTCGTCCAGCCAGTGGCCAGAATGACAACATTCTTATGCGGATCGAATTGAGGATCGTGCCACATGGCCTCCGCCTGCAAGAGCGGATAGTTCGTCTTGTTGCAAGCGGTGCGCAGCTGGAAGCTCATCTGCTGAATGTCCGGGGTGTACTTGGACTTGATCTTGTTCGAGCTAAGCGCCTGGGAGCCTGCACAGCGGTCAAAGGTCAGACAATCGATATGCGATATACTACTTATGACTACGACTCACACAGATAGTTAATGGTGGTGGAGACATACTCAAACGGATAGCCGGCTATGAGATTCTTGCTCTGCTCGAGCAGGCTCTGCGGCGTGGGCAGCATCTTTGGATCGATAATGCTGGCGCCCACACTACTGATGGAGCCAACCACATCGGGCACACTCCAGTCGATGGCTTGGCTGCATGCCGCAAACATCAGCAGCAGCAGATGCAGCAGATTGAAGCTGTGATTTGCCATTCTGGACGACAGTCGCAAGCGGAGTGAATGCCGAAAATGATGCGGAACAAGTATTTATAGACGTGTAGACCCGTAGCAGGCGCCTTATACGGCGGGCAGTGAGTGCGAATGTGAGTGTGAGTGTGAGTGCGAGTAGCGGCAGTGCAAAACTGTTACCATATAGGTATATTTCATGCGCATCACAGCAATCAGATAAGGTGCACTTGTCTCTTAATTAGATTCAACAATTTCACTCACTCACACACACTCACCTCCCCGATTGTATTAGTTACAGCAACGTTCTCTAGCTGCACTAGCCCGTCTACTTCTCATCTGCATCTTATTTAAATACAAAACGAATCGAATCTGTATCGAATTACAAATCGAACTGAAGCCGAAGCGAAATAAAACGAGTCGGGAAGGATTATCTTCAGCGTGCCGAAGATTTTATACTCTTTTTGAACCTTTAGGTGATTTTCACTCTGCCAATAGCTCAATCGTTTCGAAATTTTAAGCATTGGTGAGCTATAAGGATGTTCAAGTGTACAAGGCAATTTAAGGCGAAAGCTTTGAAAAGATCGGATATATGGCCAAAACCGGCTTCGAGTTGTATGTCAGCAATAAGATTTAGTGATCCGATCCGGCCGGTTCCGACCGACAGACATGGATAGATCAATTTGTTTTGTCATTTAAGCATAATGGCAGTAAGTTATGCGTTACAAACTTCAGCACAAACTTAATATACTATATTCTTCGAAAAAAGTATAAACATACTGCAACAACAGACGCCAGTATCCAACTTCCCTAAGCTATTAAGAAACAAAACAAAATCTAATTTCGAATACAACAAAATATATTGACGATGGTATACCCTGCAAAAAATGCACAAGACTATCAAATCATGTTCTCTCTTTATCTAATTTTAACTTTTCCTAATACAAAATTTACTAATTCTTTTGTCCTGTCTTTTTTCCCAACTCAATTTAAAATTCATATGATTAGTTCTAATGTTTTAAAAAAAAACAAATTTAATCATATATATAATTATATAGATCATTGATCATCCATTTAAAATTTTCTGTGTCGTCTGTTTTTAAGTCGACAGTAAATATATACAAAAATAAAATAAAATGCAGCGTTGGAGATTTGTTAATAAACTATAACGCTATTATGTGTTCACCTTGACTCTGCTTAGTTGCAAATCTGTAATAATATACTGATTGCAAACAAACAAGAATTACAACAAATTGTAGCTTGGGCAACCTTCCTAAGAATATCATTAACACTCCATTTGTCTTTAGTGTATAGGTTTAATTTAATAACCGATGCGGTATACATGAAATGTTTGCTGGCTACGACAATTTCATATTAATGGGGGTATTCCGTATCGATTGGCATGCTGCAGACGTACTCTACCAGCCCCATTTGGAGTGCCCCAAACACAGACGTCAGACAGACAGAACTAGTTGACATCAGCTAGCAAACGAATTTGTCAAGCAGAACGAGTCACACTTCCTACAGCTTGAGCCCATAGATACCCTGTAGATATTTCATTTACAACTACTTTTTTAACAATTGTTAGCTCAGATGTGCCTACAGTATAATAGAATTTATAAATATTATATATGAATAACTATTGTAGGGTATTCACTGGCTTATATTATTCGATTTACGCTCAAAATGTTAATCATTTCGATTGACAAACAGAATTGCATGATATGGAATTTCCCATCATTAAGTGCTCGGAATCTAGAAATATAACTTATGATATGACTGCAAAGATTCGATCTGATCTCCGTCAATTCAACTTCAGTCACTATTTGCTTTTGTGCAGGAAACAATCTAGTAGACACTTTAAACGTTCTACAAGCTAAATGCTGAAACTTTGTTCGCATTTAGATAGCTTACTCATAAGAAAATCATTTAAAACAAGTGGGGCGAATAATCTTCGGCGTGCCGAATATATTATACTCTTTTCGAACCTTTATACAATTTTCACTCTGTCACACTGTCACTCTGCACCACTGAAATTTCATATGCTGTAAAAAATCGATTTATCGCGTAACATTTAATTTTTTTGTTCTAAGAATAGTAAATTCATTCCCAGTTGCATGGCAACTATAAGATATAGAGGTCCGATCGGTCCGGCTCCGAGCAATGTGCTGTCACTTTGAATAATAAGTATATGTGCAAAGTTACATCGCGATAGCTTTAAAAACATGGGATATATAGCCAAAGCCAACTTCGAGTTGTATGGCAGCTATAAGCTATAGTGGTCCGATCCGGCCAGTTCCGACCAATGTGCTGTACATTTGAATAAAAACTGTGTGTGCAAAGTTTCATCGCGATAGCTCATAAACTGAGGGACTAGATCCCATACATACAGACAGACGGACATGTCTAGATCGATTTGTATTGTCATTCTAAGCATACTGGCAGTAACTTTTGGGGGTCTCCGATGCTTCCTTCAATGCGTTACAAACTTCAGCACAAACTTGATATACTATTTTCTTCGAAAAGAGTATGAAAACTTAATAATGACATAAGTGAAATCCCTCACACATTGAATACCCCTATAGACATTGTCGATGTATCTAAATCATTTCAAAGATACGAAACAAATTTCCAATAGTCAGAATTTTCCTTTTCTATATTGCTACTTTTTCAAATCCAAATACATTTTAGTCTCAAAAAAATTTTTTAAGATGGTCAGGCGACTTTAAGAATTTGTTTTATAAAGGTTTTCTAAAAACCATCATAAAACATTTCAAAATATATTTAAAACAATGTTTGATGTCAAAGATATCAAAGTTATAATTTTACCAATTACTTTTCAATCCCCAGTGTATTTGCATATGGTTTGAATCCGAATCCACAAAAGTTATATGGCTCGGATATGGGAGCAAGACTAATTGATTCAAAATATATATGCAAAATAAACAGAATATCTGTTAAAATAGTTCGCATATTTGAGTATCAACTTTGAACACAAATGAATTCATCCATCATTAGGGTATATAAAAACAATTCTACTGAGTTAATGTTCAATCGCATGATTTGTATATTTGTATATTGCGATACATGTTGGGAATACAAATAGTTTATATTTATTTGCTTAGGCATCAGCATCAGCATCAGTTTCGCATATGCCACAAGCACTTTCGGAGGACGTGAAGCTCTCCGGATCAGCCTGTGTGCCATAGGGTTCCTCTGCATTCGCGTCCACATAGAACAGACCCAGTTCGGAGGCCGCATAGCCCATTATGGCTGTTTGGCTGTCACTGCAGCTTCTGCCAGTCCAGAGATCCACATAGTTTTCGCACTGTCTGCCCACAAAGTTAAGGCTGTTGTTGGGGTACACAGACTCCGTGTAGTAGTCGACGGAGCGCTGATGCGAGCAGCCCAAGTCGGAGCAGCCGGTCTTGAGGGGGGCCAATCCCTGAACGAAGAAGTCGCCATCGGCTGTGCTGTCGGCGGTGCCGGCAACGCCCGGATTCGAGTGTATGATGTCCACGTAGGTGGCGTCACCTCGGCGCACGCCCGGCAGCTCGTTGCCATCGTAGAAACAGGGATTGGCCGGATCCAGGCCGGTTACCCGCGACAACATCGCTCCACCCGACAGCAACTTGAAATTGCGACCCGTCGAGCCGGCAATCTGGGCGCCCAAACTGTGACCGACCACATGGACCTTTGTTGTCACATAGTCGCGGTCCAGCTGGAGCAGCGCCTTCGCCACATAAACGCCAATGACTTCGGTGTTCAGTGCCGACCATTTGTACAGGGTATCTATAAAGTTGGCTGCATCCAATACCTACCCGAAACAAGTATGATACTTAGTCTTAAAGCTCATCTTTGAAGATCGTTTTCAATTTGATATATATATGTTTATACATATATATCTTCCAGCTGTGTTATCTGGATCAAAATGAAAATTTGATTCAATTATTTTTCAATCTTAGACAATATTTGAGCTAGTTTGTTCAGATTTCTGAAAATTACTACCATTAAAGTTGATCCTAGTTACAGAAAATTTGTCTGAAGGTCTTTTGAGTTTCACAACTTGCTGATATCAAATCAAATCAATTGTTTCCGTTAAGGAAATTATCTTAGTTTGTTAATTGTCATGAAAGTAACAGCTAAGTAGTTAGCAAATTGGAAAAACAACTGTTGAACCGGTTTTGGTTTGAAACCATTCGATTTCCATCTAAGGATATGTTATATTTTATGAGTTTTAAACGCATACGCTCAATGAGCATCGAGTTTTACACTCATTAAAAAAAACCCCTGCTCTAAATTCAAGAACAACCGTAATTAATTCTAATTTTAATTGCAAAATCACACTTATTGTTGGAAAAAAAAATAGTCAAAGTCTCTTGAATGAGAAAAAACAAGGGGAAAGGATTATCTTCTTCGAACCTTTAGACAATTTTCACTCTGCTAACTGCAGCACTTTCATCTGTTAAAATTGATATAATATGATATCAATTTGAATTTATATATTAAATTTATTTCCAGTTGTATAGCAGTTTTAAGATATAGTGATCTGATCCGACCGGCTCCGATCAATGTTATGTATGTTTGAATAATAAGTATCTGTGCAAAGTTTTATTGCGATAACTTTGTAAACATGGGATTTATGGCCAAAACCGACTTCCAGTTGTATGGCAGCTATAAGATATAGTGATCCGATCTGGCCGGCTCCGATCAATGTTATGTATGTTTGAATAATAAGTATCTGTGCAAAGTTTTATTGCGATAACTTTGTAAACATGGGATTTATGGCCAAAACCGACTTCCAGTTGTATGGCAGCTATAAGATATAGTGGTCCGATCCGGCCGGTTCCGACCAATGTGCTGTCCCTTAGAATAATAAGTCTCTGTGCAAAGTTTTATAACGATAGCTCAAAAACTGAGGGACTAGTTTGCATACATACAGACAGACGGACAGACAGACAGACAGACAGACAGACAGACGGACATGGCTAGATCAATTTGTTTTGTCATTCTAAGCATACTGGCAGTAACTCTTGGGGGTCTCTGACGCTTCCTTCTATGCGTTACAAACTTCAGCACAAACTTAATGTACTATTTTCTTCGAAAAGAGTATAAAAATACTTACCACAAGCAGTTTTGAGCATAGAAATTAAGTTCTTGCTTGTACAAGATTTCTCATTTTTGTTCCGAGTGTTAGATTTAGTTTTGAATAAGAAGCACTCACCACAAAGTTGGTATCATTGCGACAGGCATAGGCCTTGGCCACTGGGCCGCTGTTGGAGCGATCGATAGTGGAGCCCCAGCCGGTGATAAAGATGACAGTCGGCCTGTCCTGATGGAAGCCCCGCGTGGTCCACAGGTCACTGGCCTGGGTCAGCGGAATGCTGACATTGGTGCAGGCATCGGGACGCAGCTGGAAGGCCATTTGCGACATGTCCGGTATGATTTTGGGCTGCACCAGGCCCAAGTCCATGATGGTGCTGCAGATGTACGTGAGAGTGGTGAAGGGTATGTCCAGTGGCAAGCCGAGCAAGAGGCCACGCAGCTGATCCTGCAACAGATCCCGCTGCGCATCGATCTCAGTGCCATTGGAGGAGCCTTGACTCTCCACATGCTGAGCGGATAGCAGCAGCAGTGGGATGAGCAAGGCCAAGGGTGTCATTCTGCTTTTGGACTGACAGTGGTTAACTGCTGCTTTGACACACCCTTATATAGGGCCTTGGGCGAATGGTCAGGCACTCGTGTTGATATTTTTATATTATATCAGAACGTTTGTGTCTTTGCATGAGAATTTCGCTTAATCAGCTGCTCCAGCTACAATGGGCGACGGGCACACAACACGTGACCAGCTGTTTAATAACCAGGTCAACAAAAATCTAATTGTCTAAACGCTTGCCCAACGCTCCACGCTGCCCGTTCAACCACTTTCAGTTCAGTTCATTCCCATTGCCCCATTGCTGCAACTCGTTGTGGGTGCTCCCGACTTGGCCAAAAAGCCCAACCAAAAAGAAAAGATAGCCAAAAGACAACAGCAACAAGAAAAAAATTGAAATATTTACGTTAGGAAATGCTGCCGACAAAATGCGAATTAATAACCAAGTAGCTCGTTGGCGCTGATTGTTGTTGTTGCCGTTGTTGTTGTGGTTGTTGTTGCCGTTGTTGTTGTGCTTGTGGGTGCACGCGCAGCAATCACCAGCAACAAACAACAACAACAACAACCGCAACAACTTATTACATTGGTAATTTGTGTGCGCAAAATTTTTGTGGGGCGCCCCACTGCCCCGCTTGACTTGCTTCTATTACTGTTGCCGTTGCTATACCCTGAGCGCATTACAAATGGGAAAGAAGGGTATACAGAAGTTGTGCAAAAGTATGTAACAGGCATAAGGAAGTATCTCCGACCATATTAAGAATATATATATATATGCTTGATCAGTATCAACAGCCGAGTCGATCTAGCCAAGTTCGTCTGACAGTCTGTATGAGAGACTATAATAGCTGAAGACTTTTATGTGGCATATATCAAGTTTATTTCATTTTATCTATAACTCGTCCCGTTCAAAAGTGATCGATAAATTTCGATTTCAGACTAGTGTTATTTGGCCATAACTTGAAAGTTATAAGAGCTAAAGGCACCAAATTTGGTATACAATCTCGAATATCAAATATTTCACTTTTTGGATACCGTACCCCACAATCCCCCCAAAAGTGCAAACACACTCATTTTTGAACTTATGACCTTGCAATTAAGTTTGATGACCCATTTTATAGCCAACTTTATGTCCTAAAAGTTTCGCAAAGATCGGACAACAAACACATAAACTGCTTAAGATGTAACTGTCGATTGTTTGGGGCTAAGTAAAGAAGCAGGCAAACTGCTTAAACTGCTTGCACTGCTTACAGTATGTGTGTGTTTGTATATATGTGCATTGATAGATAGGTGTGAATGGATGTAAGGACTGGGTTCAGGGTATCTCCTAGCCGGGCACTCCCGACAAGAGCACTCGTACTTATTGTTCATGTTGTTGTTGTTGTTGAGACGATTTGTTGCTGCTTCTGTTGGCACGCTAGCAGTAAGCAGTAAACAGTATACAGCAAGAAGCCAGCAGCTAGCAGCACTGGTTAGTGGTAAGTGGTTGCTTGTAGCTGAAGTGCCGAAAAGTTGTAACAGGCAACGTGTCAAAAGATTTGACGAATAAAAGTGTAAGCTAATTATTGCACTCACACTCCTCTAGTGGCATTCGTTTGTATTCACTTTGCCTTCGTTTGAGTAGACAGCGCGTGTTTTCTGCATTGCGGTTGCCACATATTATGTTTTGATTAACTGCAGTGTAAAGTGAATTTAAGGTGTACTATTATTGGATTTAAATATACATTTATTCACTTTATTATACAATTTGAGCTCGAAGCTATTAAATTTATTATTTATTATATATTAATATGCTTGTGACTTAAATTTTTTTGGATTTTCAGTAGATTTTTTAATTTTAAATTTAATTCTATGTAGTTTTTTCTTGAAATTAACTCATATTAAATAAACAAATACAACTATTTAACAAAAATTGACTTTGATTATTGTTTAAAACTTAATATATATCGCAAATTTGCGAAAATGGCTTACATATTTTTTAAAATTTTGTATGGCAAATAGGGCTTAAGATTAAGAAGTTCCACTGTATTTATGAATTATTATTATTATGATTTCTTAAGAGCTTATAAAAGTTCTTAGACCTTATTTTTAAACGATAAATTAATGCAAAAATGCTACCATTTTTTTATGAAATGCAATCCGCTGATTTATAGATTCCTTCATGATTAAAAAAAAACTAGTTCAATCACGTGCAGAAAGTATTGAGATTTTCATCAATATATATATTTATACATATATAATTTTAAGAATATATAGCTATTCCAAATTTTACTACAAAACTGATAGAACAAATTACAAAAATAACAACAAACAAGTGGGGAAGGATTATCTTCGGCGTGCCGAAGACTTTATACTCTTTTCAAACCTTTGGCAATTTTCACTCTGCCAACCACATCACCGAAATATTTAATGAGGCATATCCTTGCATATTATAACTCAATCGATTTGAAATTTGAAACATTGAAATAAGGATGTTCAAGTATTCGAGGAAATTTAAAGCGATATCTTTAAAAACATGGAATATATGACCAAAACTGACTGCAAGTTGCATGGTAGCTATAAGATATGGTAGTCCGATCCGGCCAGTTCCGACCAATGTGCTGTCCCTTTGAATAATAAGTCTCTATGCAAAGTTTTATCACGATAGCTCAAAAACTGAGGGACCAGTTTGAATACATACAGACAGACAGACGGACATGGCTAGATCAATTTGTTTTCTCATTTTAAGCATACTGGCGCTAACTTTTGGGGGTCTCCGACGCCTCCTTCTATGCATTACACACTTCAGCACAAAGTTAATATACTATTTTCTTCGAAAAGCGTATAATCAGCAAACAAATACTAGATACAATAATAGCATTATTATTAAAACCGTGTCTGTGCATTGCTGTACAAATATCGAGACACACAAAAACTCGCACATTTTCTGCGCAATGGCAAAAATTGTTTGCCAGCCACATTAAAGTTTGTCTACATAGATACTTATCTGTATCTGCATCTGTATCTGTATCTACATCTGTGTCTGTATCTGTATCTGTATCTGTATCTGTATCTGTATATTATGTATTTGCTATTTGTGTTATTGTGATATTCTGCAATCTTTGAGATACATGCGCCATTGTTGTCGTTGCCAGCGAGTTGAAGTCGCGCTTAAATTGAATGTGCTGTAAATATAAATATATCTAGCTACATCGCTGTATTCGTTTTTGTATCTGTATCTTTAACTGTAACTGTATCTATGACTGCATTTTGGTCGCTCTGCTAACGCTCTTAATTGTTGTTGCCGCTGTTCAAATGCGTGTCGTATGCGCTGCTTGCACAATCGAATAAGTGCAACGAATACTCTTACTTTCCAAAATATACACTCAGAAATACACAAAATTAGAAAAACGCCCTCAAAATGGCAGCAAAAGCAATTATTTTCAAATTGGAATATAATTTGATATATTTGAGAAATTGGTTTTTAATTTTAAAACGACTGTATATTAAATAACATATTATATATTACATATACTTACGTGTGCTTCTCCGTAAAAATATAACAAAATATACAAAAAGCATATTGAAAAAACGCATTGCAGAAAAATGTTAGCTTAAAAAGTTCTGAAAAAGGCAAACGACCCTAAAATTAAAAAAAAACTATCAATTTAAATACAATATTTTGTTATCTTTAAAAAATTTACCTTAAGAAGCCTAGATACCAGAAAATTAAATTGTTCAATGATAAGCGATTTTTAACGTTTTTCGGCGGCATTTTTTGGTCGCAGTGTATATGAAGCAAAAACAAGTGGGGAAGGATCATCTTCGGCGTGCCGAAGATTTTATACTCTTTTCGAACACTGAAATTGCACCACTGAAATTTCAAAAGCTGTACAAAATCGTTTTGTCGCGTAACATTGTTTTTTTTTGTTCTAAGAATATTTAATTCATTGCCAGTTGTATAGCAGCTATAAGATATAGTGATCCGATCCGGCCGGCTCCAACCAATGTGATGTCCCCTGGAATAATAAGTGTATGTGCAAAGTTTTATCGCGATAGCTCAAAAACTGAGGGGCTAGTTTGCATACATACAGACAGACAGACAGACAGACAGACAGACAGACAGACGGACATGGCTAGATCAATTTGCATTGTCATTCTAAGCATACTGGCAGTAACTTTTGGGGGTCCCAGACGCTTCCTTCTATGCGTTACAAACTTCAGCACAAACTTAATATACTATTTTCTTCGAAAAGAGTATAAAGATGAAGAAAAATAGCATTTGTCGAGCAATGCTCGTCGCTTGTTTTGCTGACTGCTATTTTGTTGCTATTCTACGCTCTTGGCCATCCGTTTCCGTTTTGTTGATCAACGCAATTAGCTGCCACTTGGCACGTTTGAGTGCGTAGTGGTGGTGCGATGTGGTGCGCGGCGGTGTACGGCTTGTGGTTGCTGCTGCTGCTGCAGCTTCCGCATCGATGGTGCCTTGACAAGATCAGCATAGACAGCAGCTAAATAAAAGACGTTCGGCATTCGATTATGCAAGCGGTTTCGCCTGCATAGAACTGGGGCCAGCTACAAATATTACGTATACGCACGTTGCAACAGCTGCTGCTGCGGTGGCGTTGACGTTGGTGTCGGCGCCTCAAATAATTGCGGCTATTCAATGGTCAGCTGGCTGGCTGGCTGTCTGGCTGGCTTCGACTTGGCTCAATCGCTGGCCGCGCTGGCGTATACGTAATCTGCACAATAAGTGCACAAAATTATCAGCTGCAGCAAAGCGACCGCCTCGCCGTCGTCGTCGTCGTTGTACGGCAGATGTCCATTGCAACATGGATGGCCCAGCCAAGCCAAACAAAAGCGCAGCTAAATATTGGTGGTGCTGTTGCTGCTGTTGTTGTTGTTGTTGTTGTTGCTGCCGCCGTTGCTGCGGCTGGAAAATGCAGGAAAATGTGTGCCAAAAGCCAGCGTATAAATGCCAGCGCCCCAGCCGAAAAGAAAATAGTCGACTTGCACCATTTCGCCGCGTCGGTAGCCAACCACACACAGTCAAATCCATACAGTCAACATGAACATGTTCACCTGGCGTCTCAAACTGATCCTGCTGCTGGCCCAGGCGCTGAGCGGCCAAGCGGGCTATATTGGCGGCGATATCGCGGCGGGCGTTCACTCAGCTGGCCTCCTGGGCACATACGCTGGCACACTCGGCGGCGGCGAGGCGCTGGCTAAGCTGGATCTGGGCGTCGCTCATGAGGAGCACGAGCAGCTGGGCGAGCTGGGTGAGCACCTGAGTGAGCACAGCTTTCCGGCGGACTATGGCAGCAGCGATGCGGGCGTGGAGTATGCCGAGGCCAGCGAGCATCATGAGCACCATGAGCACTACGAGCCGGAGCCGCAGCTGGAGCTGGAGCTGCAGCTCGAGCAGCATCATCAGCATCACGAGGAGCAGCCGGTGACTGGCATTGATCATGGCAAGGGTGCTTTCAGCTACAGCACTCTGTACGAGTTCAAGGATCGCGAGGAACACGAACATCACCAGCTGGAGCATCAGCTGGAGGAGGAGCACATCGAGCAGCAGCTGGAGCTGGAGCACCAGCAGCATGTCCTCGAGCATCAGCTGGATTTGCACTAAGCCTGTGATAGTCGCCGTTTCTACTAGCTAAATTGTATTCTTTTTTTTTATACCCAGTTACATACATACATATTTTTTTTCTGCAATAAATCAGCTAAGTTTATGTCTATATATGAAAATGTTTACGCTGATTGACTGGCTGGGGGATTGACTAATTGATGATCCACGCACAGCTGTGAAGAAATTTTGAAAATATACCTTTTGGCTTGAGCTTTAAAGTCATGCAAGAAACTGATCTGGGTTACACTTGTTATACTCTTTTCAAAGAAAATTGTATATTAAGTTTGTGCTGAAGTTTATAACGCATAGACCCGTTGGAGACCCCCAAAAGTTACTGCCAGTATGCTTAGAATGACCAAACAAATTGATCTAGCCATGTCCGTCTGTCTGTCTGTCTGTATGTATGCAAACTAGTCCCTCAGTTTTTAAGCTATCGTGATAAAGCTTTGCACAGAGACTTGTTATTCAAAGGGACAGCACACTGGTCGAAACCGGCCGGATCGGATCACCATATCTTATAGCTGCCATACAACTGGAAATAAATTTAATACTTCAAAAGAAAAATTTAAATTCATATGATTTCAATTCTTAGAGCAAAAAAAATAAATGCTACGTGATAAAGCGAATTTTTACTGCATATGAAAGTGCAGAGTTGGCAGTTGGCCGAGTAAAAATTGTCTATAGGCTCGAAAAAAGTAAAAAATCTTTGCCGCTTGCAACAAGCTTGCATACGAAAATACACAGAAAATAATTTTTGTACACACACATAGACATATACATATACATATACACACATATAAACCATTTGTGTGGAAATTCCCAACATTTTTAAAGAAAAACATTGAACGTTAGTAAATATTCGTATAGTCTAAAAACATATCCAGAATTATTTTGAACCAATACCATATGGTGTTAAGATTCAACTATTTTGGTAGCAACTTTGAACTTAAACAATTAAAATTTAAGATCATAAGATTTTGAGATTAAACTATTCGTTTTGAATGTATATATATTCCAATTTACCAGTCTCTTGATTTAATAGAATTACAAAAAAAACTTACAATTAATAAATAACCATTTTAACCATTAGAGAAATATGTCAATAGAGCGACTTCATTAATATTAGTATAATCATCTCCTTGGTCGTATAATATTATAACATACACTTTTTTATGTATTTTCGCCTATGAACTTGCAAATTCCATTGAAAGAATTTATATAAATATTCTGAAATTTCAAAAAGTTTAGTAAATGAAAAAAATCCGATTGCAACTCTTTACTGTTCTGTCTAACGGCCTTGGGACTTCACATGGTGAGTGTTGTGTGCCTGAAAGTCCAGATTGTCGCTGACTGTGAGACGCTGCCCATGTGCTGCCGGCTGCATCGGCTCCTCCAGCTCATAGATTTGAGGCCAAGGCAGTCTGCCGCTGGATGTGTGGGCGGAGCTGCTGATCTGTCGCTCTGGTAATGGCAGCAGCAGCAGCTGCGTTTGCTCATCGGGCGCCAGCTGCAGCACTGCGGAGCTGATGTGTATGACCGGGCCGTACTCTGTGTGGGACAAACAAGTTGATTAGGATTCTTGCATTACGCATACGCACCGTTGCCCAAGCGTTTGCCATCGCCTTTCATTCGCTGCTCCGACTGCCGCTGCACAGCCGCGCCAGCTGCCAGCGCCACTAGCACAAGCATTCGCATCAAGTAGCCGCCACGTATGCGCATTGTGTGCAACTGTCAGCAGCAGGCAATCAATTGTCATTTATATGTTTGCTCAGCGGATGTCCCCCGTCGTGGCTGAACGCCCATCGGGGGCCCCAGCGTTGACATCTGCTGTCTGCATCGATTATGCGCCGTAATGCTTCACAGCACTGGAGTCTTGAGAATTCTAGATAAGAGTTTCCACGTAGCTGCACTTAAGCATGCATTGATTGCAAATTAGGTGAACGACTAAATAATACCCTAATGAGTTATTTTCTAATGTGCGTGAACTAGTTGAGAATTGTAAATCAAAATAGCTTATTCTCTTTATTTAGTTCATCTTCGCTATGCTTGGATATTGTGATATTGTTTTAAGTCAAATCAGAAAGTTTCCCATGATCTATGTTCATTAAGCAACAATATCCACGTCATCGTCATTGCCATAGATTGGTTAGCATCCATGCTAGATAACAGTTAGCAGTTAGGTGATAACTCGTCTTCTTTGTTTGTAGGCTTGTGTATGTGTAGAACTGAGCCCAGGGCCCGCAGACCAAAATGTGAAGAAAAAAACTCCAAAGTCAATAGACTCCAAAAAAAAAAAACCCAAACTAACAAATAAAACTTGGGATACAACGGCAGCGATTCAAGTTCTCGATTATATAAGCATATAAGGTCAAAACAATTTGCGGCTCTTTGGAGATGTTACACAATAATATGACTTTTTATTCTCGACAATACGATATATACACACATCATGCTGGAATCCAAAACAAATATTAGGGGAAAAAGTATTCGATGATGCATTTAAAACTAAAAAAAAAAAGTAATACACATAATTATATAAACAGTTGAGTAAGTTTAGGTGCATAGATCGTAGGCAGACAATTTAACAAGTTCGTAGGGCGAGAAGGGGGGGGGTGGGTTGTGTTGAGGGTAGGTTGAGGGATTAGCAGCCAGCGGCTAGTTTCTCCCAGATGCCACCGCTCTTCCAGCCACCACCGTTGCTGCTGCCATAGCTGCTGCCATAGCTGCCGCCGCCAGCGTTGTTGTTCCAGCCAGCGTTGTTGTTCCAGCCAGCATCGTTGTAGGCGGCACCACCACCGTTGCTCCAGCTGCTGACGCCCTGCGCGGGTGGGCCATAAACGGGACTGGGCAGATGGTTCACACCACTGTTGTCCTCATCGACAATCACCTTGATGGTCTTCACGTACTGCTGCTGCTGCTGTGGTGCGGGCTGTGGGTAGCTGATGGGGGCGGGTGCTGGCTGCACACGCACCACCTGGGGCTGTGGTGCGGGCACCGAGTACGTGATGGGCGCGGGCTGTGGTGCGGGCACTGAGTATTGAATTGGCGCTGGCTGCACACGCACCACCTGGGGCTGTGGCGCGGGCACCGAGTATGTGATGGGAGCGGGCTGTGGTGCCGGAATCGAGTACTGTATGGGAGCAGGTGCCGGTGCGGAATACTGGATGGGAGCAGGTGCCGGTGCCGAGTAGCTGATGGCGGGCAGCGCCTGAGCCACTGCGCTGGTCTGAATCGACTGGACGGGCGTCGAAACGGCGCCAGCGTAGCTGCCGGAGCTGGCATAGCTGCTGCCATAGCTGGCACCGCCGCTGTAACCGCCGCCATAACCGCCGCCATAACCACTGCCATAGCCGCCGCCATAGCCGCCGCCATAGCCGCCACTGGAGCGCGAATAGCTCTGGGGCTGCTCCACCACCTTGATGACCTTGATCACCTGCTCATTGCCGCCGCCATAACCGCCGCTGTAACCGCCGCCATAACCACCGCCATTACCACCGCCATAACCACCGCCATAACCACCGCCATTGCTGTAGCCAGCTCCATAGCTGCCGCCTCCATTGCTGTAGCCACTGCCATAGTTATTGTAGACTGGTCGGCTCTGCTGTGTGTAGTAGCCTTGGTTGTATCCACCGGAATAACCACCGCTGCCATAGCCGCCGCCACCACCGCCGCTGCTGCCATAGCCGCCACCACCGCTGCCGCCGCCGCCACCACCGCCGATGGCCTTGAGCAGAGCCAGCTTGGCGCCCAGGAAGGCCTGGGCGGGCGAAGCAAGTGCCAGCAGGGCAACCACTAGACAAGCGAAGAGTTTCATCTGGCTGGAGTGTGTGTGTGCGTGTGTGTTGGTCGGTGGAAAATGGGATGCGTCTGCTGCTGTATCTGGACACAACTCAACTGATGTCCACAGATGCCGATACGCACAAATTTATAGGCCAAGCGCGACAGGCGACAGGTGTGTGTGTGTGTGTGTGCGTGTGTGCGTGTGTGTGTAGTTCTAATAATACAAATCTTATGCTTCACGCTGGACCCGATCGACGACAGCAGGCAGCGGCACTTTGCAGCTCGTCAAGCTGTTTGCTTAATTCATAAATAGTTACTTATGGGCCACACCAAAACGCCAAAAACTAAGGCGCGTCCCCAGCTAACTGGCATCCATCCAGCTATCTACACATATCGATCTGTGTGTGTGTGTGTGTGTGTGTGTGTGTGTGTATATTGTGTATGTATTTAGACGGCTATCCATCTAGGCAGCTATCCGTCTGTCTGTCTGTCTGTCTGTCAACTCAACTACTTAACCATAAACTCAGATATTTTCTCACCTCTCTGAACAAATAAACTTGGTTTGCCGTCAGCCGTCAAAACGATTCGCAAGAAGCGCAGGTAATTCCCAAAATGCCATTACACTTGCAGAAATAGTTGGTAAAGAAAATGCAAATCAATATTACACATTTAGAAATTATTAATTGATCAATTAAATATTAAGCAAATAACAATATTAAATTGTATACTAAACAAATACAAATTGTATTAAAAAAAAAATAATTCAAAATTCGTGCCAAAAATTTAAGTAAATCTTATAGCATAATTTTCAATAAATTAATAAAATACTCCACCCTGGCAATAACACATTGAGATGGTTGCGACGACTTTGATAAAATACAAAAGTAATATCTAAACTAGTCAGATTATCAAATTTGTTAGATAATTTAGAATATTATCGATTTCAGTGTATTTTTTTGCTTAGCTCGCATTGCAGATTGATAAATTCATAAATTGAAATAAATGCTTACAATTTCTAAGAGCTTTTGCAAAAAACTTTCTGCTGTTATTTCTCGACATGTTCAAGTTTATTTTGTTTTGTGCAATATTTGATAAAATTTGATTGTCCTATAAAAGCCATAAAAATTATATTTAAAGTTTCACACTCGATTTGGTTGCTCCCAATTGCTGCCAATATAAATGTGTATGTATGTATGTATGTATATGTTTTTTTGCGCAGTGCAGATCACTACATATATATATATAGACACATATACAGTATGTATAGAGCAACTCATACTCACATCTCAGCTCAGCTCAGCTCACATACCCGTATTGTCATTCATTCACTCAAGATCTTCTGCATGGCTACACGTAGCTACTGCCTTTTGGCTATGGTTATGGCTATAACTATAGCTATAGCTATTCAATGTGCTAACCCAGCTAGCGAAATGCTGTACAAACAGATCCCAAGTCAACTCGAAGCAAAGTCAAGTCGAGTTTAAAACGTGTACCACGTCCGCTTCTCAAAGGGCGCGTTTCGCTTCCATTTTCGGGATGGGTCGGGGATGGGGAAAAACACACAGGTATCATAGGCCGACTGCCGCCCATTAGTTATGCTCGTTTTGGCCAAAACGCGTATGCAAATTAGGCCAAAGATCGTTTTACAACAGATGCCGCTTTGAGTCTTTGACAACACGTGCAACATTTTCATAATTTCAGCGAGCTACAGAAATCAACAGGTTTTATTTTTAGCTCTGTTCATTAAGCATGACTATAAAATAAGTTGAAGCAGTGGACATATTAGGGTTCTAGCTATTTTATTAAAGTAATATGATTATGATTCAAAATCTGCAAAGAAGTCCGATCTTTGTGAAATTTTTAGGACATCAAATTGGCAATAAAATGGGCGATCAAACCAAATTTCAAGCTCATACCTTGAAAAATTAGTGCTTTTCACTTTTGGGGGATGGGCGAACGGTATCCAAAAAGTGAAATATTTTGTACATGTGTATGCTATTCGAGACTTTACATACTAAATTGGGTGCCTTTAGCTCATATAACTTTAAAGTTATGGCTAAAAAACACTAGTCTGAAATCGAAATTTATCGATAACTTTTGAAACAAACTCGATCTGACCCGGGACTACGATAACTTTTTTTCCAAATGCAGTCTCTACCTCTATCTCCATCTCTATCTCCGTGTTCATACAGACGGACGGGCGGACGGACAGACGGATGTGGCTAGATCGACTCGTCTATTGATATTAATCAAGAATATATATTCCTTTCTTATGGCTGTTTGTACAAAGCCATTATAAGCTTTTTACCCATTTTTAATGGATCCAGGGTATAAAAACATTGTAGTAAGTTTTAGCAACAGAAAGAAATAGTGAAAAATGTAATTAAGCATAAAATATATATTTAATGAATATACAAACATATTGTACTTAATTCAAAAATATCCAAAACATTTATAAAAGAGAGAGAGAGAGAGAGTGAGAGTGAGAGTGGGAGAGAGCATCTTTGAAGTAATTACATAATTCGCAAAAGTAAGCATAATGTTGAAGTACAAAAAAAATGAAGAAAAAAACCAACCTGCCTCTTAGAAACTTGCGACTGATCTAGACTAAAATAGAAGTTACTCAACAGAAGTACCTTTTACTATTGGTCATCTTTGGGGGGCTTTTGGCTCAGTCGCCTGTCAAACTTCGCAAATATGAAATCATAGCTAATTTGCACATTGCTAAATTTCAACTTGGAGCCATTTGTAGCCAAGACGCGTACTACATTCTTGGGCCACTTTTAGTTTTGGGCTTTGGGTTTTGGGCTTGGTTATGGCCGCTTGGCACTTCATTACCATTTGACTATTGTGAGCTAAGTGAATGTGTCCACATGGAGTGCGATGCTGGCAGTCTCTGTTCAGCTCTTTCAGCCCATTCAGTCCGGGCGTCTACTCTCAATTTCATCGTCGTCGAATTGAAGGTCAAACAACGCATTGTCGCACATCTATAGCTTATGCGTACTGTTTGGCCAATAGATTTGGTAATGTGAGACGAAATGAACTGAATTATGAAACTCAACTGGGCGAGTGCTGAAAATAAATATCTACACATGAACTGAACCCAAGAAGACACACATTGCGATCGTACTTGATTATGTTTATTAGATAACTGATTAAAGCTGGTAAAAAAAACATAAATTTTAATATTAATAAATATGGTAATTTGAAAATATATACATATAGCAATGCAGACCCTACTTGTGCATATTAATTATTAGTTTTTTTTTATATAATTTAATTTATTTGACTTTTTAATTATTTCAAACTTAGACAGCTTTAGAGAAACACACAAATTTTCTTTCATTTTAATTATATTTCGTTTATTTAAAGTTACAAAAAAAAAGTGATTATTTAAGCAAATAGAAACAAGTCGCTCTCAGGCGTTACAGTAATCAACGCCTAGCACCAACCGCCGCCGCCCAAAGCAGCGGGTGCACCAAAGCCAAGTCCAAAGCCGCCGCCAGCACCGTAGCCAGCGCCAAAGCCGTATGTGGCGGGCAACTGGGCGCCACCAAAGCCACCGCCATAGCCGCCACCATAGCCGCCACCAATGCCGCCAATTCCGCCACCAATGCCGCCAATTCCGCCACTGATGCCGCCAATGCTGCCAATGCCGCCAATGCCGCCCACATAGCTAGCACCGCTGGTAATCACTGGCGTTGTGGACACCGATGTGACCACGGGCGTGACCACAGCCGATGTGGAAATTGCTGGTGCAGCGCCAACGAAGCCACCGCTGCCATAGCCGCCACCATAGCTGCCACCATAGCTGCCGCCATAGCTGCTGCCAAAGCCGCCGCCATAGCCAGAACCGTAACCAGCGCCATAGCCCGATCCGTAGCCACCGCCATAGCCGCCGCCAAAGCCGCCGCCTGGCTGCACCGACACCTTGATGACCTTGACCACATTCTCGCCGCCATAGCCTCCACCGTAACCGCCACCGTAACCACCGCCATAGCCGCCACCGTAACCACCGCCATAGCCGCCGCCATAGCCGCCACCATATCCACCAGCTGAATATGGATAGGCAGCACCGTAACCGCCGCCGCCAGTGCTGCCCAGCACAAGGCCCAGCTTGCCAAAGGTTGCCTCACTGGGCGCCAGCCAAGTGGTGGCCACCAGCAGCACGGGCAATATTATGGCATGGATCTTCATCTTGTTTCTGTTCCCGTTCCTGTATCCACTGTAGTTGCTGATTGTGGTTGTTGACTGGACACCTGCTGCCGGCTGACTGTTGAACTTTGCTGACCGCCAGCGGGCATTTATACCCAAATAGCTCCGGGAACCCGGACAATGACCGCCTATTGTGCTGGCGCCCTTTCGGCGATTTGGGGGGCACATTGGTCAACGTGTGAATTGCTTAGTGAGCAATCGACGAACTAACCAACTAAGCCCAAGTGCTGCCAAATATGTCAAAGTCAATTTGCTTAGTTGTGGCTACACTTGCGGTGCTTACCCTTAGAACCCCTCAAACTAAACCGGAACAACCAGACCCAACCCAACCCAACCCAACCTGGGATGCGCTCATCGCTTTGCAGCCCAAAAACTAGCCCATGGCGCAGAATGCGACTATTGTAATTGCTAATGGGCGTTAAATGGAATTAACACTTTCGTTTTCCTTGCGAGGAAGTAATGCATAATGGCATCTAATGATCAGCGATTATGCAAATACTTGATCAGCTGGACCCGCACACGATTATTTGCACAGTGCACACATCTGCTACACTGCACACAATCGGTATGAAGTAGCTCATTGTTAAGCAAATGAAGCAAATATCTGTTTCTATTGATAGCTTATCGAATAGAATAGAGCGCCAATGATGATCGCTACCAATCAGGCAGCTCTTTACTCTCACATCTGTTAGTTAAATACTAATTACATGTTTGTATTACTACTTCCAATCCAAAAATACTCTCTCCTTGACACCTACTCCAAAAACGTTCAGTTTCTGCAAATCTTATTCGAATTTCTGGATATCTTGGTAACGAAAACTTCGCAATGACTTTTCTTAGACTTCCGATCTCTATAACTTTAAGGAAACTGGTTAAAATGGAGTCTTATATAAATAAAAATACTACTATATATCAATTTACGTTACTTGATTTTTATTTTATTTTTTTTGAAAGTTCTGTCAAAGTTTAGGTTAACATGTTGTCATTAGAAGTTTGCAGGCCTCTAAAAAGTCCTTTCAAAACTGAATCGATCTCAATGTCCTTAATTGCTCAAAAACACATATTTTGATTATATTACCAATAAGTATCAATAAGTATCCAATAAATATAAGCCTTTTTGCAGTTTTTTTATTATTTTGATCGAGGCAGCAGGCTAACATTTCAACTGAACTATGAAGTCCGGAAATTATCGTACGACAACTTTTAATTACTTAGTTAGGGCACATAATCTATGAATAAAGAGCACCAAAATTTTCAGTCTTATATATAGATAAGCACTTTGACACGCTTTCGACCCATTTAACTCCAAATTGCAGCCATGAAAAGTCGATGCAAAAGAATGAAGAACAACAGCAGCACAAGTAGCAGCAGCAAATCCAAACTGGAGCCAACCAACTTTGGACTCGGTTCCAGGGACAGACCCTGGCTACGCAAGGAGCGCCATTGTGTGTTCTATAGCACGGACTGTGACAGGACGGCACTGATCAACAATTTCGAGAAACGAGGCTGGCACAAGGTGGCCGCCTACGATGGTGAATGGAATCTGTACTGGGCATGTGCCCAGAACTGTCGCTACATCTTTGGAGTTGATCATCCCTACCGCATGCGTTGCGATCAGTGAGTATATATATATTTGTGTATATAATTTGTCGTATGCAGGGGCGGGCTAATCCCTAAACCGTACACACAAGCCAGAGTTTTGAAAAACTTATTTATATTCTTTTCGAAGCAAATATGGTGCTGAAGTATGTAATGCATAGCGTCGAAAGCGTCGCAGATCCCCAAAACTTACCTCCAGTATGCTTAGAATGACAAAACAAATTGATCTGACCATGTCTGTCTGTCCGTCTGTCTGCATGTTTGGAAACTAGTCCCTCAGTTTTTAAGCTATCGCAATGAAACTTTGCATAGTGACCTAATTTCCAAAAAGACTGCACATTGGTCGGAACCGACGGGATCGGACCATTATATCTTATAGCTGCCATACGACTAGAAGTCGGTTTTGGCCATACATACCATGTTCTTAAAGCTATGAACTTCAACTTACTTGTGCACTTAAACGCCTTTATAACTTATCAATGCTTATAATTGCAAAACGATTGAGTCATAAATAGCGAAGATATGCGTAATCAAATATTTTGAATACGAAAAAAAGTAGGAAAAACACATACGATTTTCAAAATTGAACAAAATTTATATGTAGAATACATTTAAAGCAAGACCCATGGACAAATTGGTCTCGAACTTAAAAATCGGTGGATTTTTGGCAAAGTTACGTGAGTTTCAAGTCTTCTGGGGTGACAAAAATCATCATGAATGTGAGAATTTAAAAGCAAAGCTCATTCAATCTAAAAACTAAATCAATCCGATATAAAACCGATAATTTCTTGCAGGATGATCAATCACTTTCCCAACTCGATGGAGCTGTCGCGCAAGGATCTCCTGATCAAGAACATAAAGCGCTATCGCAAGGATCTGGAGCGCAAAGGCGACGCTTTAGCCGATCAGCACTCGGCTAAAACGAAGCTGGGTATAGGTGGCACACGCTATATGCACCTGGACATAATACCGATGACATTCGTACTGCCCGCCGATTACAATCTGTTTGTGGAGGAGTTCCACAAGAATCCGGCGAGCACTTGGATCGTTAAGCCATCGGACAAGTCGCAAGGTGTTGGCATCTATTTGATCAACAAGCTGTCCAAGCTGAAGAGATTCGCCTATGAGGCGCGCACATTCTATCCCCACTTACATCGCGACACTTGTGTCATCTCCAAGTATATCGATAATCCGCTGCTCATTGGCGGCAAGAAGTTCGATCTGCGGCTTTATGTGCTGGTCACGACATTCAATCCGATCAAGGCTTATCTATATAATGAGGGCTTCTGTCGATTTTGCACACAGAGATACGATCAGACCGAGATCGATAATGTTTTCATGCATCTCACGAATGTTAGCATACAGAAGAATAATGTAAGCGCGATAAGTTGAAAGTCAAATCATATATCGGATCCTAGGAATCGAACTGCCTCTTTACCTTTTTGAGTTATCAAGATAGTTTTTGTCAGTGTCTAACTCTTTTGGTGTTAGTTTTCTCAACAAACCTACTTGAGCAACAATTTTTTAAATATTCCATAGACACCAAACCTCAAAATTGGATGCTTGTTGGTGATTTGGGCTAAAATGTTTGAGTAATCGATTTCTCATATTCCTCTCCCACATGATAGCACGAGAAACTAATTGCGCAGTTCGATTTCTGCATCGATATATTCAATTAATCGCATAATTCGTTCAACTGCAGAAAGAGTACAACACCATACATGGCGGCAAGTGGTCCATGCAGAATCTCTGTCTCTATCTGGACAGCATTCGGGGCGAAGGCGTCTCGGAGCAGCTCTCGCGTCGCATCTCGGAGACGATACGTCACTCGCTGGACGCTGTGGCGCCGGTGATGGCCAATGATCGGCACTGTTTTGAGGTCTATGGCTATGATATTATTATCGATAACAATCTGAAGCCGTGGCTTATCGAGATCAATACCTCGCCATCGATACACTCGACGACCAAAAACGATTGCACACTGAAAACACGTCTGATTGATAATGTTCTCGATGTGGTTATACCACCCAGCGGAATGCCCGAGTAAGTTAATCGCTGCATCCCTGACTTGGTGATGGGCACGTGTGTCCCAGTTTGACCATGCGACATGAATATCAAAGGCGGAAACTCCTTTTTTCATGATTTTTCAGTATAATTTTAACTCTCCTAGACGGTCACCCCTCTTACCCGAACACGGACAACAGTTTTCTTATGAATTGTGGAAAATACCTCTCGTAGCCATTTAATTTTGTACCCAGAGTCCGATTCCAAGGGGTTTACGTACGGCTAAGAGAGGTATACTCACAATGTCATACTTTTTTCTTCTTTTTTTTTGCATTTAAAAAGTTTAAGTATTCCAACTAATTTTTCCATTTTCTAAGTGAATCCTACTTAGATTACAGTTCATCAATAAGAAAAATAATATCAATTTTGATTTATTTTCATTTTCAAAAGTTTTAAAATTGCATCTCCCACTTTTCAGCTTCTATTTTAAGGTATGCAAATGTTTTAGTTTAGTTGGCTTTTAATAGCTATGTAGTATATTCAAAGTTAATGCTCTGCTGTCTCTACCATATTCACCACAGCGAACACTGGAGCAAGACGCCCAGCCAGGAGTCGTTGAAAAACTTTACGCTGCTAACGCCGATTGTGCTGCCAAAGCCCCGCAAGCTGAGCAGAAGGACATCCGCAACAGCCTTAACAACACCACTGACAGAATCTGGAGCAGGATCAGGAACAGGAACCGGAACCGGAACCGCAGCAACACTAAAAGCCGGCCTGGTAACATTAACGCAACAGAGAAACAAAAGTTTCCTGAAGCGTTTGGTTGGTGGTGCGATGCCAATTTCCGCCACATCCAAGGTGCTATCGAAGCCGCCAGCAGCGGCGCTCAAGAAGCGCTCCCAGATCAAAAAGTCAGCCGATTCAAAGTCATTGTCGAAGAAATCGAAGACACTATCGAAAAATGCTGCAATGCGAGTGCATTAGTTAAACGTGTGTTCAAATTAATCAGCACTTGGCATTTATTTGAGCTAACAGATACTAATTGGGTGCACAAGTTATTTATACATTCAGCTACAATCGACGTTCTGTAACTAATGTATCACAACTGAATAATACTTTGTGGTAAGTACCCTAAAGATACTTAGTTTGTGTTAATTTTTAACGATTTTGTTATTTAATTCATTAATTTGATTTCAGTGATAATTCAAACAACAAAAAAAAAAAACACTTGCTGACTTTGTTTCTTGTTTCGAGTTGTTAACAAACTGTCATTCATGTGAAACTGACTGAGCATACATATGTTTACATAAATTGATTATCAAAAATGTATAAATCTCAGAAATACCAAATGGAAAAGTGTACAAAACAATTGCAATTTAAGAATTTTTATTCGATCATCAAAATCGTAAAGTGAATAATGGAAAAGTAATCAAATTTCACTCTGTGCTAATAGAAATTGGAGCTGATCTATAAAGAATAAAACACAAAGTTGTTATATTGATATATGTATAGAAACTTAGTTATTTAATTCGCAACAGAATTTCGCAATATACAAAATACACAAAATTTACAATATTTAGCGTAATGTGTATGATTTATGTCTATACGATCTAATATGAAGTTGTCGTCTTAATAAGCGCCCTATATTTGCTGCTTTGTTTTTCTTAATGCTAATACATAATTAAGTTACACTTATGTATTTAAATTTCGCTTATATTAAGTTGATATTAATATATATTTAAAAAAAAAATGTTTTTGGGACTTTCAAGTTTTACTTTTCTACTTTTACTTTTGCATACAAAATGGCGTCTGCTTTAAAGCTAAGCAAAAAAAAAATAGAACATTTTTCATATGTTTAAATATAAATGTAGATATATGTATATATGCATATATATAATTGTAAATATATATGTATGCAGTATGTCTATATGTATATGTCTGTTATATATTTACAGCATGATTTTGGCTTGGTTGAAGCGCCTAATACAATTTTAAGTGTTTTTTTTTCTTCCTTTTATACAAAGCAAAGTGAATCGCTTTCGATTGTAGACTAATTAAGCAAATGTCTGGTTATGGATTTTAGTTGTCGCTTTTGAGACTTGAATGCAGCCCATAAATATATATATATATGTATAAATAGTGGTTGTATGAAATAATATTTCGTTTTTTCTTTAACATTTTTGTTGCCTTTCTACGCTTTCTTCATATCGTTTAAATACGTTTGCACAATAAAAACTAAATTTGATAAGTTATTTACATGGTCTCTGACTTAGACTTAGACATTTTGATACAATACAATTGTTAACTTAATTTCAGCGCAGTGCATTGGTTTTTTCGCTTTTTTTAAATTTAACATTGGATATATGTATATCTATATATATATAAGTGTAATATTGTTTAACTTTTAGCTGCTCTTCAATATGCGCTTTACATGGAATACTTTTATTGTTGTATGTATGTATGTATTTTCTAATGAACTTAACTATAAGCATATGTGTGTGTATGGTGTGTGTGTGAGTGTGTGTACCCTTGTCAAATGATCAAAGAATTATTGATTTAAATAAAAGAATAAACAAACTGCTTGCCAGTTGGGATTGCTTGCTTTGCCGGCCGCTTGCGTACCACACAAAAAACAACAACAAAAAAAGAACAACAAATGCGATCTGTATGCCCTGCCTCCGATTCCGATTGCGATACCGATACCGATTCTGATCCCGATCCCGATGGCGCGCTCAGCACTCGGTGGCATAGTAGAAGACCTCCACCTCGCTCAGCTGCGTGTGCCGGCGGCGACTATTCCGGCCGAGGCTGTCATCCTCCACGAGGACATCGCGTGTGGCGCGAGCATGCGCCAGCACCTATAGTCACACCTTGGACGCATGCGGCTGGGCGCCGGCAGCGCTGCCATATTGCGACTGACCCGTCGCTATCTTCTGTACGGTCTGATAGGTGGGCTGCAGCTGCTGCTGCTGCTGCTGCGGCATGCCACTCTGCTCCCGTATGGTCACCTGGGTGACAAACGGTCCGCGACTGCGTGCGCTGCTATTGAGCGATGCCGGCGAGTAGCCATTGAGTGCCGCTGCCTTCCAATGCGGCTGTGCCACATTCACGCTGATGGGCGACGCTCCATGGCTGAGATTGTGATTGTGATTGTGACTATGAGTGTGACTGTGACTATGCTTGATGCTGCCCACACGTTGCTGCTGCTGCTGCACTGTGTCATACTCATAGTAGCTGCTCAAGGGTCGCTGCTGCTGCTGCTGCTGCTGCTGATGGGCGACGACGGCAGCGGCGGGCGGCAGCGGCAGGGGTGGCTGCTGCGGACTATGCGTGCTGCTGGAGTGCATACTGATGTCCTGCGAGCGGGCGCTGCGCTGCGAATGATAATGCTGATGGCGGCGACTGCAAAAGTAGAAGCGTTGAAAGCACAGTTCGAGTATATTACAAATGGCATATGCATGTATGTGTGTGTGCGTGTGTGTGTGTGTGCATGCGTGCGCTACTCCCAAAACCAAAAAGCATTGTGTGTGTGTGTGTGTGTGTGTGTGTTAGTATGTGTGTTACCTTTCGGCCTCGACCTTGATACGCTGCCGGATCACCTGCTGTCGCATGCATTCGAGCGTCGATTCAGAGAGCGCTTCTTGAACGTCATCGCTGTCGTTTTGTCCAGTGTTGGTTAATGCATTTATATAGTGTATAATGGATATGATGTCGCAGTGTTGTTGTTGTGTGAGTAGTGTATGAACAAGTGAGAGAGATACATACATATATGGCATACACAGAACAGAAAGAGTAGGAGTAGCAGTTGGAGGGAGAGAGAGAGAGAGAGAGAGAGAGAGAGAGAAAGAGATACAAAACACAGTGATGGGTTAATACAAAAACAGTACGTTTGTTTGTGCTTCAAATTAAATTACTTAACTACAACGAAGCCTATTTCTGCATATATTTATCTAAAATATAAAAATATTTCCTAATTTCAAACATGGAAAACTTCAATTTGGATCAAAACTATTTTGAATTTTGTTTGTAGAACTTATTGTGAGTTTTTCTTTCAATAAATAATATAAAAATGCTACAAATTTAAAATATGAAGAACTTTCCTTTTAATCAAAACGCTGTTTTCTATTTGTTTGTAAGGTTTGCTAAATAAATATGTATGATACTATATATTACTATATTTAATTCGGTATAAAGACTCATTTTCTTGGTACAAATTCACCAACTTTTATTTGCTAAGTTACTATTCAAAGCCTTATTAAGATTAAGTCCACTTCCATTGACAATATAAATTTTGTATATATTTTTGAAATATTATGGCTAAGAGGAACTACAAAACGTATTTTCTTTTACATTCAAAAGCTTCTGGATGCAAAAATGCACTAGATATTAACTTACAATAACAGACGCACAGATCAAACTTACATATAGTATATATAGGCCTATATGTAAGTTTGATCTGTGCGCATGAAGTTAGTTCAATGTTAACCAACACCTTATACACATAAATACTGAATGCATATGCATATATAAATAATATCAATGTACAACAATGAGAAATGCAGTGAAAATGAGAATGTAACCAAGCCGCCGCTCACCTAATCTGATGCTGATGCAGATCTTCATAGTTGGCATAATGCTGATAGCGATGATTGAATATATCATTCTGATGTATGCCACCATTAAGCGCATTGCTGGCACTGCCACCGCCACCGCCACCGCTGGTTGCACCACCGGGCACAACCACTGCACCACCGCTACCAGCCGCATTTGGTGCGGGCAGCGGTGGCGGTGGCTGATAAGCTGGCGGTTTGCCATTCCGCTCCAAGGCAGCCAGCGCAGCAGCTGGAATCTGTTGCTGCTGATGCTGCTGCTGCTGCAGCAGCTGTTGCGACTGCGACTGCGACTGCTGCTGTTGTGCCGTCGTTGGCGGCGTAGATGACACAAGCGAGGATGTGGCATAGCTATCGACGGGCACAACGCCATCCTTGCGATTCTTGCCAAAGCGAAACATGTGCCCGATTCCCCGCAATATGCTCGGCTTCTTGGCACGCGACTTGCTGCCATGTTTGCCATCATTCAAGGAGCTCTGGAAGGGTCCGTTGCGCTGCGAGGCGAAGCCGCCCTCGTGATCGCCATCCTCCAGCAGCCAGGTCTTGCGCGGCTCTGAAAGAGTAACGGCATTTTAGTCAATTGGTACCGAAAATAACAGTTATCGAGCTAATCTGAATCAATCTCAAATTTTGGCTACATCAAAAGAGTTACGTTTACTTAAACAATAAAAATTCAAAATAACTGTTTGTTTTTTGTTATATGATCATTATATCACAATTGACTATAGTTTTTTTTCAAGTTTTTTTCACTTAAGACTTTTTGAATTGAAATTGATTTAAAGTGTATTTGCGGCTCTAATTTGTATTTGTGTTATTTGAAGTTATTTTGAAGACACAATATATACAATAAATATAAAAAGTACTGAAAAAATCGTCAACTGATTTTAACAATTAATATAAGAACAAAATTTGAATAGCTTGTATTTGAAAAAGTCGTTAGAGCCTACAAAATAGTATACAAAAAACTGTTAAAAATAATGATTTTCATAAATGAAAATTATAGCTGCAAATAAAAATCTGCGAATGACTTTTAACTGGCAATGTGCAATAGCAATTATTGAAAAGTTTGAGAAGTATAAATCACAAATAACTGTTGAGAATACAAAATTAAATATAATAAAGCGGATTTTTTCGGATTTACATTGACTATGTTGACATCCATTTTCTACTAATTCGTATGATTCAGAAGTCTTTACAGTGGCTGTCTGAGAGTAAAGTTAACCACTCACTGTTCGCATCCGGTTCGCTGACAACTGCCGCTCGCAGGCTATCCTCGCGTCCTCGTCCTCGGGGTGCGCGCAGCGCATGATGACCACGCGGCTCATCGGACATCTGCAGCTCCTGGACCATCGTCTGCAGCGATTCCAGTGACGAGGACTTCTTGAGGCCCAGCGATGGGCCCAAGTCGCCCAGCTGATCGCGCGCCTCCGCCTCGGCAGCCAGCTGCAGCTGCTGCTGCTCAATATGGGAGCTGGTCTTGCCATGTTTATAGCCAGCCCCTGCTGCCGCCATTTGGGCACTGGCGCTGGCAATGCGCGCCGTCAAGGATTCGATGGAGCCGCCGTAGACGGCCGATTTGGTCAGCTGGATGCGGCGCTCGCGTTCGCGCTCCTCGCGCAGCTTCTTGTTGCGCTGATAGGTGCCCGTCTCGCGGGCATCCAGCGCCGCGTGATGCTTCTCCGAGATGCTGCGCCGGCCGAGCGCATCCCGCGAGAAATGCTCCACGCCCGAGTTGTTCGTCTCCAGGCTCAGCTGGGACGAGTATGTGGCGTCGAAATTGGCCGCAGCAACGGGCGCGGTGGCGCCACCACCATTCACCTGCCCCATGCCGGCGCTCGTCTGCGATGTGTTCGCGCTGCTCGCGTTGCAGTGTGGTCCATCGTGTGTGCGCACCGGCAGCGTGCTGCAAAAAAAAGATTATGATTTTTTTTTTTTTTTTTTTTATATTTATTTATTATGTTTATTTTATTGTATTTATTTTATTTATTTTGTTTATTCTATTCGATTTATTTTATATTTTGTATTTGTTTTATTTTATTTGTTTAATTTATTTTATTATTTTTTTTATTTTTTTATTTATTTATATTATTTATTTAATTTATATGTCTTTTTACTGATATTGCATATAATTAGAAATTTGAATAGTTGCAAACAAGTTATATATGTGAATAGTTCGAATATTAACGCAGTACCAGATAATTCAATTAAAAATTTTTAAATTTTTTAAAAAAAATAGTTAAATTTTACAAATTTGCAAGAAATATGAATACAAATCCAAAAACTAAGGATTGGTTCTGCAAGCGCAGAACAAAACTCAATCAAAATAAACAAAAAATGGAAACTACAATTTATAAATTATAAGTGTCAAAGATATTAATATAACACTCGAAAAATAGAACAGTTGGAATTGGGAAAATGTAAAATTAGATGAAATCAATCAAGATGAAAAGTCCGAGCGAGTAGTGTAAAGATAATAAAGATAAAGAAAAGATGATAGATGGATAGGAAAATCGCTGACACAGCAAGGAAGGATGCAAGAGAAGTGATTGAATAGGCATAAGTGCAAGCATTATAGAAGGAGCTGCCTTTGGACTCACGGTGACATGGGCTCCGCATCGTCCTCGATGAGCAGAGCCGTATTGCCATGGCCATTGAGCAGCTGCAGCGGCGCCGGCGACCAGTTGTCATTGGTGGCCATATAGTAGCTCTCATTGCGCAGTGGTGCACCACTGTTGCCACCACCCAGTGGTGGTGGTGGCAAGCGACGCTGCTGCGACTGCTGCTGTTGTGGCTGATGTTGCTGCAGCTGCTGCTGTTGCTGTTGCTGTTGGTTTGGCTGCGATGAGTTTGTGGAGCAAATGCCACCGGTTAGACGATCCAAAACGGGATTGCTCCATCTGTAAATGAGAGCGTACAAGTGAGAGCGAGCCATAAATAACCTATACTATTGCTTATACTATTGCAGACGCTTTACATACAGTCTAGCTTTTCCAGCTCAATCTAAATCGAAAAGTGTGACTTATAGAGACTTCAAATTAGATAAACATTTGTCTTGCATCGAAAACTCATCAAACTCATCAAATTTCAATATTCAATTCAATTCACTATAATTAATTGCAAACGCTACTTAGTCAATCGAAATTGGCACTTTCAAAATCAACTTATGATTTAAGCATACCAATTTGTTGTTTGAGTTATGCAAATATTCGAGTTGTGGCATTCTTACTCAAAGCCAATGGCCACTCGAATTTCATTTGAGTTAAAGATAATTTGACTTTTGGAAGTTGCAGTTAGTGTCTCATTATTTTGTAATGCATGTTTATACATAAGTATTTGTCTTGATCAGCATGCACAATAGAAGAAATGTACTTTTCATAGTATGGAATATAATCTTGAGAAATTTGACTAAATCCTTTAATTAGGACAGACATATAGACATATGTATATCGAAGTTAGTGATATTGCATAATCATGTAATTTAGCTGTATATGTTTGTATCTTAGCAAAACTGAACAGTTTTCAGTGTAATTATGATTGTAGCATTTTGACTAAACTTGTCTTTAAGGTTTGTCGCTATTTTGTAGCTATTATAAATGTTTTTTAAACTCTTAGTAGATTGAATAATATTATTAAATCAATTTCAGACAACTACTAACATAAAGCTGCCATACGAACAGTTGGTCAGTGTTTTAGTTGACAAATTACATATATTTCAGCAGCTGGAATCCGAGTCTCAAAGATTCTTTAACTTTACTGTAACACTTGCTTTTTATACTCTTTTCGAAGAAAATAGTATATTAAGTTTGTGCTGATGTTTGTAACGCATAGAAGGAAGCGTCGGAGACCCCAAAAAGTTACTGCCAGTATGCTTAGAATGACCAAACAAATTGATCTAGCCATGTCCGTCTGTCTGTCTGTATGTTTGCAAACTAGTCCCTCAGTTTTTGAGCTATCGTGATCAAACTTTTCACAGAGTCTTATTATGTTAAGGGACAGCACATTGGTTGGAAGCGGCCGGATCGGACCACTATATCTTATAGCTGACATACAACTGTAAATAAATTTCATATTTCAATTCATATGATATCAATTTTTACAGTTAATGAAAGTGCTGCAGTTGCCAGAGTGAAAATTGCCTAAGGGTTCGAAAAGAGTATAAGATCTTCGGCACGCCAAAGATAATCCTTTCCCACTTGTTTCATTTCGATTTTGCTCGAAGTAACTCGATGTGAGAAATGTGTAGTTTTGGTGACCTCAACTAACCTGTTCATATCGCTGCCGGCGCTTCCCGGACCATTGGCGCTGCCGCGCGGCTCTCGTTTCTCCGGGCTCAAATAGATGACAGTTGCACCGGAATTATCGCTCGCATTTGAGCTGCTATTGTTGTTCAGATTGCCGCTGCTGCTACTGTTGCTATTGCTATTGCTATTGCTATTGCTATGGCTGTGACTGTGCTCCAGTATGTCATTGGAGCTGGCCGAGCGCAGGATTTTGCGTCCGACTAGCAGTGTGATGGTGCCCGGATGCTTGCCCGGATTGTTGACCATCGCCCGGCGCAGCGTCTCCATGGCCTCGGCATTGTTCTGGCCACGCAGCGAGACGCCATTGACGCTCAGCAGCTGATCGTTCATGCGCAGACGACCGTCACGTGACGCGGCGCCACCATGGATGACATTCTTCACAAAGATGCCCAGGTCGCCGTCGTGCTTGATGGCGCTGCCGCCGCTGGACGTCGATGCATTCAGATTGGAGCACGTCTTGCCCTTCACACTGACGCCCAAGCCGGCCTTCTCCGTGTCATGGACGGGTATGTGCAGCGTCAGCTCCTCCCGCGAATGCCAGCTGCTGCTGCTCGGCGGCAGGCTGTCCTGTGGATGCAAACAGAGCAGGCGGATGGGGTGAGAATTACAATATATAACTGGTTGTATTTCAATATTATGTGGACACTCCTATCCCGAAACGCAAAATGTCAAAAAAGTGAACAAAAACCTTCAGTTTTCACTTGCGAACTAGTTCTTTTCATCTAGTTTCCCTACTTGCCACAGATGAACTAGTAACCTTTCTTCAATCCTTGTTTTTCCAAGCCAGCAACTACTAAATGTAAGATTGATTCGGACTCTGACGGCATTTCATTCAAGAATTTAGATGCCTTAATGAAGAAAATAAAAACTTTGAATCAAATTGCTGAATAGTTCTAACTGCTGAAACTACTTTTGATGCTTTTCATACTTGTTAATGTCCTTTGATGCTAATATATATATATATACATATTTTTGAAACAAACTTCTAAGTAAAGCAAGTGTAAAGCAAAACTATAATTACGAGCGTATTTAAACATTGATTCAAAAACTGAGTGATTACTTCTCTTTTCGGAATAAGCTGGAAAATGTTAGAGCTGTGTTTCGGTTATAGTACTTGAGTCTAGAACAGCTTTTTGCTTTGCCATTTGTATAAAGGTTCATGACTCTTTATAATGTAACGCTATATTTGTATACATTTCTGTTTTGTTTATCTAGGCCAATATCTACGAGTGTCTTATCTTTCTACTATATCTCAGACTATAGCACTGTTTCGTTGTATATTGAAGTTGCTTGAACTAGTTCCGCGGTGAACGGTTCACTTACATTGGAAGCCGCTGACTCGCTGCCGGCATCAATAAAGTGCTGAGATTCATTGAGCTGTGCCTGCTGCTGCATCTGCTGCTGCTGGAAGAGCGATCGGGCGCTGTTCGACTTTTGCACCGGAATGGGAGCAGAGACCGGAGCCGGCACAACTGGCGCTAGCTTCTCCACTGGCTCCGCTGGCGGTGGCTGCAATAAACACTTGGCAAATTAGCAACGGCTTAGGGGTGAAGAAATCGAACAAAACAAAAACTCACACCAACGGGCATTTCGGCGAGCTCCTGCTGCTGCCGGGAGACGACAATGCGCACAGTGGCACCAGCTGCCATTCCACGGAGAATGGCAACGACATCCGTTTGCGTCTTGCCGGTCATGGGTGTGCCGTCCACCTCGAGCAGACGATCGCCCGGCTTGAGGCGACCATCCTCAATGGCCGCACCACGCGGCAGTATGTTCTTGATGTAGATGGGACAATGTCCGCCCGCCGGATTGTCGCGCGTGGTCACCGAGAAGCCCAGTCCGTTGGGCCCCTTCTTCAGCAGTATCTCGATCTTGCGGCCCAGCTTGCGTGTGTTGGCCACCTGCAGGGATGTGCCCACTGGTGCCGCATGTGGCTTGCGTGTTGGCGAAACGGTGGCCACCTCAACCATCTCTGCCACCTTGGAGTCGCGCCGCTGCTGCTGCTGCTGCTGATGGCGACGCTGCTGATCTCCACGCAGGACGCGTACACGCAGCTCCGATGACTCGAGAGCGCGACGCAGCTGCTCCTGCACCTGCGATTCGCTCAGGCCAATCAGCTTGAGGCCATTGATCTCCAGTATGCGATCCTCGCGACGCAGCCGACCACGCTCCGCCCGACTGCCCGGCTCAACGTGCTGGACGAGCAGGCCGCCGCCGTGCTCCTTGTCCGGCAGTGCTGTCAGGCCCAGTGGACTGCCGTACTCATTGATGATTAGCAGCATCTCGCCATCCTTCTCGCGTATGGACTCGTACGCCTGGCCCAGCGGCTCCTTGCGTTTGCTCTCCCGCGGCAGAGATTTGCTCGAGTAGGCGCTGTTTGGCAGCGATGTGGGAATCGGCTGCTGATGCTGATGCTGCTGCTGCTGGTGCGGGTGCTGATGCGGATGCGGCTGCTGCAGGTGCTGCAGTTTCTCGGCCGCCTCCATCCACTTGTAGCCATTGCCATCGCCCAGGAACTGCATGGACAGGCGACCGGAGCGAGCAAATGGCTGATGAGCACCTGCAGCCGTTGCATGTTGCGGTTGTTGTTGCTGCTGCTGCTGCTGCTGCTGCTGTTGCAGCTGCTCCTTGAGCTGGGCCGCCGTGTCATCCTCCTCCTCCCACTGCGGCGACAGCTGGCCACCAGCTTTGTCCAGCAGGAGGCGTTCGGGTGAGTCGCCACCGGCATAGTGTGGCGCCGCTGCCGACCAACGCTTGTTGCCGCCCTCGGATTTGAGGGAAGCGAGCAGATTGGGATCGCTGCTGCGACGCACCATGAGGCCGACGCCCAGGCCGGCCAGTGGACCGGACGTAGTGCTCGTCACTTCGATGTGCGGCGTGGACAGATCTCGAGTGGGCGCCTCTGTGTTTGTGGGATCGCGGAAAATGTCCGGTGAGCCGGTGCCCACCGAGGAGCTGCCGGAGGCGCCATCGCCGCCGCCCTGCGGCACGCCCGGATCGGGCCCAGAGTCCTCGAAGTGGGCCAGTATCTGTTCGCGATCGTCGGCCACATCGCGCACACAATCATCGGGATCCAAGATGCCCGACTGTGTCTGCAGATGATGCACTGCCACCCAGGAGTCCGCTTCCTGCAAGCACAAGAGCAAAAGAGAGATGGCGTTAATACAATTTCCTGCATTATTAAGATGATGGGACGAATCTCATATGTATAAGAAACTAACTTTAACTTTAAATTTAAATATTTTTTTAAATTGTGTATTTATTTAATATAATTTACTTATGCTACACGAATCTAATGTTTTTATACTAGTTAAATTTTAGCTTAGATTGCAAGTTGTATTTTATAATATTTATTTTGCATTCATAAATTTGTTTTCTTCATACTTTCTTTCAAAGTTTATAACTTAAGCTTAATTAAACTTTATCAAGTTTCTTGAGCGAATTCAAAATATAACTGTGGTCAAATATTTATAAAGCAGTGATTTAAGACATAAGGAATTTGAAAAAAAAAAACCTTTATGAAACAAACAAAGAAGAAATAAACGAATGTGAATTATACAAAAGAACATGAACTAGTTCCAACTACTGAATACTAATGACGATAAGAGATTACTCCTGCACTCATAAAACAAATTCTATAATATGAAACTGGTAAGATTTAAGAACTGTTTGTAAATATTTATGTTTTTGCCAAAATATATAAGGTTCCATTGTGGCATATTACTATAGTAGTAAAAGTACAAGTCTATAAATTAGTTAATTAATTAATTAATTTGATTTTCGTTTTGCACAAATATTTACTCATATTGCACTATTGTGAATTGTTAAGCTTTAACAACGAATTTTGATTGCATAAAGCACATAACTTAACGCTTGACTAGTAAATATGTAGAACGAACTAGTTCCGCCTGGCTGGATCATTTGATTTATTTGGGCAATTTGGATAAATTTGGATGTTGTTTTGGAAACAAACAGCGACACTTGACTAACTGCAATGCAACAATGTATAAAGTTGTCTGCGGAAGTATACATATGTATATTTTATTTTTGTCAAGCAACAAAGACAACACACAAACAAATCAAGTTGAAGACGAGCCTGGGATAATGCAAAAAGGTTGCGTAGTTGCGCTTCCGGGGCCCACTGAGAGACAATTGCCCAATTGGCCATGTGTTGAGTCATTGAGTTGTTCGTTCAGGTGGCAGCACAGCCTATAAGCTAGATCTATGGGAAGCCATTTAGAGACTGAGACTGAGACTATGAGACGAGAGACGACCTCCAGCCTCCAAAATTGCAGCGAGCCAGCGAAAAACGAATCAAATTGGCTTTTGTTGTTGCTGTCATTGTTGCTTTTGGCATTCCATTGAATTCCAAGCGCACAAATGCCAAATGCCGAAAACTGGCCAACAACAACAACAACAACAATTGCATCATGCCACTAAAAAAACCAGTCATGGAATCAGCGGAGCGTGCGCTTCGCTCCCTGAACTGGAGAACTGGAACGTCAACTTGGCGCAACAATTTGGAAGGTTGTTTTCTAGTTTTCGTTCGTTTTTTCTGCACAGCCTGATAAAATCGAGGAATAGCATAAAACAAGTCGCAGTTGTTGCTCTTGGATTTATGGGTCAAAGAGCGTTCTATCGATGTTAAAGCAGTGAGAGTGAAAAATGGTTTTTGCTTTTGTTTATTTGTTTGCTTAATCAGCACAGTGTGCTGATTATAATATTCGCAACGTCATAAGCATCGACAAAGAGCAAGGAGTTATCGATTGTATATCGATAGGCTAATAAAATCAGGCTGTTTAGACTTTAGACTGGTGATATTCATATTATTCGCGAAGAGAAGAGACAATGAGTTATCGATAAAAAGTCGATGACATATCAATAGCCATATACGTTTTTCTTGAGCTGGGCAAACTAAATTGAATGTTTACAGATTATATCGATTTATTTGCTTTTTATCAGAATTCCAGCACTGAGTAATAGTCATGTATCAAATATATTTAAATTAAGAAATTTTTTTTCTAGTAATCTTTATTTAAAATTTTTCCAAAAGATTTTTTTGCAGTGAAATAATGTTTAGAAGTGTAATTTAGAAGAGGATGTGTATCAATCGAATCAGCAAAAACTATTTGTTTTCTTACTGAAACCAGATACATTTTGCCCACTGTCGAATTGTTTGTTTGTTTGTCTTCTTCTTCTGGCAGTTGTGAAGCATATCTAAATCGCTGATTGTTTCTTTATGGTCATTTGTCAATGAAAATGATGCGTCAATGAGTAAACAATGGATCGTATATCATAAACATTAGCATACGTATGTGGAGCGAACTATGTGGGCATTCAAACATGTGTCTGCTGTCCGAAATGTGGGCGTGTCTTATCATGCGATATGTCCAAAGTGGTTAAGTTTTAAGTTGTGTAGCACAGTTTAATTAGCTGTTGGAGTTTCATTTTTTTATTGTATTTCCTCGGATGCCGATGGTAGTTAGTATTTGCAATGCTATTGACGATAGAGACTTGCAACTTGGACTACTATACTTGTATACAAATTAAATCGATAGAATATTTGCCACAATTTCAAAGCTTAAGTTATCAAATTTCGTATGTATATTGCTGGTGACTTCGCCAACAAAATGAAATCATAGGTTTTTGGCCACGCCCACTAGAACACCCAGCAGATACACTAAAAAAAAAGTTGTAATTTAAGAGCTAAGTTCAGTATATTTGGAACACATATTACTGGTAGCCCAATCCCCACGCTCAGACCACGCCGTAATCCCGCAAAATTGAAATACCCGAAAGCACAAGTAATTTTAAGCCTAGAGTCAAAAAATTTGGAATTTCGATTTGTGCCAAAGATTGCGAACTGGATTTAGCGATCGTCTTACAATCGTAGCAGAGTATTACGCAGTCGGTAACGTCCGACTTCAACGTTCTTACTTGACTTTTGTCTTGGGATTGCGAGATAGAGAGAGAGAGAGACTGAGAGAGTGAGAGAGTTTACCTTGACGCAAGCATAGCTGGGGGATGGGGGCCGTTTGGGCAGCGTCAGAGAGTATGACTTGTGCAGGGTGCCATGGGGTATACCCTCGTGCTTGGCGGCCACTTTGTAGGTGTGGCGCCAGCCAAAGAGACCGCTCAATTTGTTAGCCAGCGCTGGACACTTTGGGGGCACGTCGAACATTCCTAAGAGCGGCTTGTCTTTGGTTGAATTGCTTTGCTTTGCTTGTTATAATTATAAGTATTATTGATGTTATTGGTATTGTTAGTCAGTCGTATTCGTTTATATTCACATTTTCACACACTTTGAGCTCGTTTTTGTTATGTTTATATTCTGTTGATCGAGGAACATTGCACCGCTTCGAGACTCTGTAATTTGTCTGTCATATTCAATTTGTATTATTATTATTTTTATATTTTATTATTAGTCACACAATATTTGTTGTTGTTGTTGTTGTTTGCTTTGACACGCACACGTTGATTTTATAAAATTTCTTTTTCAGTTTTTTTATCGATGATGCAAGTCTGAATGCGACTTATCAATGCAGTAGCTTATCAGCGCCAATCGAACAGAAATTCTTTGTCAGCCAACTGACTAACAGAGATATCAGATAACTTCTGAATTCACATTGTTTCTTCACACTTACAGCAGATATATATATATATTTATTTGCTCTATACTTTTAAATATCAATTGCGCTCAATTTCAGCTGGTAGAATCGAGTGCAAAAAGACTTGAATGATTAAAAAATCTCTTTTACTTCCTTTCTTTGTATACCTAACAATGTAAATGTTAAATACTGAAACTGATTGGTATTATGTTTCTAATCTGAATGAATAAGGATTCTGTTGCAAATACTTCTTAGAATTACACATCTTTTTTTTTTATTCGGTCTCTTTACTAAGCAACCTAAGCAACGTTTTCAAAAAATAGATAAATGTTCAGAATATTTAAAAGTACACTAGCATTTCAAATGGTTTATTCCACGGCTAAAGAAATTCTCAGTGCAATTGTAAATCACACATCAAATATTGTTAGACACATGTATATAAATGTGAGTTAAGCAAGTTAACTGAATATCTAGCTAGATCATTCGTATTTCTTTTTACTGTCATGTTTACCGACTATTGTTAGCCCCCCGGTTTTTCTGGCCACCCGTTTCTCACATTTGCTCTGAATGCATTTTTTTGTTGTGTTTGTGTTTGTGTTTGTGTTCGTGCACAGTTTGCATTAAATTAAATATGCGAAGAAAACAAATGCATAACATTACACTATATACATATATATATATATATAAGCATATGTATAGTATATAGTGAATATATATATAAAAGAGTGAAGAAGAAGAAGTAGAAGAAGAAGCGAGACAACAACTTGAACTCAATTCGCACACAAATTCACTTTGATTATGCACCTGTTCAGACACACCTGTAATAAAGGTGACGTTGACTGACGCACAACAGCTAAAACAACAGCTAAAACAACAACTACAACTACAACAACAACAACATTAGCCATAGACACCACCCAAAACGCACTGAGGCATAAAACTCACAGCTTCTGTCGCTGGCGGCTCGAAAGGGGGATGGGGAGAGAGAGAGACAGGAGCAAGGGGGAGAGAGAGAGAGAGAGGGAAAATGGGGGCGCTTGCGATTTATTTGCCTAGTACAAATTTTCGACGTAAAAAGCAGGTAATGAAAAAAATACAAAACAAAAAAAAAACGGTGCCAATTAAGGTATTACACACACATCGACACATAAATATCTTTATGTACATAGTACAACTGTATACACATGTATATACATACATACATATGTACATACATACATATATATTTATATTTGCACATTTTTGTGAAAAGCTGACAAAATGAGAAAGTACACAGCTATATGGTAGCTTAAATACGCTCATAACTGAGATCTTATTGAAAAACAATGATAAGAAAGCCATAAAGAAGACCTTTGAAAAGCAAAATCTATGGCATTTACGCTTTAAAATATTTTTCTCAAAAAATCCATAAAATATATAAAGTTTGACAAAATAATTATTAGACAATATTTACATTTATTTTCTAATGAGAAACACTCAAAAAATCTATGAAATATATCAAATTTGACAAAATATTTATTCAACAAAAATAATAAATATATTCTATAAAATATTTTACAAATGCACTGAAAACAAATGTAAATATATGTATTTTAATATAAATGTTGATCAGCATAATAGAGATTAAACATTGACAAGGTCAAAGTAGCTCAAAAATGTTTAAACAAATTAATATATTTATATTCTGACCCCAAGTTTCGAAAAACCCAACTTCAGATAAGTTAAAACACAACAATTTAATCTACATTCAATCTGTTAAGTCATATATATTTACTTTATAGAGTCGTAAATTACGGTTACTCCAGTAGTATCCCTATTTTTTCTACAATCCAATTGTGCAGAGTATAATTATAATATGCCATAAGTAAATGCATTTCATACAAATTGTTAGTTAGAAATGTGAATAATATAATAACAGTTGCACAACAGCCAAAACAACAAAAGCTAGCAATAATCATTTGCCTATTCATTCATCATTCATTGCCCGAAACTCGTTCACAACAAAGCAGTGTTGTAAAAGCAAAAAAAAAAAAAAAAAAAAAATGAATTTTCATTCTGTGTACATAAACTAAAGCGAAAATGTTTACAGGTCAATATGTGAACACACATATCGCTTTAATGTATTATACATATATTCAATAAGTTGTTCATATCGTGTAAAATATGTTTTTTTTTTTATTTCCCCACAATGCCTTAACACAGCACTATAACTGAAGAAAAACAAAATATGTATGTGCATGTATCCATAAACAACAACAACAACAACAAATCCTGCGTCATTTCAAAACGACGCCTCATGCATAGAAACTACAGACATACAATAACAACAACTGCAAATGTAAGACGAATGAATTTATAATATAATCAACTGACAATAGACTCCAGTCGAGCCCTTTTGGGCGCTGCACAAATTAATTAAAAATTGCAAGCGCAAAAGCAACGAAATATGTGAGCAGCACTCATAAATTAGCATAAAATGCCATAAACAACTTTTCGAGATATGAAAGAGTAGGAGAGGAAGACAAACAGAAAAATATGAAAAAGATGAAGCTAAACAAGTGGATTATCTTCGGCGTGCCGAAGATTTTATGCTCTTTTCGAACCTTTAGACAATTTTCACTCTGCCAACTGCAGAGCATTAGCTGTATAAATTTATATCATATGAATTTAAATTTTTTATTGAAATATTAAATTTAGTTCCAGCTAGCTATAAGATATAGTGGTCCGATCCGGCCAGCTCCGATTAATGTGATGTATGTTCGAATAATAAGTATATGTGCAAAATTTCATCGCGATAGCTTTGAAAACATGGTATTTATGGCCAAAACTGGCATCCAGTTGTATGGCAGCTATAAGATATAGTGGTCCAATCCAGCCGGTTACGACCAATGTGCTGTCCCTTTGAATAATAAGTCTCTGTGCAAAGTTTGATCACGATAGCTCAAAAACTGAGGGACTAGTTTGCATACATACAGACAGACGGACAGACGAACATGGCTAGATCAATTTGTTTGGTCATTCTAAGCATACAGGCAGTAACTTTTGGTGGTCTGCGACGCTTCCTTCTATGCGCTACACACTTAATATACTCTTTTCTACGAAAAGCGTATAACAAGCGCAACTAAAACATGCAAGCAGAGAGGCAGAGTGGGAGAGAGACAGAGACAGAGTCAGAGGCAGAGGTGTAGCCACGCCCACACCCACATACTAAAGAATACTCCTTCGCCTTGGCCTGGACTCCTGCCTGGTCTGGTGGTCTCTCGCTCTGTTGGCCGACAGTCTATCCATAATAATTTGCAATCAGACTTAACAACCCAAGACGTCGACTGCAGCAAGCAGCGGAAGAAGAAGAAGAAGAAGCAAAAATCTTAAAAGAAACCCACAAAGAGCGACGGACAAGAAATATGCAAGCAAGCAAAAAGAAAGGCCAAATTACATGTTGTCATTATGCAAAAAGGGGGGCAGGAGAAATAAACACACACACACACACACACACACACACACACACACACACACACACACACACACACACACTAACACTTACACAAACATAATGAAGTGTAGCAAAAGGCATGCAGTGAGCATATTTTCTTTGCACGAGGTGCACTCATGAAGTACAAATGATATCGTAAATCAACTGCGCAATAGTTTTAGTAACATTCCAAATCAGCACTGATCACAAGCCAATAATCAGCATTTATTTTACTAGTTGAATTACTAAAATAAGCACTCAATATGTTTTGTTTTCTAAACATATTTCTTGTTTCGAAAAAAATGTCTGCACATATTTGAACTGAGAACAATCGTAAATACGCCCGAAACATTTCAAGGCATACAAAATTAATAGTTACAAATTTGAAATAAATATTAATGCAACATAAAATATGTATTTATTATATGAAAACAAAACTATTTTAGCAGAAATTTGGAACTTAAGCCATGCAAGTGAAACTATTACTTTTTACTGTGTACATTTAGTTCTTGTTTCTACTTAAATCAAGTACAATTTTGTACTTATTTGCCAAGTGTACATACTGCAATCTCAAAAAAGCGTTCCGAGATAGTTGTAAAGCAGTTGTCAGAGATACTAGTTTCAACAATAATAATAAAGCTATGATTGGCGATCTTTATCTTTATTCGATCATAACTTTCTTGAAGAGTACTCGTATCTCTGAACGGAACGGAACGGAACGGAACGACCCTCGTCTATGAACATTAGAGGCCAAGTGAAAGGAACAGCTGCCAGTGTGACCGCAGTCTATGAGGGATCTGCAGATGTGCCCAACTGATTTGCATATGATTAACGGCGTTATAAATACGTGTACACTGTGCACAATTAATTAACAGCTCTGTTGTGCGGCCATTTCTCTTCTTTTTTGTTTTGGTTATTTTTAATAAAATAGAAATAGCTGAAAATATACATATATGCTCGTTATCAGCCCGCCTAACTCTGACTAACAGCGGGAGACAGTTTGGTGTTGGCCAAAGAGCTGCCATAAACTAGAAATTATTTTCTAAGCTTTAATCTTTGCCGCTCGCTTATCGCTATATATAAATAAAAAAGAAAAGAATAATACAAAAAAATCAATGCCAAGTGAATCTACCATTTAAGGTGATTAATGTCAACGCTTTCTAACGGCCAATGTGAGTTATAGTCACAATGTCTCATTGTCTACCGATTACAGAAATGTGTGCAGTATTCATATACCCTGTATGAAACATGTTGAAGTTGTATTTCCTTATCGCTATTGCAGCCAACAACAAATTAAGAACATTTGAGAAGTATTTATCAATATAGATAATATAAACCATTACTGATGATGATAAGATATAAATAAAGAAAATTTAGCATATATCTAAAAAAAAATTAAAATATTTTTTAGATATTAGGTATATGATTTTGTGTCAAGCTAATATTATTATGACCCCAAAAAATCTAGGAAAATCACATACTGTCAACATTATAAACACGGTCAACGACTACAATCATATTTATGGTAGTTTGAAGTTTGGAAAAGACATCAATGACTACTTGAAACTATGTTAGGCAATATTTTTGATACTGAGGTTTGTTGAAGTACACTAATTTTCTATTTTTTGTCAGACCCTATTCTCATTTTGTATTTTCTTCTGTTTATTTATTAATTTTTATTAATTTTTTTTTTTAATCTGCCAAGAACTTGTAATTATTAAAATATTTTAAATAAATAAATCAATTTATCAACATAGAAATACACTTCAAATATTTCCAACTGGCTACAGGGTAACTACCAGTCGAGCACAGACTCAATCATGTGCATTATCAGTGAAGTGGTTGCGTGGTGCGCTTTTAGCTGTAGATGTGGGTGGTTCACAGCTTAGTCAGCGGCTAGCCCCACAAAGCATTTGTTATGGGTAAACCTAAAACTATTCCAAAACAAGTAAATGAAACAATGACGCGTCGAGGTTGCTGCCATTGAGAAAGAAACAAAGATAAAAGTGTCCACAAAACATTTCACAAGCGGTGAAAATCTAACAAATGCGACAAAAACATACACACTCAAATATATATATATATATATATATGTATGTATATAATGTATATCACAACAATTGCAATGGACAAGAAAGCGCACTCATAATTGCGATCACAGGGCAAAAATGCCAGCTGACAGCTTTGGGTTCCCATAAGACAGAAGAAGAAGACGTCGAAGAAGAAGCAGTACAGTGAAGCCTAGCTTAATGCTAACTTAGCGGCTCATCAACTTTTGCTCTGCTTTTGCCGTTCGCTTTCATATGAAAGTGCACTTAATTGTTGGGCCTTAAGCTCAGCTCGCTCAACAATGAATGCAATGGAGCTGGGTGGAGCAGGGAATACACTGTGCCGAGCAGTTAGACCGGGTAGACCGGCCACCACACAAGCAACAAAAAGTAAAGAACTTGTAGATAGCTAATCGCCAAGAGGCAATGAAGTTGTTAGTTGATGATGACTAAACAAGTTTTGACAAAACAAAACAAACAAACAGACCAAGAAACACCATAAATCGATCAATGAATCGCTTCTCTCTGCTCTTCTTCCTCTTGAGAGCGGGCAAGTGTAGACACTCATTAGTTGGTGGCCGCGGCAATGATAGATTCCAGTAAATTAATGATACTTAATGTTCGACAAACGTTTCAATAAAGCTTTCTCCAACACGCTGCCAAATGCCTTTTTGCTTTGCTGCTGATTTAAGAAGTCGCCGTTGGAGAAAATTGTTTTCCAAATGTGGAAAACTATGAGTTGACTTTTTTTATTTACTCGACAGCTATCTATTGGAAGAGTTGAGTTTTAGGCACACTTATCTATTATATTGCCTATAGGAGCATCAAATCTTCTGCTACTTCTTCTTTTACAAGAAACAGGCGTATAAGAGTAAAGGCAATTCAAATATAGTTTTTATCGAGTTTGTAAGTGGTTTGAAAAACGGTTCAATGCCTGAGTAATCGGGTGGTCAAAGGTTCAATTCCCACTCGCACCGAATTAATTAAGCTTATTTTTTTATATTATATACTTTTCCTTGTAAATTTGAATATTCCTATTACTCATCAATGTTTCATATTTCGATTAAGTAGTAAATAGATTCGCACTATTCTATAAGGGTACAACATATGCTAGTGAAATCTATCCAAATATTCGAAAAGATAACACTTCACTTGTTTTGGCAAACTTGATTACATTTTTTTTATCATAAATTGAATATTCCTTACGACGACACAGTGCAAAAAATTAGAAGCAAAATTAAATAAACGCTTGTTAAAAAAAAAAATTTACACTTTGTTTTTTATTAAAAAAAAATATAAAAAACATAATAAATTCAAAAATGCGTATCGATAGCATGTCCAATCGATATTGTCAACGATTAAACAAATCATCGTTTATCGATAGCAATATTGATTACTATCTTCGTCTATGTTTTGTTCAATAAGTCTTTTATTGCAATTGTAGTGCTTCGATTTTGTTTCTTGTTTCGATAGTAATAATGATGATTATCGATTTTGTACAGTTTCTAAAAGCTCTTAACTAATGCTTATCTGTTCATATTTATTAAAATGGCATAAACAGTCGTACATTCAGCAAATGTAAAGTAAACACATCGCAAATATTGACCAGAAAGCAATCTGACGAGATCCGTTCTAAGTAGCTCTAATTACCTCAGCTCGCTAAATATCACAAATATCAGAAGAGGCGAACAAATATCACATGTGCCGCTGATTAACAAGCTGAACAACATCTGATTCTGACAGATAGATGGATAAATGGGCTGTGATGCAATGGATTGCCTCAGCCATAAAAACAAAATTGTTGTGGGCTATAGTCGTAATAAATTGCCTGTCAGCTGCATTTGACAAAAGACCAAGCGTAAAGTTTTCAAAAATAAACAACAAAAAAGCACATATGATTCCTTACTTCATTACATGCGCTTGCAACATGGTAAAATACAGATAGTAACTTTCTTTGGCATGTCGCCATTTAAATGGAGTCTCATAAAGTGCACTTAGAGTTACAGCAATAAGTAAAAAGAAAAACTACAAAAAATGTATATAAAAATAAAAGCGAAGAACGACAACAAAAGCTGCTTACCAACTGAACTCGTAATTGCGATTGCCGAAAAACGCAACCAACGCTTTTTTTTCTTTTTTTTTTTCTTTTTTTGTGTGGAGAATGTGTAAAGGTAGCTTAGACAGACAGGTAAATGTTTGCTTGGCTGGTAGGTAGGTAGGTAGATATATATATATATATATATGTGAACCGGTTAGCTACTTGGGGGCACCCGAAAAGTTGATTGAACCTCAACTGCCAACTGCCAACAGCCGACTGCTGATTGAGTAACACACATTTAATTGATTTAAATGCGCGGCTTTTGCTTAATTGCACATAAACAGCTAAGAAACGGCGGCCAATTATAATTACAGATGCTGTCGAAAGTGAAACGACAACAACAACAACAATGCATATACCAAAGATAACAACAACATCAACAATAAAGCACTTGCGCCCTTTTGGGCAATCGACTGGACAATTACAAAAGTCGCATGCGTGTAATGCCTTTAAGCTAGCACTTGCATTACGATGGATACGACTAACAAATACCCTATACTTATTCGCAGCTCTTTGGCAGAGACCATTCAGAGATATTTGCACATCAATATAGTATAGTATCGAGCATATGTTACTACATTTTCACTACTATTCACTTTTTATTGGCTGCCATTTGATACATTTTCAAAAACCAGCTTTTCTTTATATTTCTAATAAGCACTCCAGCTTTCTCTGTGTTTACTCAGCTTTTACGAACAAAAATAGCGCTAAAAAGCAGATGTATATTTATTATTTTTTAAATATCTACATTTTGATATAACATAAAAACAAAATGTACTCCTGTTTCACTACTATTTTCGCTTTACACACAGTTTTTTCATATAATATTAAGCTAAACTCAGCTCACCTTTCATCTGCAAACACAATTAGCGTTTAAGAAATATTTTGAAAAATTTTTTAAATATCTTTGCTTTACTTTTTTTAACTTTACAAAAACAGTACTTTGTATTAGTTGGACGGCAACTTAAGAAAATGTATGAATTCTGAGTTGATACAATAAAATCGCTATAAATTTGAAATTAAGATCAAACAATTTTTCAAAAAAAGTTACCAAAACTTATTTTAAGCTCAAAATTTTTTATTTTTGTAATTTTGTACAAATTTGGTCGATTTGTTATCTATATCCCAGCAATAATCAGCTATCTTTTAGCTTCAGCAACAAAACCCAACAACATAATTATGTATTTTAATTGTTTTCTATCTATATGCCGACTCTAATCTATTAGCTCATATACAAATTCTGATATTGCAATCTACAAGGTATTTATAGCGTAGCCTTTATCTAACCATAAAATTGCAATCTAAACACAATCTTCGCCTAATCCATATAATAATAGAAATTACAAATGGAATAATCTATTTCTAATAACTATTTGCAAAGAGCAAGCAACCCGCTTGAGTAGCTCATGTGCAGGGTATATACGGAAGAGAGCGCAACGGGTCAATCGAGTTCACTGTCACTTTCACTCAATGCTCCTCCAGCTGCCCCAGCTCCTAATCCTCCAGCCAGCTGGTGACAAGAGGTGACACTTAATCGAGTCATGTTTTTCGCTGAGTGCAGTTAATCAGAGCAGAGCAGCAATAGGTGAGTGTTCGGGGGGGAAGAGAGCGGTCAAAAGATGATGTGAGTTGACCGCTTCGGCATTTAACTGTACATTTCGAGTGCTAAGTTTTTTTGTGTGTAGCTTTATTGGTGTTTCTGTTTTGGCTGTTTGTTTATCTTTCGCCCAATGTGCGTTTGTTTGAGCCGTCAGCTTTGTTAACTGGTTTCGTTTTATATTGCGGCGTGAATCGTTGCCAATTGTTGTCGGCATTAAGACACAATTTGGCTTAAGGGTTTTTGGTTTTAAATACAGCTGGCAAACAGTAGCGAAATCCAAAAAGAAGAGCCTCTAATTGAGGTGAACGCACTTGAGTGCAGTGTTTGAATAGTATTCATAAATATCTGCAGTGCATACTGCAATACATGCATGAATTCAAAGTATTCATAGATATCTGCAATGCATTTGATTATTTCGCTCTAAGCAAACATGTGTGTATATTTGAATATATTGAAAGTATTCATAAACATTTGATTCATTCGCTCTAACCAAACATGTATATTTGAATGTATTCAAAGTATTCATAGATATCTGCAATGCATTTGATTATTTCGCTCTAAGCAAACATGTATATTTGAATGTATTCAAAATATTCATAGATATCTGCAAGGCATTTGTTTATTTCGCTCTAAGTAAACATGTGTGTATATTTGAATGTATTGAAAGTATTCATAAACATTTGATTCATTCGCTCCAACCAAACATGTATATTTGAATGTATTCAAAGTATTCATAAATATCTGCAATACATTCTTTTAATTCACTCTAAATATGTACGTTTATTTGAGTATACTTAAAGGTATACTTGAATGTATTCAACATATTTGCTCAGCATGCATAAATGCACTCCAAATATAAACTTTCGCAACAAATAATTCTAGTTAATCAAAACACTCATCGAGTGATTCACTTAACATCACAAGTACAATCAATTATTCTTTATATATGCAAGTACACGCACTATATTCACACACACACACACACACACTCGTTCTTAGTTCTTTCGCACAATCTTAAGAGCTTTGCAACTTTTGTTTTATTTTCATTGAGCCTTTAAATATTTTTGTTTGAAATGCCCATGCCCCAACAACAACAAATATACCTACGAATATTTCTAGCATAACGCACAAATATTTTATCAGCATATTTAGTCAGCGTTGGAGTATTTTATCTACGAAGGACCCAAATGGAAATGATTAGATTAAGTAAACACCGTCAAAGTAACGAAAATAAACAACTTGCCGGCCCATGATACCCAGCAAATATCAATGGCTCTATATGTAGGGTATAAGTGAATATGCAAATATTTGTGCTAATTTTCATACACTTGAGAATATAATGTTAACTTTGGGATTAGCTTTCGAAAATACTGTTCTTGTTTGTGGAATAAAAGGGAAATAATTTGCAGCTATTAGGAAAGCAAGTCGAACTGCCTAAAATACTCATTTTAAATGTTCTTATGGAAGTTATTACTATATATGTAGTATGTATGTTCAATATAGTCTCTCACATGCAATTATTTGTAATTTGCTCCAGAGCTTGCAATTTTGCACGAGTACATATTAAGTTTCGAATGCTATTATTCGAAATATAGTCTCTTACGCGTACATACTCAAATTTGTATATTAAAGGGTATCGCGAAAACGAACTGTTTTAACATTCTTAAAGGCCATTTAAGGCAAACGAAAACAAAAAGCGCTTATAGGGCAGCTGCTAGTCAAGCAATTGAATGCGAAGCATTTGGAATCGTTGCATCAACTTGTGATTTGAGGCTTTTGGCATGTGGTTGGCCAAGCTGCACACTGGGTCAGCAACAGCGACTTGGCAAGTCTTCAAGGCCAGCAATGGCCAACAACAACAAGAAGAACAAGAACAAGAACTGCAACAGCTGGAACAACCAGCGACTGCTGATGTATGTTGTTGGTTGTTGGTTGTTGGTTGCATTCCTGACCAGTGAAAGTCGGCCTGGCCAATAGAACTCAAGGCTAATGGCTGCTGGTTGCTGGTTGCCCAGCTGCGTAATCCGAGACCCAAATAGATTTATTAGCTGTCGCGTTTAATTGAAAACTCAGCGACTGCATTGGGAGCGAGTGTGTGTGCGAGTGTGTGTGCGAGTGTGTCGAGTGTGTGCGAGTGTGTGCGAGTGTGCGAGTGTGTGTGTGGGAAAGCAGAAACAAAACCAAAAACAGATCCTCACAGTGACTCCTGCTTAGGTACACACACACAAAAGGCAGCAGGTACAACAACAACAACAATAACAAGAAGAAGAAGCAGCATAAGAACAAGAATGCTGAATGAGAAAAAATATATGTATACTGATAGTAATGTTTGGGCAACCTTGCTATATCGCCCTCTCACTTGCACACACGACATTTCCCGCTGCACTGTGGGGCAGTTAACGTCATGGGAAGCTAAGCACAACTACGCAAGTAATAAGAATGGATAGCTGCTTGTACAAAATGTATATACATATGTACATACATATATACGCCCCTTACACAAACTACATACTACATACATATATAATTAAGCAAGAATTTGCGCTATCTGCCATTTAATCTGCATTTATGCACAACGTTTAAGAGCAGTGTACTATTTACGCAAGTATATATAACTACGTATATAACTACGTAGGTATGTATGTATGTATATACCCAGAGATAAGACGCCGCCAGTTTTGATAAAAACCAAAAAGTAGCTAAATCACTTTACAAACTTTTTTCTGATATTGCATTTGATTTTGTATGCACTCACAAAAATTGCCTTGGCAAACACTTGTTAACAACAAACAAAAAAAAAGAGGTGAAAAAAAAAACAAACAAACAAACAATAACGCGCACTTGTTGTGTTAAATAAATGACAACAACTAAACACTAAATCAAGAACAGCAACAACAACTGCGTAAGAACCGCAACAGCAGCAACAACAACAAATAGCAGCAGACATACGAAATTACGAACCAACGACAACAACAACGACGACGCGACGTAACGTAACGTAACGTAACGAGTGAATGAGCGAGCGAGCGAGCAATAAGCGTTAGTGCGCTGCGCTCGCGTTTCGTTTTAAAACTGAAGTCGCCAAACACACAAAAGCCAAAGCGTTGCGATCGTGCAGCAGCGAGCGACAGGTGAACACTGCGGCAGCGGCAGCGTCAGCGAGAGCGCATGCGAGAGCGCATGCGAGCGCGAGAGCGCGCCAAAGAGAGCAAACGAGCGCTGAGCAGGCAAAAGCAAGTGCAAGAGCAGCGCTTGTCAAACGCGGCATGCCAGGCATACGTGCATTAGCGGCCAGTGGCTGTCCAACTGCAGCTGACCAGAACCCGCTTAGAACAATGAATGAATGACCAGCAAAACAACAACTAAGGGCCAGTTTGCCCGTTTGTCAAGCGTAACGCAAATGGGAACGCCGCAAAAAAAATACGAAAAGACAAACAAGCAGCAACAAAGTTGCAATCAGAAGCAGCGCAACTTTGCCAAGTCGACTAACGAATGCTCTAGCAAAGAAAACTTTTTACAACATACAATTTTACCATTTCGCAAAGCCTATGTAAACATATGTAAAAATATACTTTTGCATTCGAATTTTGCACATTACTTTTGTTTTTGCAAGTGCTTTGAATTGCAAGCCTACAAAATTATTTACGAATTTGGAAGTGAGAAACTCGTAATAATTATAATAAAGGTGAGCTCAAAACAAATTTATGCAAATCTTATATGCCAAAAAGTTATCTGTATCAATTGCACCTTATATTTTATTTATTAATTAAGTAGATAAGATTGAAATGATTAATTTAAGCTAAGCCCCTTCTTGTCTTTAACATTTTCTTTCTGTATATTTGATAACAAAAATGTCCATAAAACGAGATTCTTAAAAATTTTTTGTGGTCTTTCATGAATCTAAGCAACAAATGTTTGATCAACTGTTTAAGTTAAATACCCCCAAGATAATTTACTACATTTTATAATTTTAGATTTAATTTTCTGTAATTTTCTATTTTATTTATTTGTTTACATTAAATAAACAAAGACAAATACAAAAAACTTTATTAAACATTGAAAAAATTGTCTAGGCGCTTGCAAATTTATAAAAATAATATTCATAATTGTTGGACTTAAAACATTATCTAAATTAAGAAAAAAATTAAAAAAAAAAAAAAATAATAATAAAAATAAACTAAACAAAAAACCAAAGTTTTATACTATATACTACCTTGTGCTGGGATTATTATAAGTCTTTTCATCTATTTTGCGTTTGACTACTCTATTTCTTTAGCAGACAAATCTGTTATGTTCTCTCTAAATTATTATTAACAATACAAATTTTCGTAATTTTTTAAACTTAAGTTTGACCTCTTCGGGTTTGAGTTGTCATCGTTTAAGTTTGTTGAAGCTTCGGAGACCCCCAAAACTTACTGCCTGTATGCTTAGAATGACAAAACAAATTGATCTAGCCATGTCCATCTGTGTGTCTGTCTGTATGTATGCACAGTAGTCCCTCAGTTTTTAAGCTATCGCGATAAAACTTTGCACATAGACTTATTATTCAAAGGGACAGCACATTGGTCGGAGCCGGCCGGATCGGACCACTATATCTTATAGCTGCCATACAACTCGAAGTCGGTTTTGGCCATATATCGCATGTTTTTGAATGTATCGCGAGGAAACTTTGCACATATATTTATTATTCAAACATACATCTCAATGATCGGAGCCGGCCGGATCGGATCACTATATCTTAAACTGGAAAAAATTAAATATTCTTAGGACGAAAAAAAATAAATGCCATGCGACAAAACGAATTTTTACAGCATATGAAAGCGCCGCAGTTGGCAGAGTGAAAATCGTGTAAAGTTTCCGAAAAAGGGTATGAAATCTTTGGCACGCCGAACATAATCCTTTCCCACTTGTTTTAAAATAAGATTTAAAAGACTTGAAAAAAAAAGATGCGCTGTTACCAACCTATTGACAATGTCAAGCAACTCACTTTTCGCAATGGCTGATAAAAAAGCAAAGCAGCAAAGAAGCAAAGAATAATGCAAATCTGCAGGCAAACCACAGGATGGCAACAGGTGGCAGCTAAACACACACACACACACACACACACACACATGCATAAAGTAGACAATTGCCGAGGGCGGAGCAAAGTAATAAGTAGTTTTTTTTTCTTTTGCAGGGGTGGGGAAGGTGTTGGGTTGAGGGGTGATAAGGGGAGGGGGGATGGCTTTGGGTGTTTGCATAATTGGCAAGAACGTTGCAATCGTTTCCTTTTGCACTTGCGATTCCCTCGCATGCAAAAAATGAATCTGGTTGTTATTGTTGGTTGGCGTTTTGCAAATGAATTCTAGCCTGTAAACGTAATGAAATTAAACGAACTGGAAAGCTTCCTTTTTCCATGAAAAGCCTCCGCATCGTTGGCATAATTAATGAGCGAAAACCAAACCGCAAAATTACAAAAGCAACAGCAAAGCAACAAATGTATTCATACAATAAATACATACATACATATATTCAATTTGTTATTGTAATTTTAAAAGCATAAATAATGAAAAGCGCTGATGTGTGTGTTTGTCTGGCCATCATAATTGGAAATGAAACGGGAAGTAAATAGTAGTGAGTGTATTCATAACATTTGAAGTGATTATAATGAAAATGCATAGCCCAAATGCATAAATTAGTTCAAATAGTATGCAAAGGATTCGACACATATAATTAATAATTTACCCAATGCATTCGTGTCAAATGCAATTAGCGCTGAGTTTACTGACCCAAGCACAGTGCCTCGCAAACTGTAGCAAACAGCTGATCTCACACACACATATGTATGTATGTATGTAGTTGCCAAGCAACGCACCAAAATGAACAACCGTTAATTTGATTTTGCACACACAAAGACTTCCGTTCGACACTATTCAAAAGACAAAAACAACAACAAACCAACAAATACCTGTGTGTCACCAGCCGCTAAAGCAAGCGAGCGAGAGAGCAATAGACCTAGCGCCATTTCGCCCACCCACCCAACGAAACACACACAGCTAATGAGCAAAAAAATAGCAAAGAGAGAGCGGCCGAGCGGCGAGGGCAGAGAGAGGGAGAGCGCATCTGCTCAATCACAGCACAGCTTAAAATGTGAATGACAAATGTTTTCATTATTTGCACACACCAAACTTCGCTCAAGCTCGCTCTCAGCTGATTTTTGTATACAGTGCACACTGGCTAGCGTGAACATACGCCATACGAATTTTTTTCAAATTGTTATCAATATTTGTCCTAACGTTTGTCAAAACACATTCTTGACACCAAAAAATATGAATGTCTTTTGTGTCATATTTTCTAAAAATAGTTTTAATCAAGGTCTTCTTTCCAGAATATAAAATATTCAGTTTCTTATAAGTATGTATGTTTTTCATAAAAAATGTTATGCATTACATTTCAATTCACTTTATATTTGCAGGTGCATTTAATCCGAAATCGCCAAATATAAAATGGAGCATGTGTAGCTATTTTTTTTTGTTACTACAATCATTAGAGTGACCAGCCGCGGTTTTGAATAGTTTACTCCAACGCGCGTGAACTGTATTGAGATGGTTATACTCTTTTCGAAAAAAAAATAGTGTATTAAGTTTGTGCTGAAGTTTGTAACGCATAGAAGGAAGCGTCGCAGACCACCAAAAGTTACTGCTTGTATGCTTAGAATGACAAAACAAATTGATCTAGCCATGTCCGTCTGTCCGTCTGTCTGTATGTATGCAAACTAGTCCCTCAGTTTTTAAGCTATCGCGATGAAACTTTGCCCAGACACTTATTATTCAACGGGACAGCACATTAGTCGGAACCAGCCGGATCGGATCACTATATCTTATAGCTGCCATACAACTCAAAGTCGGTTTTGGCCATATATCCCATGTTTTTGAATCTATCGCGATGAAACTTTGCACTAATACTTATTATTCACAGAGACATCACATTTGTCGGAGCTGGATGGATCGGACCACTATATCTTATAGCTGCCATACAACTGGCAATGAATTAAATATTCTTGCAGCATATAAAATTTCAGTGGGGCAGTTGGCAGAGTGAAAATTGTCTAAATTGGTTCGAAAAGAGTATAAAATCTTCGGCACGCCGAAGATAATCCTTTCCCACTTGTTTTTTTCTTTGTTGCTGTTTCTTGTACTTTTTAGAGCTGGTCTCGTTTTAGAGTCGCGTGTTTGCTGCTCAAGCGGTTTGACTGGTCCATTTGGCGGCTTGTGGCTTGCGACTTGTGTTGGTCTAAGGCGCCTCTATATATACATATATATATGTATATGTATGTATGTATGTATATATGTGTTGGCCTAAACTAAAACAAAAGGCGAGCAAGTTCATTCACCATTTCACCTAATTTTGTTCGTCGATGCTTTTTGTTTTGATTCGGGTTCCGTTTTGATTTACTTTTGTTTATTTACATCGCTAGCTAGATAGACAAAAAGAGTAAGAGAGAGAGATAGAGAGAGAGAGAGAGCAGAGAGTTTGTCAATGCAAGTCTCGCTTCGCTGCACTTTGACATCCGGCCTCAAGGTCAAAACAATAAACAAAGTTGCCAAAAAAAAAAAAAAAACAAAAAACTAAATAAATAAAAAAGTGTTGTAAGCTTAAGTTACCGTTGAGCTTTAGTATATATATCTTTATCTCTCTCTGGGTCTCTCGCTCTCTCTCGCTCTCTCTATCTTGAGCAGGAAAATATGCAAAGCCACTTTATTGCGTGCTTATGTCGCCAGATGTCGCCACCATACTAGTCGACTAACAACTACATACAGTTGCTTCTCAACCCAATTGAATAGTTGTGCGTGTGAATGCTGATTTTTCGTGAATAGCGTGTGAATACTGTGAGTACTACTCGAACAATCAACGGGGCCAGTCGGAAGCGTGCACAACTGACTAATAACAAAGTGGAACAGCAATTGTGCATTTGGTTTTTCCCTGCCGCAGCCCAACAACTATATCAAATCACGCTAATCTATCAGGAAAACCAATTCCATATCAAATAGATAATGCTCAACAGATTTCCAATTTACTGACTTTGGCACAAAACATATATGTATGTCTGTGTTTGACGTAACTATCAGTCATTAAATACAAGGTACTCGTATAATACAAAGATATCTAATTAACCAATAATTAATAGTTACTAACTAATAAATCGATAATGTAGCGAAATCGATCATTGCTATAATATGATAGGGACTTTGATTTTAGTTTGCGAAAAACTGCAATTCCACAAATCTTAGTGCTCTAAATTATAAATCTTACTTGTAGCATCATCAGATGAATAAGTAAATAATTTGCAATTTAATTGTACTTTTTAAACTTTTTCTTTAAGGGATTCCAATTAAATTGTCAAATAAATAAACAAATGATTTAAGGAAACTTCTCAAAATATATAAATGCCAATAAGTATTAAACTCAACAGCAGACAAACTAAGGATCCCTGAGGAAAATTGGAAATAGGCGGAATCAAAATAAAATTTACAAAAAAAAATGTTTTTTATTTTAACACTATTTGATTTGAAACTCGATGCGAACACCAAATCTGAACGATAAATATTAAGTCCCAATTTCTTGTTATTAATCTCAGTTCTAATTTCTGATAGTTTATTTCACAATTTAATCATTTATGTCTGATATTCTCTCTTAGCTAAAACGTTTCTATACTATAAACTTTGTAAAAACTGCTACCAGATATGAGATATTGTGATTTAATGTCAGCACGTAAAGTACGAGATATATATATAGAGCGATCTCACAAGATCATGTCACAGTGCTAACTGGCGCCATCTGTGGCTGGTTGGCTGCAACTGACAAGAGCAACGGCAACAGTTGGTGTGTGTCTTGACTAAAGCAGCGCGCTTTTTGGTTGCTGCACATGCTAAAGCAAACGTTCGAAAGCTTTTAAGCCATATATACATTATTGGTTAGATAGTTGTGAATTATTGTTATTGTTGATAAAATGGGTAAAAATATTGCAATGAAGTTGTACAAAATTATGTAACAAGCATAAGAAAGCATCTCCGACCATATAAAGTCTATATATTCCTGATCAACATCAACGGATAATACCCCCAGTGCCACCAAAAACTGCAAAACATTGTTGCAATTTGGTTTGATCACACATTTTATAGCCAATTTTATGTCCAACAAGTTTCACAAAGATTGGACGGACAGTAAAGCCAGAAGTTGCTGAAGATTTAACTTTCCATAGTGTGAAGCTCAGTGCAGAAGAAAGCTAACTGTTTGAACTGCTTGCACTGCTTGCAGTGTGTACAGTGATGGGTAGGTTTGAATGAATGTGAGGACTGGGCTCAGAGTATCAACTAGTTGGGCAATCCCGACTAGAGCGCTCCTAGTTGTAGTTATTGTTGTTTGTTGTTTTATGTTTTTGTTGTTTGGCCCATTTACCCAAATATTTGTATTTGTCCAGCGTACTTGCAACATGCATCGCATCGATTCTTTCGTTGCCAGCTAACAAATTCCAAGCGATAAGATACGCCAAACAAATATGAGTTGTGCAAGAAGAGATAGAACAAGTAAGAGTGCTCTAGTCGGGAGTGCCCGAATAGGAGATACCCCAAACCTAGTCCTTACATTCCTTCATACTAATTTATTAGTGTGTATCCATGCATGTAATGGAAAGTGAAATCTTAAATGACTTCTGTGTTTATTGTACAATCTTTCTGAAATTTTTAGGACATAACATTGGCTATAAAATGTGTGAGAAAAATGCGTTTTATGAACTTTTGGGGGGAGTGGGGGGTGGTATCCAAAACGTGAAATATTTGTTACATGTGTATGCTATTCGAGATTATACATGCCCAATTTGGGGCATCTCGCTCTTATAACTTTCAGGTTATGGCCAAAAAACACTGGTCTGAAATTGAAATTTATCGATAACTTTGAAACAGGACGAGCTATCGATAAAATGAAATAAACTTGATCTGTCCCGGGATTAGGAGAACTTATGTTCCAAATATGTTCTCTAGCTCTTGTAGTCTCTGATATCTGTGTGTTCATACAGACAGACAGACGGACAGACGGACAGACGGACAGACAGACGGACATGGCTAGATCGACTCGGCTGTTGATACTGATCAAGAATATATATACTTTATATGGTCGGAGATGCTTGCTTATGCCTGTTACATACTTTTGCGCGAGGCCATAATACCTTTTTACCCATTTTGAAGAGAAAGCGAAAGAGAGGAGGCGGGCAAAGTCAAACCTTAGATATCGCATTGATAAAGACTAATTGGAATTGGGTGCGTGCAACCAGATCGGCGGCACTCATCCTGTGGCAGGCGGCAGACTCATTCGATTCACAATTCACGACTCGCTGCTTTTGCGGCATCTGTGGCATGCGGCATCTGTGGCATGTGGCATGTGGCATGTGTCAGCTTTGTGGCTGCATTTCATTTGTCAAAGTGGCCCAATCGACGCTTTATTTATTAACTAGCCCAACCGCTTATCATCAGCGATTTCTAATTTCCAATTTTCGGTCATCCACTTGACTGCTTATCAGGCAAATATGTGTGTGTGTGTGTGTGTGTGTACAGAAAACAAAATATATGTAGTTGTTATTGTTGCTTACCTGCAAAGAGACGAGAAATGAAGAAAAACGAAAATTTAATCAACGTTACGAAATATAAGTTATAGATACGACTAGACTATTGGGGTAGGTAGGGTGAGTCCTAAATATCTATGAGCCCAATTCTTATCTATATTAACTAATAAATTCAGTGCATACACTGTGCAACATAATCAGCGATAATAGTAGAGCAACCCAACTTCTTTCGATGAGCAATACTTAAATTGTTTGACAAGTGGAAAATTTGAGCAGTGGAGATTTTTTTTAACGATACAAAATGAATATAGAATTTAACTTCAAAAGAGTAAAATTCGAAATGCGATGATCCATTTGCATAGTTTGACTAAAATCTGAAATTCAGTATTTTGGAGTATTTTGTACTTTTATCGTCTTTTTTTTTTAATATACAATTTTCAAGTTTAAAATATAATTCAAGAATTGGTAAAATTTCTGAAAATTGCCTAGCTTAACTTTAGTTTAGTTTTATGCAAACCAATAAATATAAAACTGCATGAAAATCAACAATAACACACGAATAATACAAATTTGTAATTGAAAATCAATTTCAAGTGGAAAAAATCAATTTTTTTGGAAATCTGGGTATTCTCTAACCCTCTAAGAGATTCCTTAAGTATAGCCTTAAGTATAATTTCGGATAGTGTATAAGAATGCATACATTAAAATCTATAAGCTTACATTAAACGTAATTAATATTTGTGGCATTTGTTTCCACAATTTGTTATTGCCATATTCGATTCAAGTTAATCAAATAAATATTTAAGCCTAATCTTGTACCTAAAATCAATAAAAATTCAATTTATATAGCTATAGAACTTGTGTAAATATTTCTTCAATATAACTGCTAGTTAACGTTGATGTAGCCGACAATTTGAAAGTTTTATTTTCGAATAAATCGAACAATATGAATTTAACAGTTCGATAGCTCGATAAATTAAATTGTATTCTATTTATCTATGAAAGAAAATTGCTTTCGCTAATCGGAAATAAAGAAATGCATGAAATGTTATCAAGCTGTGCTGTTAAAAATTTAAATTAATATAATAAATGGCTTTAATTAACTAAAAAATATAGTCACTTAAGTTTGAATGAACTTATTATCGAACAATATGAATTTACCAACTCGATAGCTATGTTAAAATGTATTCAGACTATCGATGAATGAAAATTGCTATCGCCAATTGGAAATGAAGAAAAGAATCAAAAGCACGAAATCTTTTAAGCTGCACTGCTACAAAATGGAATTGAATTTAAGAAATAGTTACTAACGAGTCAGTTATCGCCGAAACAGTTGATAGAAGCCAATAATAACATCCTTGATGATACAAATGCATTGTACTGCATATAAATTGTATATTCTATTGAGTTTGAATTCTAAAAGGGCTTATAACTTGTTACTCATTATTCCAAGCATGGAAATGCGAGTGATTTATAATGTTATATGCATTTATATCATGACTGCAAATTCTTATCACGTTTGCCTGCCTGTCAAATCAATGCAGCTCAACTGTGTCCCATTTGGGGGCTAGGCTCTCACTGCCACTACCTGAGCCACAGCCCCACCCGCACCCACAGGCAGATACTCCAATTTCTCTACCCCACCCCAAAAAAAAACCTTCCCCACAAAACAGAGATAACGTCACGAGCCATGTCGACTAAAGCGCTTGTAATTGATCGTGTCTTTGACATTAGAAAACATTTTCAGAGTCTATATGTGTCTCCGTCTCTCCGACCGACTGTATGTCTGTCTGTCTGTCTGTCCGTCTGTCTGAGTGTCTGTCTGAAATGTAATGGGCAACACGCCAAGAGACGCCGCCAACTGGTGCACAGTGGTTAATAAAGCCAATGGAAGCAAGGCGAACGCACGCAAAAGACAACAAATCCACTTAGGCGTGCAGAGCCGAGCTGCAAAGGAGGAAGCCAAACAAGCCAAATGAAATGAGACGTGCTACAACAACAACAACAACAACAACAACAATAGCAACAATAGCTGCGGCAGCAACAGGCAACAAAGTTTTTTTTTTTGTCTAGCTGGCAAACTAAGCGGCTAATAACACAAAGTCTGTGCAATTATTCATTGCAATTTCACTTTAAACTTTAAATTTGGCTAATTCTAACTTAATTTGTTGCTTTATTGCATTAAACATTGCTTTTGTTTATCTTACATTCACACATTTGTTGTGCAGCTGCATTGCCAACTTAAACAGAAACTGATATAAATAAATAAGCAACTGGGAGATTTAAAAATCTTAGCACAAATAATTGTCTGGAAAACTCAGCTTAGGGCCTCAATTAATAAATCATTAATCAATTTATATATGTAGTTCGTATAGAAAATGGTTTTTGATTTGCGCAACTGAATAACAAATTTTAGTAGCAAAGCTATACAAATTGATGCGGCTTTTGTTGCTCAAATGTAAATGCATTAATGGATCGTTTAGTGGTTACACTGTGATAAAAAAAGGCAAAATTTGTATATGAAACAAACTTTTTGTCAAAATATCAACAAAAAAATTTAATTAAAATCAAACAGAAATTTTCAATTTAAGCTATCAAGTTTTTAATTTGAACTAATACTTTTAAGAGTGTGATTTATATAAATATTACCTTAACGATGTAAGATTATGTATATATCATAGAAATTCCCTATAAATATTATGAATAATTTGTATTTGTTAATTTAATTTCAAGTAAAAACTTCAAAAAAATAGAAAATTTAATGAAAATTTATAAATTGTGTTGTAAAATTTAAAATTTGTATTAACAATGTAAATTATCTGTGAGTATTTAAATTGAAAAGTCGATACATTTGTGGCCACAAGAAAACCCAAACAGAAAAAATTAAATTAAAAGATTAGGAAATATAAATAATGATTAAGATACGTGCTAAAAAAAAAATCTAAGACGGTTAAATACAAGTTCTACACAACTTAAGTCCGTTTTTGCAAACTTATCTGTCTTTTACTCAAATGAATACTTTCTAAAACAAAAAAAAACAAGAGAGAGCACCCCGAATAGAATATACCCTAGTCAAGCGCATCTTCGTCCGATGTTGATAGTATATAGCCCATATATCCGGCGCCTAATATAAAAAAATACTTCACAACTATTGTTTTATTGCGTGGATGGACCACCAAAGCCAAAACAACAAAAACTTATGATAACTAGCACTTTTAAGCAGGATATAGAAGCAAAGAAAAAAAATGCTAAATTTGGTTCAACAAAACTTCTGGTGTTTTTCAAGCGATAGTTCGTATGGCAAACAGAATTGAAATGGTAATACCCTTTACTATTTGTATAAAAAGCATGACAGTCTACTGTCTATTGTCTTGGCACCAGATCCAAATACTTTATTGCATCAATCAATTGCAGCTTCTATTCCGTCTGATTATTATCCTGAGCACGTGACTCAGCAGACAACAAACCGCCGAGTTTTTTGGGAAGTCATTCCGTTTGTCAGTTGGTTGGGCTGCTGACCTACAGACAACAAAAAAGATATACAACTAAACTAAGTGCTAAGCGGCTTTAGTTAGCGACAGCGACAATAACAACAACAGCAGCAACTATCTAATACAACAACAACAAGATGACAACAACAACAACCAATCGGATATTGCGCAATCGGAGTATATTTTTGTTTTGTTTTTGTTATTGTTATTGTGTCTGCTTTTCAGTTGTGAGTTTCCGCAATGCCGTCGTAAAGACATCAGCTGCCCCCCCCCATCACCACCATTGCCCCACCCCGCCAGGTGGGGGTCACTTAAAGTTCATTGCAACAGCTCAACAACAACAACAACAACAGCGCCCAGGGGAGTTATGCAAAGAGTGAAAGTGATGGCAACAGGTGACGCAGCAGAAGAAGAAGACGACGTCGGAAACAAGTTGCGCTTTCAAGGCAAACCAGCTACAGCTGCACTCAGTCCATCAATCAATCAATCGATCAGTCAATCAATCCATCAATCAATCAATCAACTGGCAAGCCTTTGCTTACAGCTTCGACATGCGAACTTTGTCATCCGTTTGTGAAATGCAAAACCTCAACAAAAGCAGCAGCAGCATTCAGTGGAAAATGATTATTATTATTATTATCATTCGCATTATATATATGCATATGTGCATACGTATACATATATTATGAAAAAAAAGGTAGATGTATTAAATGCTGGTAACCGGATTCGAAATCGCTTTCAGCCAGAACAAAGCGAATCCCCCATTGGTTGTTTTGTTTACTACTTATATGGGGTCGAGAGCGCCAAGTTGAGATCCCAAAACAATACGAATTCATTGTGTATAGATGGCGAGAGCAGCAACCAAAGAAAATGTCTTAAGAACAGGCAATCCAAACCGAACCGAACCGAACCGAACCGAACTGAACCACCGTTGAGTAAGATGAGTAAATCACATTTAACCAGATGACAAAAGTGCAGAACGGGCACAGTAAAAGCGGCCAGATATGTAATTGAATCTTAACTACAGTGTGTATCAGATATGTGCAACTGTAACTTATTCATTTATACATATACATTTATATGTATGTAGCAAAATTAATTAAAAGCTAGAAATATATACACATATTCATAATTTGTCGTCTATTTAGCTATTATTTATATATTTAATAATTATTTATGTATAAATTTATTTATGTAGCTATTTTTTCTTTAATGTCAACTCATAAAAACAAAATTAGTTCAAATTATGAATAACAAAAAATGATCTCTTAAGATATAAATAATTATCGATTATTTATTATATATTTAAAATAATTATTTAAAAAAATTATTTAAAAAAAATACTATTTATTTAAATATTATTTATATAATAATATGTTATTTAATGTCGACTTATTAAAGGAAAATTAGTTAAAATTATGAATTAAAGAAAATTTCAAAATATACATTTAATTTATTATAAATAATTTATTAGTTGAACAATTTTTATATGTGTAGTAAATTTATAAAATTTTATTATTTTGTTTCTGTAATATCGATGCATAGAAGGAAAATTCGTTTAAAACGTGTATTACAAAAAAATGTAAATATTTAGTTATTATTTACATATTAATTAAAGTAGACACAGCTAAATAAGTTTAAATTGTAAAATACAGAATGTTTTAATTAAAACAAAAAAATTACAAAAATAATTAAAAGGCATCGACGCTAAGCTTGTGAAATAGTCATCTAGTTTTGAATAAAGTTCCCTTATAAATATTCAAATACTGCTCCAAAACAAAGCGTTTAAATGTTGTTAAGAACTTTAACAATTTAGCGACTGCATTCTTTAAAAATTGTATTATAATTATTTAAATTTTTTTTTAATATTTATTCATTAATTTATTTACTTAAATTTATGAATAACAAAAAAACAAAAAAAAACCAATAATAATTGATTTGAATATTTCAAGTGAAAATTGAAAAAGATTTGTCAGAATTTAGTTATCCAAGTGGGCGAGCATTCGACGATGTGCACATTTGGAAACTAACAAGGGCCAGAAAACAGTTGTTTAGTGTAATACAGCCAGAAAACAGTTGTTTAGTGTAATATCGTCTAAGCACAACAGTGCTCTTCCAAAAATATTCGAAATAAGTTTAAGTCAGTCTACACATATTTTTGGCGCCGATTCGTCTTTCAACAAATAAATAAATTAAATAAAATTGGCCAAAACCAGAAGATTTGTTGTCTTTTTATTTTAAATATTTAAATCCTGCAAGCATATTAGCCACATTGAGAAATATTGTCAATTATCTTATTTGTCAAGGATGAAAGAACAAATTGCATAGTTATAAAAACAAACTGAATTGCCATGGAAATTCGCTAGCCAGAAGACAACAAAAATATCATGTAGAAAATATATTACTCATAGACTTAATTGAATTCTGTTATTTTTAAATATTAAATTCGTTTATTGTATGGCAAATAAAAATATATATAAAAATAAGTTTATATCAATGTGCCGCTGGGCATTAAGCCAAATTATTATTATTGTTTACAGAACGTTTATTATAACTATTATTGAGGCAGAAAAACAAATTGACAAAAGTCTGCAATTGATTTAATTTTATTATTTTTTTAATTTTTGTCAAAAATTCTGTTAAGCTTTACAATTGATTCTGCCTCCTAGTTCTTTGAGAGACGGCTCAAATGATTGCAATATATGAACTAAATTGGGATTTTCTACGATCTTTCGATATAACATTTTTTAGGTATTTTTTTCAGCAAAAAATGTTTTTTTTTTAATTTTTTAATGCTATCTACTGACAGGGTATGTTTTAATTATTGATTAATAAATTATGTATGCTACAGATTTAGAAAACATTCTTAAAACCAACAATTCAAAATACAAAATAGTCAATTTGAAGCAACTCGTTTACCGTTCTTCGCTGCACAGTGTTTACTGTATTGTAGAAAGCGTTAAATGCTAAATGCTCTAGCCATAGACTTTGAGACAAACCTAAGCCTTTAACAGGCCACAACAAAGGATGACAACTGGCACTTAAATTTCAATAGCTTTTTACACAACAATTAAAACTGTCCCGCTCCCCCCTAAAAAAAAAACAAGTGGAAAACTGACAAGATGAATGAGTGACGAGGAGAAGAGCTGGGGAGTGGTGAGGAGTGCGAGTACAAATACGATTACGAGCATGTAATGCCAATCATTGATCATTTTTATAAAGAGATGAAACCTTTTGCGCTCTTTCCAAGAACCCGACACACATAAAAGAGCCCCTGAATGACGTACGACAGTTCATTAAAAAGAAATTAGAGGGCTACGACAAAGACAGAAAGACAGAGACAGGCGCACACAGACAGAGACAAAGACAGAGACAGGCACTGAGATCATAAAATTAAAATGCCAGTTTATGAGCAGGCAAAAAAAAAGAGAAAAAAACCAACAAGGCGACTTGGCCACAAATTGAAAATGACTATTTGGGAAGGTAAAGTGAGGAGAGTGATTGAAACAGGAACTTCAGTGGAAAGCAACGGCAATAGATAAAACACACACACACACACACGCACACACACCTTCAAAATGTGTATTCCCAGAACAGCTTGGAGTTTCGTTAATATAATCAAGTTTTCCTTCAAAGAACCCTAGAAAAGGTTTGCTTTGGTTTTTGTTTTTTCGTTAAGCTTATAGCAACTTAAGCAACAACGTAAACAAAAGGTTTCTTGCTGCTGCAATACGAGATGTGTGCTTCCAGTTCATAAATAAACATTATAAGATTAGTTGTATATATATATAGCTAGATAAACAAATGATATTCGATTTAACTGCTTGACAGCTTGTTGAACTTAGGCGAGGCAACCCTGAACCAGGGCAACCCTGTGCTAAAAGTTCATATGGCGACAGCATAAATAACAATAAACACAAGCACTAAAGACGACAGACAAAACTTAAAAGAAACAACAAGAAAACAACGCATGCGCAACAACAACAACCAAAAAACCAAAGACAAAAACAACGTTGACAACTTTTTCATTTTATGGGTGTTTGGTGGCGGAAAAAGTTTTGCTTACACACACAATTTCTTTCTATATGAGCAATTAATTTTACTTTTAACTTTTATTTATGATACATGTATATATGCTATATGTGTCTTTTTATGGAAGTGAAATTAAAAGCGGGTTCAGTGGGGCTACGGGCCACTAAATTCCCATAATAACATTTTTCGGTTCATATTGTCAGCTGGCTTTTAAAAGATATTCGTAAATGAAAGCGTTGAGTGTGCACAATAAGTTAAACAAATCGTAAATCAAGTTTTGTTTATATAAATAATATCAGGGCTAGATTAAATTTGACAATTGAATGAACCAGGTTTGCAATTAGAGCCAGTTCCATTGACGGTTCAGAGTGAGCCACTTGGAATACTTTACCAAAACTTGCAATATATTAGAAAAGTAAACAAGTAAACAGCCAAAAAAAAACACACATTTTTTTAAGTGTTTTAATGTGAACCGGTTTATGAACCACACATTCCACAACAACAACAATAGGTAAGGTGTTGCTAACATGTTGTAAGAGTTAAGTTATTGGAACTTCAATTGTAAATTGTGTTTGACAAGCATATTGCATAATTAACATAAAGGTAAATACTAAAAACTTCATAATGAAACTGATATAAACTCTAGTCTGTAATTTACAGAATTTATATAGTTGCCAAATAGACACAACATTATTTAAAAACAATGCCGAACTGAACTACATTTGCTGAAATATGCAAATTGCAGCTCCAAAATGAATTCACAAGGCAACAACTTGTAAGGTAAGCGCAGAAAAGTATTGTTGTTGCTTTTGTTATTGTTTTTTGTTTTTTGTTGTATTTTTTGTTGTACTATTTGTGTTGTAGCTGCACAGCCAAATTCAAGGCCAAGACGCAAAGGCGTCGCTTAGGTGGGTGTCTCTATAGGCAGGTGTGTGTGTGTGTGCGGGTGTGTGTGTGTGCTTGTGTGTGTGTGTGTGTAGTTGGTTGCATAGCAAAGGTTCAGCGGCACTCAACTGGAACGTAGCAGCCGGCTGCGGCGGCCACGCCCCGCTCGACATTTCTGAAACCGTTTTCTTTTTTTTTGTAGGGGGTTGTCGCGTCAAGTTTGTCGCTTGAGTCTTTTGTTCTGCGAATGCCAAGCACTAGCAGCAAAAATCTCAATTATTTATTTATGCATGTATTATTTAATTAATTAAGCGTGCACAGGCGAGCACAGCAACAGCAACAACAACAACAAAAACAACAACAACAACATAGGCGCAATTACCCATGCCTCTGGCATGGGCGTGCCCCCGAGCCCAGTTGGGGGTACCTTTTGGTCGTTGTTGTTGTTGTTGTTGTTGTTGTTGCTGTTGTTGCTGTTGCTCGCTTTGCGCACGTGCAGCGCCTACGCAAAAACAAAAAACATATTTTCAAAGCAGAAACGCAAAAAATCAACTATACAAAATAAATAAACCTGGTCACGAGGCTGATCAAAAACAAAGTCAAAATTAAACTGTAGCAAAGCTCTTTAGGGCATGCCGGAAATTGAATACTCTGCATAGTTAGCAATGGAATTTACAAATTTTAATTGAAAAGAAATAAGAATTTATTATCTACAATATTTGAATAATTTTTAAAATAATAAGAAATTTGATAAATGTTGCATATTTAAAATTTATAAAATATTTGAATAACTTTTTTTTTTAATAAAAATACAATTTTTTAAATTTCATAAATTTGGAATATTTAAATTTACAAAATATTTGAATAAGTTTTTTAATAAATAATAATATTTTTTTTAATTTTACTAAATGTTGAATATTCAAAAATTATAAAAAGTTTTCAGTAAGGTAGAAAAATAAATGTAAATTCATTGCCATCAATATTTGAATTATTTTTTAAGTTAATAATATATATTTTTTTAAATTTAATAAATGTTAAATATCTAAAATTTATAAAAAGATTTCAGTTAAGTGGATGAAAATAGTTTTTCAACTAATATGTTGCATAATTAAAATGTATGAAATTAAATCATTAAAGTGGAAAAGGCAATGACATCAAAATTTGAATTACTTTTGTAATTAATATTTTAAAAAAAAATATATATAATTAAGAACAAAAATATGTTTCAAGCTACTTAGTAAACATTCACACAGCAAACTCAATGCTAAATAATTAGAACTAAGTAATTAGAACGTTTATAAAAAAAGGGCAGCTGAAAGCTGAAATACAAGAATTTCGCTAAGCAAATATATAGAGTATTTATATATAGACATACTTTGATGGCAAAGAGCGCCGAGATTTCGTGACAAATTCATAATGCCGCCTGCCTGCAAGGGTATAAAACCGAAAACTTATAACAACAAAATAAACGAAATTAAAAATTAATGTAAGACGATGCCAAAGTCGAAGTCGAAGTTAAAGTCGAAGTCAAAGTCGCAGCGGCATGAAAAGAAAGAAGAAGATAAGAAAAAAACATTCAGATCCGAACATTTTACGACCTTTTGTGGCCTTCAACATTCTTCGCAACGGAGTCGTTTGGCAACACTGGCGAGCGTGCTCTCTCTCTCTCCCGCTCTCCTGCTCGCTCTCTCGCTCTCTTTGTGTCTCTTTACTCCCACTCTCAATGCGCTGTGGCAAGAATTGTTGTTGTTATTGTTGGTTGACTTTACCGAATGATTCATGCATTAAATTTCACGTTTTATTTTAGAGGAAACACCTGGATAAATATACAAATAAATTGCTGCTTGTGAGTCAACGGACCCACCAAAAAATATTCGGGATGCTGTTTGTAGCTAAATACTCTGTAAATATACTAACAACAAACTGTGTATGTGAACACAAATAAGAATTATATAATCGTTGCGAGTCTTTGAACTTCGATTAAAAACCTTTTTTCGTAATTTAGTGCTTCAGTTTCAAGCATTTCCGGAATGCTCACTAATTATTTCTTTTATACATATATGTATAATTTTTTTGGATTACATCTTTTGATTATGATTCATTCAGACTCATGGTGAACTTTATTTATAGAGTTAGTCGTCTTTGTAGTTTGTGTGAAGATCATGGGAACTTCTTTAGCTATGATTTTCAGTCATTTCCGGTGAGTTTATACAACGTTTTTTTATCACAATTCATATTCACTTACTTTCGAGTTAGTGTTGTTTTAAAGTAAACATTGTAAAATGCAAAAGTTCGGCATTTTGTAATTTTAATTACACAAGTTCCGGAAATTGCAGCTTGAGTTATTAATGTTCTTTTTTGTATCTATCGGTAATTATGGTTTGCATTAAAGAAAAAAAGTTAAAAAAAGGTGGACATATTTGCAGGAACTGTATTTAGTTATGCTTGGTTGTCAGTTCGATCTGATCAGTACGTACTTCCTACTGCAATTTAAGCCCCCCTCCCTCTATCTCTCTCTCTCTCTCTCTCTCCTATCTCTCTCTCCCTCTCCTGGTGGGCGTGCGTCTCTGTGGTTTTTACCTGTAGTAGTTTTCTTTTAGTTCAGTTCTCTTCGGAACGCTACGGTTCTGACACGTTCACGTTTCGGACAAAGCATTTCCACTGATGTTGTTGTTGTTATTATTATTGTTGTTGTTGTGGTTGTTGTTGTTGTTGTTGTGACTGGGCACCGGCAGCATGAGTAAGCGCGAAATTGGCACGCTATGAGTGGTACTTACACTACCTATACTACACGGGTACGCGCTTTAGAGCCCCCGATCGCATTTGTCAGATATGGTAAATGTACACAGAGCGAAAAGAAGCGTACTAAATTTAAAGTTCTACTAACCATAAAATTGCTATATGATTAAGCGCAAAGCGGCAGCTATAAGATAGTATAAGTGATACATAAGTTTATGCCTCTGCTAAAGTGCTTCATAAGCCATTTCAATTATTCGATTTATATGTCAGTTTAACATGCGAATGGCAAGTTTTATTAAAGATTGCCAACATTGTTGTCAAAAACCAGATTTGTCGTGGCAACACTTTTATTAGCAAGTTGTTTTTTAATATTGCGGCAATGTGTTTCGATATTCGAAATCAAAACAAGTGGGGAAGGATTATCTTCGGCGTGCCGAAGATTTTATACTCTTTTCGAACATATAGGCAATTTTCACTCTGCCAACTGCACCACTGAAATTTCATAAGCTGTACAAAATCGTTTTGTCGCGTCACATTTTTTTTTGTTCTAAGAATATTTAATTCATTGCCAGTTGTATAGCAGCTATAAGATATAGTGATCCGATTCGGCCGGCTCCAACCAATGTGATATCTCTTTAAATAATAAGTATCAGTGCAAAGTTTCATCGCGATAGATTCAAAAACATGGGATATTTGGCCAAAACCGACTTCGGGTTGTATGGCAGCTATAAGATATAGTGGTCCGATCCGGTCGGCTCCGACTAATGTGCTGTCACCTGAAATAATAAGTGTCTGTGCAAAGTTTCATTGCGATAGCTCAAAAACTGAGGGACTAGTTTGCATACATACAGACAGACAGACAGACAGACAGACAGACAGACAGACAGACAGACAGATAGACAGACGGACATGGCTAGATCAATTTGTATTGTCATTCTAAGCATACTGGCAGTAACTTTTGGGGGTCTCCGACGCTTCCTTCTATGCGTTACAAACTTCAGGACAAACTTAATATACTATTTTCTTCGAAAAGAGTATAATTAAAATAAAGGTCCAATGCAGTAATATGGAAGCAACAGCAAGAGGAATTGTCAAAAGTAAGCGTTAGGCCATCTGCTGTTTTTACTTATCCGACGCATAGTATTCCTGTAGGTAGGATGAAGTTCCAGATAGCTCTGTTATCTGAGACATAGTGCGATATAGCCCTATTGTTGATTTTATGTGACACAGAGCATTTATAAGGACAAAGACGGCTCCAAGTCATAGTTGATATGAATATAATTTAATCAAAATGAGCAAACAATATATCTTCAATTAAGCACAAAACAAGTGATAGTGTCCAACTACTAGAAATACTAATGCTAATCCTAATACATCGGCGTTTCCGATTTGAAATATTAATTTAATTTTTCTCTTGCAAGAAAGTCTCATTTTAAATTACTAAAATATACATTTGTATATTTGTATACTTTAATATTTTTGAGCATAGGAGAAATTACAGTCTACGAAAGTTCTTGAAGCTTGTAAGAGAATAAAATAAAACAAGTAAGAGTGCTCTAGTCGGGAGTGCCCGACTACGAGATACCCTGAACCCAGTCCTTACAATCATTCGTACTACTCTAAACTCACACATGCTGCAGTACAAGCAGTACAAGCAGTGCCAGCGGTTTAAGCAGTTAGCTTGCTCTTTCGCTGAGCCCCACACAATGGAAAGTTAAATCTTAAATAACTTCTGTGTTTATTGTCCGATCATATTGAAATTTTTGGGGCAAACAATTGTCGATAATATGTGATACCAAACCAAATTGCAAGGTCGTACCTTCAAAAATGCGTTTTTTTAACTTTTGGGGGGCTTGGGGGTGGTATCCAAAAAGTGAAAAATATGTTACATGTGTATGCTATTCGAGATTATACATGCCAAATTTGGGGTCTCTAGCTCTTATAACTTTGAAGTTATGTCCCAAAAGCGCTAGTCTAAAATCAAAACTTATCGATAACTTTTGAATGCGACGAGTTATCGATCAAATGAAATAAACTTGATCTGTCCCGGGATTGGGAGAACTTATGTTCCAAATATGAAGTCTCTAGCTCTTGTAGTCTCTGATATCTGTGTGTTCATACAGACGGACAGACGGACGGACGGACAGACGGACAGACGGACAGACAGACGGACATGGCTAGATCGACTCGGCTGTTGATACTGATCAATAATATATATACTTTATATGGTCGGAGATGCTTCCTTATGCCTGTTACATACATTTGCACAAAACCATAATACCCTCTTTACCCATTTTTAATGGGTTCAGGGTATAAAAAGATAGATCAACTATCTTCAGCACGCCGAATATTATATACCCTTGCAGAATAGAATTTTAGTTGCTAGTTTCAAAATTATCGATCATTTTAGAAACCGAAAATATTTCAAATGTTGTTTTGATAATAGAACACAATATATGTATATTCATATATGAAAAAACTATCAGAATGGGTATTCTTCAAGTGAGAGTTTGCACATTGAAATGTGTTTCCAAATTGAAATACACAAAGAAAGAAGTCTGTACTTGAGACTCGGTGGAAAAGTTGAGAGACGACCATCAGTGGTGTCAAACGTGGCATATTCAATATGCCGCATTTAATTGAATTTTAGGACAGACCGGCACAAGTTTTATATTCTAATAGATTTCAACACTTGTGCCCGCATCAGTACGCATTTATATGTACAAATGTGTATATGTGTGTCTGACCGCTTCTACATAATTAAATGTATGGCGACAACTTTAAAATTTGTAATGCCCACTTATGGGCAGCACCCAATAGCGCGTGCTGCAGCTTTTTCACCCTACCACCTCTATCAATCAATAATAATACAAAAACCCAAACAAAAATTATGAAAAACAAAAGAAACAAAGTAGCATTTCGTAAATTGAATTGTTTCCAAAAATTCAAACACACAACTGCGTGTCTGTTTCGAGAGTTACATATAAAATATCGATAACAAAAAACAAAACTAAATTCCGATGCCGGTGCGAATCTATCACGAACGGCAGGTGTCGCAATTGTGCGCACTGCACGCGCTCAACAACTTGTTCCAGCGCCGCCGAACGTTCACCAAGGAGCAGCTGGACGAGTACTGCTACACGATGACGCCGCGTGTCTGGCTGAATCCGCACCGCTCGTGGCTGGGCCGTGGCAACTACGATGTGAGCGTGATCATGCATGCGGTGCAGCAAATAAACTACGAAGCCGTTTGGCACGATAGGCGCATCGATCCCAGCTACCTCAACTTTGGCGTCATATATGGATTCATCTTGAACAGAAGCTCCAGGCACTGGTTGGCGCTGCGGCGCATCAGGCGTGACTACTACAATCTGGACTCGACGCTGGCCCGGCCGAGACGCATTGGTCGCCAACGCAACTTTGTACGTTATCTGCGTGACCAGCTGGGGCCGGATAGCGGGAATGCGCTTTTTATCATCGTCAAACAGAGGTCGGAAGAGCAACAGGAGGAGAAGATCTGGCTGAAGCCTAGCTACCGGCGACTAAATCAAATGCACACACATCAATCCACAAATAAAAGATAGTCACCACGGCCAACTATTGAATACCAAAAGAAGACTGATCGACCAAAACATCCGGATAAAACGGACTAAAGAATAGAGACAGGAAAAATCTAGCCATGTCCGTCTGTCTGTCTGTCTGTCTGTCTGTCTGTCTGTCTGTCTGTCTGTATGTCTGTCTGTCTGTCTGTATATCTGTCTGTCTGTCTGTCTGTCTGTCTGTCTGTCTGTCTGTCTGTCCGTCTATCCGTCTGTCTGTATGTCTGTCTGTCTGTATGTATGCTTCAAAATGGAAATCAACTAGACTGTTAAAGTCCGTAAATTTGCTTTAACATATTGCAGGTAACTGCCTACACGACTTATGGACTCATTTCAGCAAGTACTTTATTTAATAACAACAAATATGATACAAAATATGCAAGCCTCCATCTGCCACAAACAAAATTGTATTCAAGAATTTCCATATTTGTATAAGCATAACACTTTTTTTTAAATATATTAAAATTATTCCAAAATGTAAGCCATTCATTTATAACACTAATAGCAATTCTTATAAAACATACTCAGCATACTTAGCGCAAGTATTATTCTATAAAACTACAACATTTTTGTTTTATAACAATTTAGTCAAATTGGTAAAGTTAAGTTTCTTGTTATTAAATTTGCAAAAAAATAGCTAATTGGCATTTCTCGTGATTAGAAGATATATATTAGAAGGTATTTAAGCAATTTTTATACTCTTTTCGAAGAAAATAGTATATTAAGTTTGTCCTGAAGTTTGTAACGCATAGAAGGAAGCGTCTGAGACCCCCAAAAGTTACTGCCAGTATGCTTAGAAAAACAAAACAAATTGATCTAGCCATGTCCGTCTGTCTGTCTGTCTGTCTGTCTGTCTGTCTGTCTGTCTGTCTGTCTGTCTGTCTGTCTGTCTGTATGTATGCAAACTAGTCCCTCAGTTTTTGAGCTATCGCGATGCAACTTTGCACATACACTTATTATTCTAGGGGACAGCACATTGGTCGGAGCCGGCCGGATCGGACCACTATATCTTATAGCTGCCATACACCTCAAAGTCGGTTTTGGCCATAAATCCGATGTTTTCAAAGCAATTGCCTTAAATTTCCTTGTACACTTGAACATCCTTATAACTCATCAATGGGTAAAATCGCAAATCGATTGAGTCATAAACAGCGAAGATATGCGTTATTAAATATTTTGAAAAAACAGGTGCATATGAGCAAACAAAGTCAAGCGCAAGAAAGCTTTTGATAGTCTGCTCTTCAAGGTATTTTGTCATCGATCATCAAAACGGTTTGTGGCGTAAGGCGTAAAGAGCCGCGCTAACGAACGCATGTTTCGCAAGTTCAAGTTCGAGCCTCGGCGGCGACTGATTGTTAATTTAATACTTTTTTCTTTTTCTTCCTTTCAAATATATAACTGTACTCAAATTAATTTGCTTCCAATGGCTTAGAACAAAAACAATGCCTCGCGAAAAAACAAAAGCTCAGTATAAATAGAGTTTGTCAGCGATTTTTAAAACTGCTTGGTGTAAGCAGTAAAAAGCAAAACAAGAAAGCTTTTGACAGTCTGCTCTTCAAGGGATTTTGTCAGCGATCATCAAAACGGCTTGTGGCGTAAGGGGTAAAGTTGCGAACTGGTGAGCGAGAGGTCCTGGGTTCAAGACCAGCGGCGACTGGTCATTTATTTTCATTTTTTCTTATTCTTCTTTTCAAATATATAATAGCTGTAATCATATTCATTTATTTTAAATTTCCTAAATTGTTGCTAATTTTTTTTTTCATACATAAAGTAGCTTTAATAGAATAATTCAAAAGAAAAATTTAAATTCATTGGCAAAACCAATGCCACGCGAAAAAATATATGGATCTCAAATTCTGAATATAAGCTCTCGTATGTTCAGATTAAGTTTTATGACAATTCAATTACCGACAGCGGCCTTGAAAGGTATAAGAGCAACAGGCACAAAATTTGGTATGTATATTGTAGTATACATATGTAATGTAGTTTTGACTTTTTGGAAAAACTGAAACTTGTTTATTGTTCAATTCGGTAGCACTTATGAATGCTAAGGGACGCGTCCACGAGCTGCGGATAGTGAAACGTCCCTGTTTACATGAATACCCTTATATATTTTATTTTATATGTAGGGGTATATGTATGCGACATTAATATCTGCGAATTAAATAAGCAGTCACGGAAAAATAGTGAAAATTGCTTAAAGGTTCGAAAAGAGTATTTAATCTTCGGCACGCCGAAGATAATCCTTCTCCACTTGTTCATATATATTTTGTATAGAAAAATAATAATTTGATGGCCGAGAATTTATGTTTTCGACATTAAGTTGCGTTTGTGTCAATTATTATTGAACATTGCTCTTGTTAACTTGGCTGATAATACTGCAAAATAGCTTTATTGTACTTTTATAAAATGTTAATATTTTATCATATTTCACCCATTGGTTCTTCACCTTTTTTTTTGTTGAAGTACAAATTAAAGCGATAGATAAAACAAATTAATTTCAGGGTTTATAATAGCTTTGCCATATAGGCGTACGCTCTATAATTGGCAATACAGTCTAATCTCAACATATTGGTCACCCACTAATTTGGACATTGCGGTTATACGGACACATTATTTATCTTCAAAATCCGGACTTGTTTCTTTTTAAAGCAAAATATTTTTAAAAACTTCAAAATTGATGTAGAGGTCAAACCATGAACAAAAATACCTCGGGTCAAAATACGATCATTTTTGACAAAGTTTTTTATGGGAGTTTTCAATCTTAGAACGGCATAGCTAGGGACTTAGTAGCCTTTTCATGTCTTGATATTGAAAAGAAAATTCGGAACGCTGTACTATAAATTTGTCTCGACTCTTGCATGTCTCGATAATACGGCTATTTTGAGATTTCAAGAAAGGGGATGTTAAGTTACTTTTCTGGCGGAAGCAATTTTAACAAGTAAG
>JAWNLL010000245.1:0-212498 GCA_035042425.1 Drosophila flavopinicola | reverse complement strand
TTTCATTTTGTTTTCAAGTGAAAAATCTATGTATGAGCTGCTAGAGATGTGTATCTGTAGCTGTATGCGTGTGTGTGTGTGTGTGTGTGTGTGTGTGTGTGTGTGTGACGCACACCAACTATAAATTGAAACGGGTGTGTCATTATTTTCAACTGAATTTCATGCCACATGCAATGCAGGGACTTTAGACTGTTGTTGTTTTCTGTTTACTGTTGTGTTTTTTATTTTGCTGCTATGTTTTTTTTATGTACATGCATACATATATATATATATATATATATAAATTTATATATATTGTTGCCTGGATTGCCAACGTGGGCAGGCGCAACATTTTGACAGAACAGTTAGTCAGTTAGCCTTTTTTAGACAAGGTGTTGCAAAATTCAATAGAACATTTATTGGGCAACACTTGGCAGGCAATTTATTGTAACGACATCGACTGAGTTTAGTCAGTTGCATAAATGAGCTAGCCAGCAAGCCAGCCAGCCAGCCAGCTGTCTGCAGTATCTGTGTACACATGTAAAATCTATCTGCTGCTATGTATATCTGTATGCAAAGGCCGTAAACTGGCCAAGAGCGACGCCAGTTTGATGGCAGCTAACAGTCGACAAAGTAACTAAAAGCTGCTAAGCTTGTGCGCAATTAGAATAGCCAAGCGGCAGGCAAGTTGTTGTTGCTGTTGTTGTTGTTGCTGTTGCTGTTGCAGTTGCAACACGGCTACACATGTTGCTGGTTGGCTCGGCTCGGCTCGGCTTGGTTCGTTCGTTCGTTTGTTTGCTAACTAGCTATCTATATTTGAGCAGATTGCGCTGCTAACCTCATTGCAATCTTGGCCCAAGCCAATGCCGAAGTTGCAGCCAAAGCCAACAGACAAACTGACTGGCCAAAGTGACTAACTGACTGTAGTTGAGTGTTGCTCGTTTGGTTAGATATCACTTCTACATTTATTGCTCACATCTGCATGTGTATATGTGTATGTGTGTGTGTGTGTGTGTGTGTGAGTAAATTGTTAACATGTAGACAAGTGTAATTTAGTTGTTAGGAGCAAGAGAGAGAGAGAGAGTGAGAGAGCTGCTGCAAGAACTTTCATGCAGCAAGCATTGACAACACGTTGACTCTTCAACAAATTGAAATTTAAAACGCTCCTTTTTGGCCAAACGCCAAAACTGGTTGGCCAACAGCAATAGCAACAGCAGCCAAAGAAGTTCGACTGCCTGTCGCATTTATTTAAATTGCATCTAAACCGCTCGACTGCAGTTGGCGGCTTAATTAGCTGCCACACATAGTATCTGCTATGTATTTATAAAAGCATTTTCGATCTATGTTCTTAGTCAGCTAATAAAACACAATTGTTGTGAAGAGAGTCTGCATTATCAGCTGTTGCCAGCTGCATTGTTGCCTGACCGCCTGGCCGCCTGGCCGCTTGTTGTTTATAAAGCTGAAAGTCGTTAACCTTCGTTGTAACACATTCATCATCATCACTCACCTCAGCAGCAGCAGCAGCAGCAACACGCACACTAATGCAGCTACAACTACAAGCTCCAAGTACAACAACGTTGTAGTCGTCGTCGCAGCTGTAAAAAGAAGTCGTCTTAATCTTAAACGACGTCTCCATCCATCTCAGAAGGCAGCAGCAACAGCAGCCGCATCAGCAGCAGCGGCAGCAACAGCACATTCGACATCAGCTGGGCAGTGGCTGCTCTTAGCCAGTTTTTTGTGTTGATGCTTTTGTTTGCTTGCATTTGAAAACAAGCAAGGAAGTTTACTGCCAGACTGAAAGACTGCCAGACTGACGAACTGAAGAATTGACGGACTCTGTGCGTTCAGCAGCAACGTCGGCCACTTGGCCTTTAGAAGGCAAACTCCAACGCAAGTTGCTGCTGCCGCTCAGCTGCGACACATACAACAAATAAGTAAACAGCGCGCACTCATAACAAATTAGCTCGGCACAGAAAATCCAAGAACTAGTCACATCCAGAGTGCCTGTTGTTGCTGCTGCTGCTGCTGCTGCTGTTGTTGCTGATGTTGCTGCTGGGTTAAACTACAAGTGGCAGCTAGCTGCGGCATTTGGGAAATCGTCATGGCCGTCGACATTTGAAAGCGTTTGAAAGTGTCACGTTTGGTGAAATGTCTAGAACTAAATATGGAGAAAATTGGGTACAGCCGCAATGCAATGCAATCATTTGACTTGACACTTTCTAAGCCATGAAGAATGCAAACAAACAGCCCGAGCTGGCTGGGCTGGCTGCCACAAAAAGGTTTCGGGGCGGATGTTTGCCGAGAGCCAAAAACTGTGACTCCGAGCAACGGTAAACGAGCTAACAATGCATGATGAGCAGGCAGGGAGCAGACAGCAGGCAGGGAGCAGACAGCAGCCACTCGAGTGAAATAATTAAAATTCCATGATCATAACTTCCGCAATTAAGGCTGATGGACTGAAGGAGTAGTCCTCCACTCCCAAGAGGCCCAGGAGTCCGGCACAGCAGCAGCTAATTTCCACGCACAGTTGACGCGATCAGCGGCAAAAGCGAAACGTTGTGAGTGAGCCCTGGCCGGTTGCCCTGCCCTGCCCTGGCAACAAGAACAGAACTTGCCACTCGTTGCAACGTTGCAGCGTGTTCTCTGACAGCCAGACGGTTGACTCTGCTGCCTGCTTGCTACTTCCCTGACTAGCTGGCTGGCTGACTGGCTGGATGGCTGGCGTGTGTATCTTAGAGATACATGGCGACGTCGGCCAACGCATGCCACACGGAACACGCCTGCACTAATGAAGTAATTCATTGAACCGTGCTACGCCAGCGCGGCTGCCATTAGTTTAGTGTTGGTTACGCTAAACCCGCCGATCCCGCTGGTCCCGCACCCACGCCGCACAACACACACACAGCAAACACAACAGCCCTTTTGTATTTGCCATATTGCTGTTTCTGCCTTGGCATTTAATGCTTAAGTTCAGGCGCTGGCTTTGTTTACAGCTGGCCTCTCGTCATGCCGCGTCTAGCTGGCTGTGTGTGTCTTTTGGCAAGCGCTTCCTGGATCGCACATTAGATCAGTCGCTGACATGCGGCATGCGACTTGACCTCGCCTTAAATACATCGAACCGGACCCAGGCAGCCACTCCTGTGCGGTGCATTATCAGCAGCAGCAGCTGACCAAGCCCAAAATGATGGTCGTTGAGAGAATGTCTTTGATAATTAAACGGGCCAGCGTACCACTCACTCCCAGCTACCAGCAGCAGCTAATTTATAACTTGCAACTTCCAACTCCGCACACCAGTCCGCATTCTAACGATTGCACTTTCACGAAAAGCGCAAGAACTTTATCTGGCATGCCGCAAGCTGCTTGCCACACGAGGCGGGCATAAAAAGTAGCAACTTAAAGCGGCGAGTGCTTGCCACTGGAGAGTGGCTGCATCATCTTAATAGAAATATGCGTGTGTGTGTGTGTGTGTGTGAGTGTGAGTGTGTGCGTTTGTCTTTGTGTGTGAGCTGCTGTGTTGTGCATATCAAAATCCATTAGTGGCTTTTGTAGAAATAATCAACAACGACACCAAAAACTGCAAACTGCAAACGGCAAACGGCAAACTGCCAACTGCAAAACGGCAGACGATGCGGAATTTCCGCTCTGTGTGTGTGCGTGTGTGTGTGTGTGTGTGTGTATGTGTGTGTGTGTTTATCTCCTCTGTTTAGGAGTCGCGACGGTTTTGGTTTAGTGGTCATATCTATGCCCCGGCTAAGTGAACATTTGTAATGGTCACTCAGGCGACCAGTGCGTCGTCTATCAGCAAACGCGTTTGTTACACTGTCCACACACACACACACACAAACACTTTATATGCATGTGTGTGTGTGTGTGTGCGTGTGTGTGTATCTGTGCTTTTTATTTACCCATTTCTATAAGGCACCACACACAACAACATGGCTTTCGCATCTAATCATTTGTTTTCGTTGTTTATTTCAAACAGAGCGTATCGAGCGCATTTTGTAGAAATAATTACAGTTGCGGTTATTTGACGGACGTTCTGTGTGTGTGTGTGTTAGTATGTGTGTGTATCTGTGTGTGCATTCAATAGCTTCGCTTAGTTGTTGTGTGCGCTGGTCAGTGCTCCTTTTATATGCTCGCCTTGTAGTTGCAGTTGTAACAACAACACAAAAAAAAACATTGCATTTAATTATAAATTCTATAATGAGGCAGCGCAAATAATGTGCATGCAATCTTTTTCCAGCCATTTGGCTTCTTCGACTGCAGGCGGCGATTAAATTAATCAGCGTCATGTGGTGATTGACTTGTTGGCATGCAAATACTACGTATATTTACATAGTCGCCCTCTGCACTTGTGCTGTAAATCATATATGTATATGAATCTAAATAAGACTCTACATAAACAACCAACTGACATCCCTGCTGACGTCACTGCTTAATCTATCCATCTATATGTGTGTGTGTTAACTTTGCTACGATGTTTGACTACGTTTAAAGCCTCAATAAACTCACGATTACTACATGCATAAAACAATAATAAAAATATACAAATAAATACTCCTCATTGATATTACTTTTGTATAGACACAGATATCTTCGGGAATTGTTGTGCTAATAAAAATTCATTCGTAGTTTTATGCTACTTTTTGTTTCCCCATAGATTTATGTCCGATTCGACCTTAGCCAATTTATTGTGGTATTTATAAGTGGCGACTTTTGTAGCCTTTCGGACTTTATATAATTTTTTACGATGCGTACATCTTTATATCTGTTTCTATATCAACAAGCACACAAACTATTAAAATGATGAATATATAGAAATGTTGATTGCCACAAATAAACAGCAGCACGGCAGTGGGAGGCGTTCTACAGTTAGTTGATCTGGTCTAAGCTACAGCATTTTCTATGGCGCATTAATCAACAACACCAGCAGCAACAACAACAACAACAACAACTGGGAAAACAACCTGGCAATTTTTGGCAATGCTTCAAGGCTGACGCACATGTGGAGACGACAAATTTGGATGCTGTCGCACAAATTACGTACAAATTTCATAGACAAAAAAACGAAAGCTAATTTCAAGCGACATAGTCAAATTTCTTATTTCAAATCGTATTACTCAAATATTAAATCGAGTTTTCGTTTTTTTTTTTTTGTAGCGACCTAGTTATATGAGTTAATCAGAAGAAAGTTCTACCTGGAGCAATACTCGAATGCTTCTTGTTGCAGCCACTAAGCTAGATCAGTCGGGGATACATACAATATGCATATGTTTATTTGTCTTTATTTTTTTTTTTGTTTATTTGCTTATCAGTGCTGCGGCGTCTCTAATTAATTTTTGTCGACTCTCTCACACAAGTGGTGGCCGATAGCCAAGAGATCCGGTCGCCACGACTTAGCTGCCCACGTAGGCATAGCAAACTAATTAAGTCGCATATACATAACGCCAACTTTTATCAAAGCGATATAAAACAAAATTATAAAAACCAAAACACAGAAAAAGGAAAAATTACGAATAAGCCAAATGAAACGCTCGTTATCTACGAGAAAACCAACACACACACACACACACACGCACACATACACATATTGTAGATAATCGACACAAGAGTAACAAAAAACAAAAAAGAACTGGAAACTGTTTATCAGCCCCTAATGAATGGAGCTTGGACAGTGATAAGAGAGCACAAGAGTCTTTAAGCCACGCACGTGTGCTGCCAAAAACAAAATGAAAAATCAGATATATGTATGTATGCAGGCATATAAGTAATTTGTATACCCTGTACAAATGGTTGAGATTATTATTGTTGAAATAAGTAAAGCAAAACTCAAAAAAGATTTTACAAAATATATTTCAATAGTGTTTACTGAGTACATTCTAGTTAGCAAGTAAATAATATACAAATTTAATGCTTGAATGTTATTTTTTGAACTATTAACAGGGAATCTCTAGTTCATGCATGTTTTATATTTCATTATTGCTTTTGTTCGTTTTTAATAATTTTGTATAACAATTGCTGACGCTGCTTGAACGCCCATCAATCAAAGCGCTCGAGTGTCTCACAAAAATATTTATAATAACTTGAAATTTTTTGCGCGCGAGTAGCTTTCAGCGTTTTCAATTTCATTTAGAGGCCTTTAATTGCCGAAATCAATTCAAAAGCCAGTTGAACGCGTTAAAAGCAGCCACAGCAGCCAAAGAAACAACAAAACAACACAACAACAAAAAATTTAATAATTATTAACAAGACAGCGAGTTCATTAGAAGCCGCAGGCGCACCAAATGAAAGAAAAAGAAAAACAAAAAATTGTACTAAAGTTTTAATAAAAATACAAATAAATGTTGGGTAATTAAGACTTGTCTTCTGCATACTATGTAGATATTACGAGTACTCGGATACATTGTGTACACAACTAGTGGGGCGGGGGGAGGGGACTTTGCGCTACGAAAAGGCGTCTGGAAACTTGTTCTACAACTTGTTTTTACATACCGCCTATAGACTAGAATTGCAAACAGGCAAGGGGCAAGTGGCAGGGGCAGTTGGCAGGGGGCAGGGGCAAGCGGTATGCGGCAGGCGCAACTCGGGCGATAATGTGTAGCCGCACCATATGCGATAATGTTGCGAGCACATGATATAATAAAATTGGAATGTGCTGCAATTGGCCGCACACACACACATACACACACAGAGTACTTATGTATATAAATAACAAACTATTGGCTTGTATTACAGTTTATCAAGCCACGAGCATGGTTCAGTTCAGTTCAGTTCAGTTCAGCTGAGCTGAGCTGGGTTCGTTTTGGTTCTGTTTGCGTGGCCGCTGTAAATTTCCATAAATTTACATGCTATAAATCAAATTGAAAATGTTTTCTTTTGCTAGCAGACGATCTGAGTGAGCTCTCTTATCTCCATTGACTGGCTGTCTGGGTCTGGACTGGGGCTGCTGTGCTGTGCCATGCCGAAGAAACTAAACAGTGGGCTTATCAATTCAACGCTGACAAAGTGCAATCAACTCTGCAACGCGTCGCTTCCTCCTCGATGATGAGTGTAGCTGCTGTTGATGCTGCTGCTGCTGATGGCGTTGGCGATGGCGATGACGATGACTAACTTGGCAGTTGGACACCCACAAGACTGGCCGCATCTTTTATTATTTGGTTAAACAAAACACAGCCGGCAAAAATGGCAAATGCTGACAACAACGCCGCTGACGATGAACTCATTCAGTTCTTCATTCACAACAACAGCATATACATACATACATACATAAATATGCATCTGAGAACAGAGACAACAGCTCCATAATGACAATCAGTCAGTCAGTCAGTCAGTCAATCAGTCAGTCAGCGCGTCAGTTCGTCAGTCAGGGGAGTTGACTTTAGTTTATTGACTGCCTGCTAAAATGTACTTAACATGCCTAATGGACTTTTGAGCTGGCCAACAGGAACTGCTGGCTAAAAGGAAATGCAGCAACAATAAAACGTGTGCAAAACATCAGCAACAATAACAATAACAGCAACAACAACTTCAAAGTAAAAGACAAGCATATGCGGCTCTTTCAGCTGTTCTTTCAGCTGTTGTATTTTGACTTAACCGATGACTAATTCACACCGACCACTGATAAACCTCTGAAAAGCAAAACGAGTGCGAATTCCTAGTGTCAGCAAGCCATGCCAATTAAATTATGCTTTACACTTGCAATGACGTCATCGCTGCTTTCCATCCAACAATCATCATCCGCATCAGCTAGCCAACAACTGTAAAATTCATTTGGCTTCGTTTGCTCAATTTGCAGTTGGCAGACAGTGGAAATATGTATTTCTCTCGGTCAGTGGTTGTCTGTCGCAAATGTCGTTTATTTCGCATATGGCGCTTCTTGCTTTTGATAGCACTTTTCACAAATTGCACGTTTACTGCATTTTTTTTTTTGAATATTTCTTTATTTTGATTTTTATTTTATTTTGACGTATTTTCTTTGGAGTCAAAACAAAAACATTTAAGCGACATGTGTACTGTAAAAATATTTTGCTTATTGCATGGAAATTTACTTACGATTCACAATTGTGTACAGGAATAATTGTAAGGAATGACAAAATGAATGCACGTACCTGCAAAGAGTATAGAAAATATTACATATTTAATACATATGTATGTTCATATACAGCAATAGTTACTTAACCTAATAAATAACAATAAAATGCTAGAGAATATTTTAATCTAAATTGCTAGAATGAGCAAAAAATGTAAACAAAACACTAATCTTAGCCAAAACAATTTATTGATGGCGAAATCAAAAAGTAAATAAACATATAGGTATATATATGTGTATGCATATATGTATTTGTAATCGATAGAGATAGATCATGCAATCAAATTTTATGAAGGCGCCAGTTCAGCCAATTAATCATCCATTAAGGCAGCGATAGGCAAGCGAACGTGTTCCAACTTATCTATATCTATATACATGTGTACATATACACATATGTATTTAATTGTACATATTGCCAATTATCAGCTGCTAAACACGAAAGCTGATTCACACGTTCTAATAGCAGAAGCAGCTTTTAATTGAATTCAATGAATAACAATAACTTAATAACAAAAATTTGAACAATTATTGTGAAGGAAAAGTACACAGGCGAGCAGCCATGCAACAAAATAACAACACGCTACGACAAAACTAACTTAATTAAAAGCTAAAAATCAAAAATGTGGTGCACAAGTCAACAAACCACCCACCCACACAATTTCAGAGGGCAGCGACAGCAAACAACTGCACAAATTGAAAAAAGTGTAGCGAATTGCACTTCAGCGTACAGTGGCCATAAATATACATATATGAAATCGTACAGTGAATTAATGCTATTATAACGTCTAATACTACTATGTAGAAGAAATATGCTTAGAAAAGACAGACTACGAGCAACAAAGGCAACAAAAAAGAGCCATATTTGAAGACCTTGTACGTGGGCTGCCTACACAACCAGTTCGTTTCAGTTTACTTCTCTCTGGCCTGGCCTGGCCTGGTCGGCTCCACGGACTGGCTCTGACGACGACGACGACGACGCACTTTTGGTTTCTTAGTTTATATATACATATATATATACATATAGATATGGCGGCACTTGATTTGCATAACAAATGCAGCAGCAAAGAAGGCAACGGCAACAGCAGCTGAAACAGCAGCTTAAACAGCTAAAACAGCCCAGTTCGCTGGAGCATATCAAAAAGCAACCAAAAGATTACTAGCCAAAAAATAAACAATGCCAATGCAAAATGTACTCAAGATTCATCAAATGCGCACCTCAGAGTCAAAGCTCGTCGCGCTCAATTACGCGAAATTTCACTCCATTAAGACACACACCTCGCTCGCTCCCATAAAAAGTGAATGTCTATCATTAAGAAATGTTTTTGTGCCAGCCCCCCCTACCCCAACGTCTGTCTGTCCGTCCATTATCAGTGAAATGCTCTCTGCGCACAGCGATTTTAGCATTTCCGCTTTTATGCAAAATTAATTGCACTTAATTATAACCGAAAATTGCTAGCAATTGAACGCCTTGCGATTAGCTCAACGGGCGCATGAAAATTGCCCAAAGCAAGCAACAAATAAATATTAAAACAAATTAGACTAATAACAACAAAAAACGACACATTTTGTGGCCGTTTTTTGCGTGCCCAAAATGACAGCTAATAATTGAGCATATTTCATAATAGACACAATCAAAAATGGTAATTTGTATATGTTTTGTTTTTATACCCTGAACCCATTAAAAATGGGTAAAAAGGGTATAATGGTTTTGTGCAAATGTATGTAACAGGCATAAGGAAGCATCTCCGACCATATAAAGTATATATATTATTGATCAGTATCAACAGCCGAGTCGATCTAGCCATGTCCGTCTGTCTGTCCGTCTGTCCGTCTGTCTGTCTGTATGAACACACAGATATCAGAGACTACAAGAGCTAGAGACTTCATATTTGGAACATAAGTTCTCCTAATCCCGGGACAGATCAAGTTTATTAAAATTTATCGATAGCTCGTCCCGTTCAAAAGTTATCGATAAATTTCGATTTCAGACCAGCGTTTTTTGGATATAACTTACAAGTTATAAGAGCTAGAGGCCCCTAATTTGACATGTATAATCTCGAATAGCATACACATGTAACAAATATTTCACTTTTTGGATACCACCAAACCCCCCAAAAGTTAAAAAAACCCATTTTTGAAGGTACGACCTTGCAATTTGGTTTGGTAACACATATTATCGACAATTGTTTGCCCCAAAATTTCAATATGATCGGACAATAAACACAGAAGTTATTTAAGATTTAACTTTCCATTGTGTGGGGCTCAGCGAAAAGCAAGCTAACTGCTTAAACCGCTTGCACTGCTTGTACTGCTTGTACTGCAGCATGTGTGAGTTTAGAGTAGTACGAATGATTGTAAGGACTGGGTTCAGGGTATCTCGTAGTCGGGCACTCCCGACTAGAGCACTCTTACTTGTTTTTTCAATTCCTTTCAATGCCCTTCGAATAGGGCACGTTGTAAACATGGCCCGATCAAAACTGTGGCACCTACACGACAGACGTGTTAGTTATAGACAAATTGGCGAATAGGGAATGCGCCCGAATACTTCTATACTACGTGTTCCACGGAACAGCCCTTATATAGAATGTATATGCTTTAGGTGTAGATGGGCTATTAGTCAGCACTTGACGTCGATTGCGTAGCACGGTTGGCTGTTGTGATAGTGATTGTGTTTGCATTTGCACATTTACATATATTTACCTATACATACACACAACGATAAACAAATTACGCTGTAAACAAAAGCAAACGAACGAACGAACGAGCGAACGGGCAGACAGTTGGACAGGTGAGTGTGCAGGGTATACATATATACGTATACGTATACGTAGTAGATGCATAGAAGGTATGGCAAATATGCATAGCCGGGCAAAAGGTTAATTATGCAAGAAGGTATGCCAGCCCAGGGTATTTTACAATACAATTTTCCTTCTACATGGTATTAGTCAGTTTTTGTCTCGTCCGTCCGTCACTCAGTTCGTCAATCATTTTGTGTACTGGTTGCGCTTTACTTGTACATGAAAATCGTGTTTGTAGTTTTTATTTTTTTTTTTTCGTTTTTTTTTTGTTTTTTGGTTTTTTTGTTTAACATTTTCACTGCATTTTTACAGCCAAACAAATTTTTTGACAAGCAACTGACAGAAATTGACAAGCGCACGAGCAATGGACCGTCAAATGTATGGGGAGCAAACTAACTAAACTCGGTCTGGGGCCAGAGCAGGAGCAGAAGAGCAGACCAGTCAACGAGACCAGTCCCAGACCATAGGCACCAGAACTGTACAGTGATGTGAAAGATGATTCCAGCTGTGAAAAGGTCAACATGGAGACCCAGGCATTTAGCCATAGACATGCTGTGTGGCTGTCCATCTGTCTAACTGTCTATCCGTCTGTCCGTCTGTCTGTCTGTGTGTCTGTGTGTCTGTGTGTCGTGTGTCGTGCAGAGTTATTGCTGTTATGTTACTTGCCTCACTTTCCAATAGTCGAAAGAAAAGAAAAGTGCGGCCTGAGAACCGATCAGGCAAACCATTTCTCCCATCCCATTCCAGCCATCAAGCCAAAGAGGGTCGTGCTGACGAGCTAATATTGACAAATTAAATGCAGTCTAATGTGTGTTTAATGTGTGCGTCTAGTTGATTGGTTTCCCGCCGTGAATCCGCCTTGGCATACATATATGGTACTATATAATATATACATATATATTTATATATATATATGTATGTGTGTGTATTCACAGTTCTGTCAGCTTCGAAAGCTTGCGATTGCATCATGTTCACATGTTAATTACTTGATATACTCTTTTCGAAGAAAATAGTATATTCACATTGTGCTGAAGTGCGTAATGCATAAATGGATGCGTCGAAGACCCCCAAAAGTTACTGCCAGAATGCTTAGAATGACAAAACATATTGATCTACCCATGTCCGTCTGTCTGTCTGTATGTATGTATGCAAACTAATGCCTCAGTTTTTGAGCTATCGCGATAAAACTTTGCGCAGAGACTTATAATTCAAATGTACAGCACATTGGTCGGAGCCGGCCGGATCGGACTACTATATCTTATAGCTGCCATACAACTTTATGTCGGTTTTGGCCGTATATCCGATCTTTTCAAAGCTATCGCCTTAATTTTCCTTGTTCACTTGATCATCCTTATAACTCATCAATGTTTAAAATTTCAAATCGATTGAGTTATAATTAGCAAAGATATGCGTCATTAAATATTTCAGTGGTGGTGTTGAAAATCACCTAAAGGTTCGAAAAGAGTATAGAATCTTCGGCACGCCGAAGATAATCCTTCCTCACTTGTTATACCCTGAACCCATTAAAAATGGGTAAAAAGGGTATAATGAAGTTGTGCAAAAGTATGTAACAGGCATAAGGAAGCATCTCCGACCATATAAAGTATATATATTATTGATCAGTATCAACAGCCGAGTCGATCTAGCCATGTCCGTCTGTCTGTCCGTCTGTCCGTCTGTCCGTCTGTCCGTCTGACCGTCTGTCCGTCTGTCCGTCTGTCCGTCTGTCCGTCTGTCTGTCTGTATGAACACACAGATATCAGAGACTACAAGAGCTAGAGACTTCATATTTGGAACATAAGTTCTCCTAATCCCGGGACAGATCAAGTTTATTAAAATTTATCGATAGCTCGTCCCGTTCAAAAGTTATCGATAAATTTCGATTTCAGACCAGCGTTTTTTGGATATAACTTACAAGTTATAAGAGCTAGAGGCCCCTAATTTGACATGTATAATCTCGAATAGCATACACATGAACAAATTTTTCACTTTTTGGATACCACCCCCAAACCCCCCAAAAGTTAAAAAAACGCATTTTTGAAGGTACGACCTTGCAATTTGGTTTGGTCACACATATTATCGACAATTGTTTGCCCCAAAAATTTCAATAAGATCGGACGATAAACACAGAAGTTATTTAAGATTTAACTTTCCATTATGTGGGGCTCAGCGAAAAGCAAGCTAACTGCTTAGACCGCTTGCACTGCTTGTACTGCTTGTACTGCAGCATGTGTGTGTTTAGATTAATATGAATGATTGTAAGGACTGGGTTCAGGGTATCTCGTAGTCGGGCACTCCCGACTAGAGCACTCTTACTTGTTTTTACTTGTTTTTCTCTCTAGTATTTGTTGTTTGTTTCTCCATTTGAAAATCGGGCAATGGGAATTGCTCAAAAGTAGAGAGCTCAATAAATATAAAACAAAAATTGTATAAATGCTTGACTAAACCGAACAATTGTTAAGCAAAATATGCAAAAACTCAAATATCTTCAAATATTTTAGATATAATGCTTAAATGATTATAATTTGCGAAGTGCGTTTCTATACTTTTAAAAATAAATTATTCTACATTTTGAAATATTGCCACGCCCAAGTGGGTTCAACTGAATAGGAGCCACAGTATCTGTTATCTGAAAGTTTTGCCAACTTCTTTCAAACATGCACTTTTTATATACATATTTATAAATATATATGTATTTGTAAGACAAGACTTATTAGTTTTCATCAGTATGTTTGCTTAAAGGCTTAATTTTTTAATATTTGAATAATTTGCTAAGCATAATTAAAAAGACAAATCTGAATTTGCTAAATGCCCGTACCAGATGTTGACAAATGTTTAGCACTCAAAGAGAAAATGCTCAAATGCTCAAATGCATCTGCTTGCAATTTGAAGCAACATATGTGCGATTGCCTAGGCCCTGGAGCATTACAAAATTACAAAAATATATACACGTATATAAGCAACGCATCAGAACGATGTGTGTGTGCGAGTGTGTGTGTGCGTGTGTGTTAAAACTGGCAGCCAAAGGCAAGGCAATTCAAAAGTCATTGAGGCGCAAAAGTCAAGCATAAATATTTCAAATAATGTTTGCTGGCCTCGTCCGGAGCCCACTGGGCAACTGGCACTAGCCGTACAACTACTAGCTAAAGCATTGGGTCTTGGTCTGGGTCTGGGTCTGGGGTCTGGGGTTTCTGCTCCGGGGGCAGGCAACGTTGTGTGGCATAATTTGGTGAGAGTTCGAGTTCAACAGCTGAAAAACAGCCACAACAACAGAAACACGAGCACATTAACTTGAAACAAGAACAACACAAATCGAGCAGAGCAGAGCAGAGCAGAGTGGGGGGATCTTGGGGGGCTGGGGGGACTATGGGGCATCGTTGTAATAGTCGACGACGACGACGCTGATGACCTCAGTTAAAAATAAATAATACTTTACATTGTTTGAAATTAGTTTGCTGTTTTTGGGATAGAATATTGTTGCATCTATACAACTGTGTGCTGCATCTGTGTTCGTGTGCGTATCTATGTTTTGCTGCTTGTTTAGGTTGTAAGTTCAGGGTGGCGCTCAGTGTCGCCCCCAGTTGATGACGACAACAACAACAACAACAACAACAACAGCGACAACGACAACGTCAACGACAAGCATACAAATCATTTTGTCAACTCAACTTGTTCGTCAGCTGTATAGGGTATTTATGTAAATTCCTTTACGACATTTATCACAGCTGAAATTGATGAACTTGCCAGTGATATATGGCAATCTAAAATTGGGGGAGTTATGTGCAACAGACAATACAAGAATGCAAACTGAAGAGCAACTGAAGCTATTTTTTAGACTAATCAGAAATCAGACAGAGCTGTTTCAAGGATAACACTAACTTGCCAGTGATATATGGCTTTATAAAATTGGGGGAGTTTCAAGGATTTCAACACTCGTAACTCACTTCGATCTGACTAATCAGCTGTGGCTCGATTTACCGAAACAGAGCAAACAGTTATAAGTATAGGCACAAACCATATTGTTTCAGTTTTATTTACCCGAGTTTGCCGTTAAGTCAAACAACTCGCACGCACAAGTGTTTCTTTATAGCTTTATATATGTGGAATATAAACAAAAGGCAGAAAGCCAGCTTGTACTATGTATGTATGTAGGTATGTATGTATATTAAATGCCCTATATGTATGTATTAAGGTGAAAAGGTGCAAATATAAGTGCTTATATTGTTCTCTATACATAAACGAGTTGAATAAAGAAATCAAATTAAACTCCCTTATGCCGTTGCATAAAGGGGTTGATGACGCATGCATAATGAGACCGGAAATATTCCGATGCAAATCACAGAACCGCAGCTCATTAATGTATTGTGTTGATTCCATTAGCAAAACATCTGAGAATTCCCATCAACTCGAATATAAAAGCTAAGCAAATAAACAAGTCGCAGCAGTAACTGAACGATATATTCCAGCAAGTCAATTCAAATATGTACTTGAAAGATGTGTTTATGATTGTGTTTTTGAGAAACGCTGACAATCGCAATTGTCCCCAGTTGGGATTTGGTACTACAAGACTCAGGTCTCAAGTGATCTAGAAGAGCACAGCAGATAATGCATGCGACTGACTAACTGATATATACTATGCTATAATATAGGTTATCACTATATCATTTTGGAGCTGCTCTACCAACCAGCACTCTGCGAGCTGACAAGATAAAGCGATAGAGCCTAGCCGACTAAAAAGGAGAGACAACCAACCACCAAGCAGCCCAAAACCCAAACCCGAACCCAAACCTAAACCCAAAACCCAAACCGAGACGCAGGCAATTGCGATAGTGATAGCTCTCTGTGTGTGTGCGTGTGTGTGTGTGTGTGTGTGTGTGTGTGAGTGTGTGAGTGTGTGTGTGTGTGTGTGTGTGTGTGTGTGTGTGTGTGTGTGTGTGTGTTTTGTGCTTGTGTGGCATATGCCGGTTTGAGTTGAGTCTGTTTTCTGTTTTTATTTATTTATTTTTATACCCTGTAGGCATTTCAACTGCGTAAAAGGGTATTAAATAATTGCATATGATCGAAGTTTATAACAGTTAGAATGCAAGCGATACGATCTGATTACCACATGCATAATACATTTATTTTCTTTTTTTTTTTTTGTAATAACTCATCAAGCTCCATACATTTTGAAAAATATTGGTTTTTTTGTCTTATAGAACTCAAATCTAATGAGTACAGCAAACAAATATAAAATATATCCATTATTGAAGATTTTAAGATATTTGAATGTCATATTTATACTAAAGAACTTTGATAACAATCGGGCAATAAACCAAAAAGTTATTTCAAAATCAATTTTCAAAATAATACTACTATTAATGTACATAGGCATATGTATACAATAGTATATGTACTAGAGTATATATTACGTATATATTTCACAGCTGGTTACAGGGTATCTCTTGGCTGTGGCACTTTTCACATTAGCACGCTTACTTGCCTTTTTCAATTTTTATTTTTAGAGTGAAAGTAACTGCAAACATAGCAACAACAACTAAATGTTTTCTAACTCTAAAGCCAACAGCTAAAGTTGTGTTCTAGGAAACGTCTCGCATTAAGTTTGGCAACTGCAGATATTGTTGCTGTTGTTATTGTTGTTGTTGTTGTTGCTGCACACAGATAAGCTAATGTTTACCCGCTGCCGTTGATAAGCGGCATGGGGTCGGTCGGTTGGTTCGGGCCAACTTACACGTACCTTTTTAGACGCGTTTGCAGCTGCTTCTTTGCGTTGCAAGAGAGACAGAGAGAGAGAGAGAGATAGAGAGACAGATAGATAGAGAGGAAGCGAGAGAGCAGCGGCTGTGTCTCAACTCAGTTTTAAAACACAAACAATTCTCATTTAAGCACAAATACTATGTAGTATTTTCAATTATATTTTTCGTATATTTCTCCAGGCACTTGCAATTTGTATTTATCAACGATTGATTTTCAAATGCGTTTTTCTTTACACACTTTTCACATGTAACGCACATTTACTATGCTGTTTGCGCTCTTTTCAACATTTCAATTTCAATTTCAATTTGGATTTCGCTTTCAATTTCTATTTCAACATGTTTCTTATTTCTCTATTGGAGCTTATGCGAGAATTTTGTAATCTATAACAAAAACACACGCGACGCGCTCTCCCGCATACACACACATGCACACACACGCACACACACACTCACGCACACACACATACACACATACACAACGGCACCGAAACGAACCGAAGCGTTTGGAAAACAGATTTTTACGCACTATTTAGCTTTATATTATTCTGCAGCTTTTTCCCTGGTTTTTTTCTTTTATGTGTGTTGGGGGTGGGACAAGGTGTGCGAAATGCAAGCCGAAAAAAAAACAACACGCGAGCTCTCCGTTTCTTGACAATCGAAGCGTTTGTTTTGTTTGCAACTGCAATTTCCGCGCTCGTTTCTTTTTTGTTTATACTAAAAGCGATTGCTGTTGCTGTTGTTGTTGTTGCTGTTGATGTTTTCGTTGATGTTGCTGCAGCAAAACAAACGTTTTCTTTCTTAATAAACTTTAACGCTGCGCTATCGTTTCGTGTGTGTCTTGTTTATCGTATTTTCCTCGGTTTCGTTTTGTAATTTCGTTCACGTTCACGTTTTCGTTCTCGTTCTCGTCTGCGGCCTCTTTGCGATTGTATGGGAATGAATTTCGTCTGTCTGTCTGTCCGGCTGTCTCAGGCTGCGCGCCGCTCATTCATAAATCGTAGCCCCGTTCGGAACAGCGACAGAATAAACTCTATCAATCCGTCTGCACGTCTGCTTAGCTTGGCAAGCGGTTGCCGACTAACGGTTGCAACCAATCGCCAACGACAAGCGTGATCGCTTCAAATCGCCATCGAACATGTTCGATTCGTTCGAATGCAACCGCATGTTATGGTTAACAGTGAGTTTAATAAGAATTTTAATTTTACAATAGTTGATAATCTTAATTATTATTAATCTTAATTATCTATAATAGTAGATAAGCTTAAAAGTACAAAATATTAGCGACACTAGTGAAGATCTATGTACATATAAGTTAAGTGTGGACTTGCCTAAGATGAAAGAATGTATCCAACAGAGAATTTTAAGACAATTACAATTAATAATTAGTATTATCTAAATGTGGTATATTAATATAATAGATAAACACAATCAGTTTTGTTTTGCTAATAATGCAATTTCAACTAAGCAGAAAAAATATGAACTTAATGTAGATATTATTATTATCATGAGCTTAACATGAGCCGTTAACAGAGCGAACATAAGGCTGCTTAACCGTTTCGACGAACGAACTTGTTGGCTGTGGAACCAGTGCGCGCGTACTTTGAAGCTCGAAACGGTCAAAGAATTGGCTGGAAGAAGAACTTTTCATCATTGAAAGTAAAACCAAGTGGGAAAACTCCACCTGCGGTGTTTTATTGTGTAAATTTACACACTTTCCAATGTTAACAAGCGGTGATAAACACATACCATGGACTGTCTCTAGTCTCCAGTCTCTAGGCAGTCTCCGAGTTCTCTGTGCCCATATTGTTTGCCTCTTTTGGGTTTTATGATGCTGCTCACAGCTTGCCGCAAAGGCAACTGTTGCATCTCTTTCTTGTTGCAGCCTCCTAGTCATTTATCGCAGTCCTAAATCATTAGTTGTTATCAGTGCGCCGCCTGATATCTGCTAGTTTTTATTGCTTTATGACTGCGGCTTGTCGAGCCATTGTCCAAGTGTCAATTTCCAGGAAGGCGTCTTAACACTTTCATAGTCTTAATTAGCTCAGCACTTGTTTATTCTTCGTCTTCTTCTTCTTCTTTCTATATCTAGAGCTTATCTGGAGTAGCGTTTGAAATTTACTTCATTTGAGAGCGTTTCGAGTATCACAGCACATATCAAACGAATAGCTGACACAAAACAATTTTTATCATTAAATTTTGCTGTAAGCTAGTTTTTATTATTTTAAATTTTCACGATGGCTTTGTTACTAAGCATCCTGAACGGTGCCCGCATATTCGGTCGAACGCTGCGTATGAAAAAGAGTCGCCACGTGAGCTTCACGCCCTTGACACTGGAACAGGACCGAAACCGTACTATGCAGCGTATTGCTTCTGAAATACCATTCAACAACTTCCTAAATGAAGTTCGATTACATAAATTGGAGGAGTCGGCAATGTGCAGAATGTCGGTACGTGAATCGCAAAAGATGCGCAAGTACGCCGTTCGCCAATGGTTCCAGATGTCCGACGAGCAGAAGGATAAGTATCGCCAGTTGGCGGAGAACGCCAGAGTGACTCGTATTGCTCTGCACTCGTTGTGCGATAAGAAAACCTGCCCCAATTTGGCAGCACAACGACCCTATCAGCTGGAGACGCCCCGCGTGCCCAAACGCAGGCGCAAGCGTGGCTCAAAAACCCATTTCACTCATCGCAAGAAATCCTCGGCCAGAAGCAGATTACTGTTGCAACAGGAGCCACCAGGCTGCAGCATTAGGGTTGAACCATTAGGGCGACAGACGCGAAAGCGTAAACATAGCAGCCTAAGCAGCAGCTCCGATCTGCCCAGCTGTTCAAATCCACAGCCGGATCAGCCGGAGCAACAGTCGCTGCATAGACCAACAAAGCGAAGACGAATAATTTGTATGTTCAACCACAAAAAAATGACCTCCGTTTCAAGATCCAAATTGCATAACTGTTAAAATATATAGAAGCACAACAATTGAATTGCAGAGTATAAGTAATATATGTATATTATTCAGGCACACACAGGAAACGCACAGCTCATAATTATTCATCAGGATTAGCCGTGTCAATTGTTTCCTTTTCTACGCTCAGTTTGTCTTGTTTTTTTGTGTGTTCTCTCTCTCTCTCTCTCTGTGTTTTGTGGTTTCATAACTCTGTGAGGTGTGCTAGTCGGCGGTGCCACATCCTTATCAAAGGTGCGCATCAACGTCACAGAAATCCCCATCTCGATGGCCGGGTACGTGCCTGCGTTCTACTGCTTTGAAATCGAAACCTCTGACGGCCCATTGTGTTGAAATCTAAGCGATCCCCGCGCTGCATGTTGATCGATAGCGTCTCCATCTCCATCTCCGTTTGCGTCCGCTTTTTTTCGTTGGTATTTCCAATGAAAAGCAAAGCGTACCAAACCGAACAGAAGAACGAAAACAAAAAGATGCCAAGCTGATATATATTCGAGCATATTTTGAATAGTTTTCAATGCCATGACAGCAACTCTTATTGGCCTCTCTTCTACACCAAAAATATGCAAGATCTTCAATATTTTTTGTTAATTTCTTGAATAGGTTTAGAATACAATTCGAATTTTTACAAACCATATTTTTATTTTTGTCTTTGCAGCTGCTACAAATATGTTAAAAAAACTATTGTATTTAATTGTTTAATAATAGTTATCAACTTTAATTTAGTTAATAACAATTATATAAATTTATTTGCTTCTATTTTAAATAATAATAATTATCTAACATTATATTTGCAAATTCAAATGTGTTTTCTCAACTTTGCAGCTAGTCTTAATAATATCTCTGTTGGGGTTTTTTGTTGCATTAAATGTATTTATGTATTTGTGTGTGGTGTGTGGTGTGTGCAAACGCACATTTCTCTATTGCTCATAACTAATGCAAATAAAAGCCGATAAGCGATAGTTGTAAAATAGCGCACAGCGGGCAGCTGACCAATAAAGTCATACAGCCATTTGGCGGGGTTTTCCCGCCACTCAAGTGAAAATTGCAATAAAAAAGGCAATGCTCGCACACTCGCACACTCAGTCAACGCTGGCGACATCGTTCTGTTAATGGTCACACTGTCGCTGTGGATGTTGGCCAATGCAATTGCGATCCTCCACTGTCCTGCTGGACGCCAGCGAAACGCATTTGCGCCATTTGGCGGCGCTGGTTGATAAGTCAAGTTTTAATGGCCGCTCGCGCATTTAACTTGATTATAAACGACCGCAGGCGGCCGGGTAATATAAAATGGCTTTTCATTATAGCCCGGGCATGTGAAATTAATATGCCTGGCAGCCGACCGGGCCGGATAGCAGATAGGCAGCTCTGCCGATACCCAGCTACGCAGTCAAATCTCTAAGTCAAGTTCGTTGCCTAAGTCTTTTGTTTTGTTTTGTCTTTTTTGTTGTTCGTTTTTCGCCAACTGCCGATTGCCGACTGCTGACTGTCGACTGCCTGCTGTGTGTGTTTGTGGCTAAACAAAATCAAAGTCGCTTCAAATGTTCATTAATTCAAATTGATTCTAATCGTGGCGCGCTCATTAATCGAAGCGCCACCCCACGCATGTGGCCCCAGCTCCCAGTTCCCAGCTCCGAAGGATTGCCAAATGCATTTCTATTGCCTGCTAGTTTTATTGATGAGCCGCAGTTAGCTGCTGCTGCTGCTGCCGGGTAGCAGCAACAATTTTATGATTAATATGCCCAGCCAATTGTGGATGCGACTTGCTGCACAGCTACTGCAATGTTCTATGGCAAGCCAAAATATATATACACATTTATTTGTATGGCTTTATACACTGGTGGCAGGCAGGTAGACGGTTTGCTTTGGATCCTTTCTGTGTGCACTTCCGCTTGCGAGCCACTTGTTACTTTAGCAGGCAAACACGATAAGTTTTAAGTGCTGTTTGGCCAGCAGATAGGCCATAAAAACACACACACATATCCTTCAATCCCACAATGCCAGACAGCAAACAATGACACCTCCAACAGACTGGCTTACGACCAGGAAGACACATTGCACGGCAAACACCAGAGTCGGGAAATAAAGTCAATACTTGTACGTCAGTATATGCCATACAGATCACGCTGAAAACTGTGCTATGTGTAGATCAAATAATAACGAGCAAACTGCGGACAGCACAATACGAACCAGCTGCCGTTATGGCCAGCGGTGGGGGCACAACTTATGCAAGGCCCCCGGACTGTGGCTCAAGGTTGCCGCCAGCATTGGGTCAAGCGAGCTGCGAGCGGAGCGACTCCGTGTGAAAATCTTGTACGACATTAAACGCCAATGAGCAAATACGAGCATAAATCAACATGACAAATGACTAAATATTCTGTGTATGCCGACAATATCACAAGCAGGCAACAAGTCGCAGCTGCTCGACGGCTAGATACCACGCACCTGTTCACAGAAAGCCCAGTACTCAAAACTACGTTCTTAGTACATATTAGATATTTTGTGGATATTTGAGATTTGTATAAAAATGAATTCCACGTTGAATAGACGCTTTTTTTATATAATACCATGCACCACCATATTAAAATGTTTTTTAACTAAAGGATATTCTTACATTTTAAGTTTTTATATTTAGTTATCCATGTAATTCAGACAAAATGCTAATCTACTATTATTTTGTACAGCTTATAAGATTGTGTCATATAACTAAAAACATAGTATACCCATTTATTTATATGCCGATTTCACCAGCTGTGCATAGCTGGTTGTGTCCACTGGCTACAGGGTATAACAAGCGTGCTGTACTTGCTGGTGTACACGGCTCCCGTGGTTGTTGTTCATGTTGTTGCTGTTGTTGTTGTTGTATAGGCCATTGTTTCGCCACAACGAAATCTGCATAAATGGGTCAGCTTTTGGCAGCAACAGCAGCAGCAGCAGCAGCAGCAGCGGCTCTGCCTTTGTGTACTTGTTACGCCCGCCTGAGCAAACCGAGCGCATTTATCGAGGTGCATTGAAAGTTTTGTTTTGGTTTATTTATTTCAGCAGTGCACAGCCCGCAGCTACAACAACAACAGCGGACGTTGCTTTGTTTTGCATTTAATTTTTATTTATGGCTTGTTATTCGCTGCTGCATTTTGACGCCAACTCATGGCTAAAAACTGCTATCAACACCATGCCACAAGCTGCAGCAGCCACATTCCAGGAAGCTCATATTTCCAGAATTTATACACAGTGCGAATCTGCTTGGGTGCTAAGTTCAGAGCCGCCATGAAATGTGCAGCCTATGAGCTGTTGCAAATGCACTGCTGACAACATTAAGCCCAACACCAACACCAACAACAACAAGAGCAAGAGCAAGAGCACATCCGCTGCTGACTGCATGTGGTGGCAAACAATTGTGTGTGGAGTCAATTCTGTATGCAAGTCGTTGACAGCAGCTATAGATACGACTTAGCAGGTCTAGAAGTTCAGTCGAGTTAATAAACGCATTATAAATATTATGATTTATATGACATTGTTGCAATGCGTACTGTGTACAAACTTTTATAAAGCCTTTCAATATGTGGGTAGCCTTGTTAGGATTCGATTTAGATGCCATGCCCTAACATTTGCAGAATATGGAAACTCTGTGTATTTTTGATTATATAATATTTTTTTAAATATTTATAAGCTTATCACAAGTTAAATATTGTCAATTATATCTTGCTACACAGTGATCATGTTTTTTCTAGATTCTTAAGCACTTTGCTGGCAAATTGTCTGCGGTTCCAAATGTGGTTTTCTAAAACGACTTCAACCGCAGCTACACACATACATACATACATAGACACATGTACTATCATTTTGAATGGAAACCCAGAAGCAGCCGAGCGTACATTTTGGTCGCCACAAAGTCTACCTGGTGCAGACTGCCCCCTGACTGACTATACTATATAGCTATAGCTGCTACTATAATTATAGAGAACGCTCGATGCCGCCGTGTCACAGTTGCCACATAAATCAAAGCTTGGCGGAAAAGTCAGTCAGTCAGTCAGTTGCCGCTTGCCACGCGCGAAATCATAATTCTGTGCCGCTTCAACCAGTTTTTGCTTGCTTGCTTGCGACTGGGAGCAGTTGGCATTTTGCCTCAATGTTAACTTTTATGGCATCCGTCTTTGTAATTAGGCGCTCATAATTAGCCAATGCCGAGCGATTTTATATAACATATGTACATGCACATAGAAAATAAAGGCGTCTCTGGCTTTAGAAAGTTTTTGTTTCTTGTAAATTTGCTGATTATTAGCGCGATAATATTTAATTAGATTTTGCCAGACACCCTGACGATGTGAAAGGCGGCAGCAGCCAGAAGCCAGCAGCCAGCGGCCAGCAGCCAGCAGCCAGTTGCCCAGCCAAGATTTGGGCACGGCTCATTAGGCAAAGCGAAACCGCTGCACTAGCTGCAAGAAACGCCAACACCAAGTGGGTTGCCTTCCATATGACTGTTTCCGTTTGCAAAACAGAAAAAAACGAAACAACCTTGTAATTTATAATACTTAAGCTGCTCAGCTGCTCAGTTGCTGCAAGTCGGCCTTGATCGCATGTTGCAAATGTTGCAACGTTTGTTCTGCTGATTGTTTTGTTTATTTGCCAAAGTGTTTGTTAGGCAAAACAAAATCATAAAACTGTAAACACGAAATGCATAAATTGCCAGTCGAGAGCAACAACACTTAACCCACTTTGGCGACCAGCAACCAGCAACCAGCAACTTGCAACTTGCAACTTGCGTGCCGCGCTTCCATTGATTGGAGTGCAGTTCTCGACTAGTCGGAATAGAGCCAGCTGTTGGGCTGGTTTTTGCCTAGCAGCGACTATAAGTAGACGTACCCCAAAAAAGCTGCTGTCAGGTGCATAAGTTTTGTATTGTTGTACTGATGTATTGTTGTCTTGTGTCCAACACGCAATACAAATATTTGACGCTGCATAATTCACAAATCAGCAAACATATCAAAGACATTATCACCTGGTAGCCAGCAAGTGCGGTAGCCAAATGACAGCAGGATGCAGCGCACCCGTCAGCTCTCAGTGGTTGTTTGTTGTGTGTTGTCTGTTGGTTGTTGGTTGTTGGTAGCCACACAGGAAGCACACGCAGCAAACAACTGACACAATACACACACACACACACATGCAAATGGCATAGACGACGGCTTAATCACCTGCGGGCTGATAAACGGATAGACGGACGACAGGCCGAGCTGGGCGTGGCCAGCGCCTGGCTAATTTCTATAAACAAATTTGAAAGCGCACTGCTCCCCCCCACCAACCGAACTTTGATGTACAGTTAGGCAGAGGAAAAACAAAAACAAAAAGAAAAACGAGCGCCAAGTTGTCTGCAAGTGTTGCACATCGCACAGATGCCAGCGCCGCGATACAAGCCAAAGGCCAGCGACAACAGCAACAACAGCGAACAGCAAACAGCAACAACAAAAACAACACAAAAACAAAATCAAAAACAATGGTGGCAGCTGCTACCGCCACAAAACATAATCTCTGGCGATATCTCAGCGAGCAGCGGCATTCGTGTGGCTTCCTTGGCCAGGCACCCGGCACCAGCTTCAACTGCAACTGCAACTGCAGCTGTTGCCCCTCCATCCGACCAGCCTGCCACCCTGCCACCCTGCCATCTTGCCACCTTGCCACCCTGCAGCAACTGTCTAAGTAGCTGCGGCCGCTGCCTGTTTTATTTTTCTTTTTGTGAAGCGCCAGCGGCCGAATGCTTTGCTTTTTGCTCACCGTTGCTGCTGCTGCTGTTGCTGCTGTTGCTGTTGCTGCTGTTGTTGCCCGGCGTCCGTAACTAATAAAAATTTCAATTTGTACGCTAAACGGTTATTGACGTATTACCGCTTGGCCAGCCACAGCAGCAATGGCAGCCAGAGCAGAGCAGAGGTAGCAGCAACGCCTTTAGTTATTGTTTCTTTTGCTGCATTGCAACGCCTTCGTAATGTTTTATTCATGCCAACAGCAGCAGCATATGCAGCAGCAGCAGCAACTGTAATGCATCAAGCAACAGCAGCAGCAGCCGGCTGGCTTTCGCCTCGCAATGCGAATATCTTCAACTTCAACTGCAATGCCGCTTTGCCAAATCTATCATATTGTCTGCTAATTTCTGTTAGTGCCCTTGACACTGTTGAGGTTGCCGCACCTGTCGAAAAAACAAAAATGCAAAGAAAAACAAAGTGTGCGGCAAATGGAAATTATATGCCAGCAGCAGCAGCGCCGAGTTGAGCTTAATCATGTCAATTTTCATATCCGGCCGCATCTTAATTACACATCTTTGTGAGCGCCTCAATAGGCCAAATTGTTGTCTATCTTTATGGTAATTATGGTAACTGGCTTAAGGCGTCTCAGCTTTGAAAATTCCATACAATTTGTTTTTAGACAATGCGGCATGGCATTAACCTGAAGTACGCCTTAATGTCAAATCCGATTTTCAAGAGACGTATCACAACAAAAATACAACAAAACTGGCTAAATTTAGACAGGTCTGATGATGCAAACAGATAATGCTGAAGCTACTCATAATCAGCGTGGAAGTCTTCACGATTTTTTGGCAATGGCAATGATATTTCATTAATGGAATATAACAACAAGCGGCAATTGTGTTCATAGCGTATTGTTTTACGGGCACCTCGGCGAGCTAAAATGTCTTAACTTAACGACAACGTCTAGGAATCGTGACTAGAATATACCCTGTAACCAGGTGTTAAGTACTTAAGCCGGCTAAGATTACTAACTAACTCATTTAATGGAACAATTTAACAGCGGGAATCATTAACAGCAATAACATTGAGGAAATAATAAAATGACTTTTCCTTGATTTACATCCAAGCCGTAATCTCAAATGCTTTAATCCCGGAAACAGCTTGACTAACGACACTTGACCATATACTACAAGGCAACGGCTTTGTCCCACAGTTCCTCAAATAAAGAATCCCTCAATCCTAAGTGCTTTCAACTCCCACACACAATTGCCAATTAAGGGGGCTCAGGATCGTTGAATACACATTTATTTTCCATTTAATTAACTTCCTTAAACGCTTTACATGTTTTTACATAATTATTGCAGTGCAGCAACGGCAACAGCAAAAACAACAACAACAACAACAACGCAAGCAAATTAAATTAAACAATGCCAATAACAACAACAACAGCAACAACTGCAAGTTATGTAGGTCACACAGCCCAGGCCAAAAGCAAAAAGGAACCAACAACCAACAACAAACGACAAACAGTTTGGCAGACAGACAGACAGGCAGAGAGACAGACGGGCTCGAGTCGACATAAAAGGCTAAACACATCCAACTGTACAATCGCATAAAGATCACGATTAAATGAGTGCGCAATTGGATCAAATTTGCGCCAAGAGTGAAGCCAAAACTAAACGAAGCAACAACAGCAACAACAACAACCGAGTAGAGGGACCCAGTCTGAGGCTCTGTTCAAATGGCTCATAAAATTGCTGGCTCGTTGTTGCTGCTGCTGCGGTTGTTGCTGCTGCTGCTGCTGCTGCTGCTGCAGTGCCATGGCAGTAAAATTGAATGCGTGTGGGTTGCAATGTGACACATACTGTCATTATTACCAGGCAACAACCTCTAGCGGCATTGCCTGGCCAGGCTCATATTACCGAAGCTCAGCTCCGAGTTGGCGGCTCGTTACAGGAAAAGTTTGGTTTCTTTTTTTGGCAGCGGGACGAGCGCAGAAATGTGCGATTGCATTATGCAATCGGCGACATTGCCATTTGTTTTCTTTCTTTCTTTTTATGTGATTGGTAAACATCTAAGAAAAACGGTGCACACACAGTGGGTAGTTGCACTGTGTAGTCGGAGTCATTTATACTCATTTATAATACAAAGCCAAACAGCAAAAACAATATAACTTCTTTAATATTTAACAATCATATTAAGCAACATATCTTATTTTGTGTTTAACACTAAGTTGACTTCGTTTTGTCAAGTTCATAATACGCATATCTTTCTTATAAGGCAGTTGAACCAGCTGATAAGTCTTATTTCTATTTCAGTGTTGCTCAATTCACATTTGTTTCATACATGCAAATTTAACATCCTTATCATCCAACTATACAACTAAAGAAAACGGGAAAATGTTTATATAAACAAGTGGGGAAGGATTATCTTCGGCGTGCCGAAGATTTTATACTGTTTTCGAACCTTTAGGCCATTTTCACTCTGCCATCTCCACCATTGAAATTTCATATGCTGTACAAAATCGTTTTGTTTTGTCGTTTTTGTTTGTTCTTAGAATATTTAATTCATTGCAAGTTGTATGGCAGCTTTAAAATTTAGTGGTCCGATCTGGCCGGCTAATCTAATGTGATGTATCTTTGAATAATAAGTATCAGTGCAAAGTTTCGTCGCGATAGATTCTAAAACATGGGATATATGGCCAAAACCGACTTTGAGTTGTATGGCAGCTATAAGATATAGTGGTCCGATCCGGCCGGTTCCCACCAATGTGCTGTAACGTTGAAAAATAAGTGTCTGTGCAAAGTTTTATCGCGATATCTCAAAAACTGAGGGACTAGATTGCATACAGACAGACAGACGGACAGATAGACAGACAGACAGACAGACAGACATGGCTATATCAATTTGTGTTGTCATTCTAAGCATACTGGCCGTAACTTTTGGGGGTCTTCGACGCTTCCTTCTATGCGTTACAAACTTCAGCACTCTTCGAAAAGAGTATAAATATGTTGAAGGCATAAAATATATTTTAGTTTCGTTGATTTTAACATAAGTAATACATATACTTACAACTAAACTTTAGTATATTTAAGCATAACGCCTAAAGTGTTTATTCTTTGCTGTGGAAAACCTTCAATGTTATCAAGTGCTTAGAACATAGCTTCCATAACTTAAATCCTTTAGAAGAGGAAGCCATAGAAATGCTTGGAAATTAGTTCACAACTGCTGAAAACAATTGTCTGGTCTGCCAGCTGAGCTGCAGTCATATTCCATCTATGACTCTAATTTAAAGGCAAAAAGTGCTCTTATTCTTCTATCGTCTAGTGAAAGCCAAGGAAGCAGCGCAATACAAATGAGCAGCGAACAACGAACAAACGAACAACGAACAACGAACATTGCCACTGATTAGCCGGTAGCAGAGAGTTGGCCGCTTGAGGTGCAAACTTGCAGCGCACCTTGGCAAATGGCAATAAATTGTGCACTTGAAATAAAAAGTAATGCTTGCTGCAAACTGTAACATAGAGCAACTGTCACACATAAAACAAATCAAACGGCTATGCTTGGCCAGCTCCACGACCGACTTGCACCGTCGAGGAATTTACTTGCCACCGCCTTTGACTGACTTGCAACTGTCACTTTTTCGGCCAAGTTGCGAGTTGCAAGTTGCAAGTTGTGCGCCAATTGCTACCATTTTCCATTTCATTTGCAGCTACGTTGACAATTTTCAGTTTCTTTTTATACTCTGTTTTCGGTTTACTCTGTTTGCTGTTTGCTATTGGCTGCTGCAGTAACATTCACCCATCGGGCGTCGACTGCGTGGGCCGCGCTTAGTGAAAATTTGCAAAAATATTTGGTCAAAATGTAAAAGTTATTGCAGCCGCAATAGAGACACCAACAACAACAACAACTACAACTGAATCGTCGTCTGGCAAATGTTAATTTACGATTTCAATTTGGCGGCCGTTGCGGCTGCCGCATAATTTATGCGCCTTAATTGAACCGGCTCATGGCTCATGGACAATGCGGCTGTCTTCTGGGCATACTGCAGGCGGAGGCGGAGGCTGAGGCTGAGGAGGCGCAGCAGCGGCTGTGGGGGCAGCAACTTGAACTTCAAAGAGCGCACTAAGTTATGACATGAAAGTCGGTTAGTCACGTCTGCAACATCGTCGACGGCAGCCGCATGATGCATTTGACACACATTCGAATCCAGCTGCAGCAGATGGATTGCTGTTTGCTGTTTACCGTTTGCCAGTTGCCTGTTGCCTGTTGCCAGTTAGTAGTGGCCCGACTGCAGCTCAAGGTCACGAGTGCACAAGAGCACTGCTTGCAGTTCCATTAAATCCATGACGCGCTGTCTGCCTTTGTCTGCCCCAGTCATATGCGGGCGCACCAATTTATATGAATTTAAGTTTAAGCTAAGTTCGTTGCTAATTCAAGGGCATGCCGGCGGCTGCTGGAGTTTGTTGGAGTTGATTGAAGTTTGCTGCCGTTTGTGTGTCTCTGTCTCAGCTTTAAAGTATAGCAATTTATTTCAATTATAAACTCATGTATATGTATGCCAATAAGTAGGGGCCAGCTTTGCTCAGCAGTAACTTGAAATGAACGAGTTGGGCTCTGAGCTCATTCAAAAGTAGTTAGGCTAATGCGGTTAGATGCTGAGTAATCAGTTTGCTGAGTTGAAGGAACCATATATAGGGTCATATTGCACTATCACACTTCAATATCCATAGAGGAAGTTGTGACCCAACAACCTTCAAACAACTTTCGTTACATGGCGTAACTTCCCAGTTCCCATTGCCTGCCATGCAATATATAAATCCAAAAGGCAACACCTTTCCACCTTTCGCTTGTGGCACATAGCTGCAAGCTAGTCAGGCATATCAGCCACAATAACAACAACAACAACTGCCACAGCGAGTGCTTTCTAAAGACCACAGCTGACACCAGTGGAAAGAAAGAAAGAAACAAACAAACAGTTATGCGAATCTCAGCTAATAAGCCCCAAACAAATGTCGGCCATAATAATGCAAATTGAGCAACTGCAACTGCAACTGATGATGATGCAATGCGAGCCCCAAATCAACCGCAAATAACTGCAATTGAAATCGTCAATGTGTATGTGTGTGTGTGTGTGTGCCTGCTGGCTTATACACACTTATATCCTCGTCCTGGTAAACACAATAAAGACGCCACTGCCAAAAAATAAAAGGTACAACTTGGACTTGTCTGGTGATTTGTATATGGTCATGGCAGGCGGATAATGGCCTCTATTATGTTAACTCGATTTGGGCAAACAGTGCGCTAAATTATTGTTATTATTTCCGCCTCGCAACAAATTGGCAGCCAAAATAGACAAAAACAACAATTGCAAAATTTCAAACGATTGCGAAATTGGGCGCAGAAAATTGGCAGGCAGCAACATCTCTCTCCCTCGCTCTCTCCATCTGTCTCTCTCTCTCTCTCTCACTCTCTCGTACACACTACTTCTCTCTTACCCAGCCTGCTTCAGGCCATAGACATACATATGTATGTTTAATATTAAATGGCAAATTTTGTGGCTCGTTTCGTAGCTGATACAAATCAATCATTATATTTTGAGGCAGCATAATTTGTACCCTTTTGCTTGTTTTCACTTCCTATTAAATTATATTTGGCATTTAACGAACGCCAAGTGGGCGCACCACCAACAACAACAACAACAACAAATTGACATCAATTACACGAATAGCGACTCCTGTTACCAGGCCTCCTCCTCCTCCTGCTCCTGCTCCTCTAAAGCCGGGGGCCCTGTGCCCACAGTCATAGCCCCGGGCGCCCAAAAAGGCGCGGCTTTGACGGCTCTTTGGGATTGCATTTGACGCGCGTCTGCTGCAAACTTTACAAGCTTCATAAAGAGCCTTTCTCAAAACGCCAAGCACCCGCACCACCCGCACCACTAGCCGCACCACTGCTGCAGCAGCTCTCAACGTGATTGAGTAATTTCGATTGTCTTGTGGCAGAAGTTTATCAAGCCATATAATATTAACGACATGCCCGGATTGCTGCTGTGCACAAACAACAACAACAGCAACAACAACAACCTAAAGCAAAGGCAAAAGAAAGGCAAATAATGCGACTGCCGCACGTCATTTATGGGTGGGTCGGGGTATATTTTTGGGTGTCGCTACTCGATGGTGGCGCAACGTTTTTAATTATATTCCTGCTGCTGCTGCAGCAGCTCCCCCAGTATTGAACTGAAAGTCAGGCAAGCTTTTCAACTGTTGCAGCAGCAGCAGCAGCAACAGCAGCAGCAGCAGCAGCCGCATAAAAATAAATTGCTTTTGACGGCATTTCTGCATAACGGACTTGCTCCACTCGATTGGTAAATTACAAAGAGAACTCCCAAATCAAAACAAAAATACCAAATACAAAATTGGTATGCACACGCTGAAGATTGCATATTAATCATATGGGATATTCATGCATATTAATATTCGTTCTGAGTGTTGTTATAAATTGCCAATTTCTGAAGGCTAAAGATGTAATAAATATGAACAAATAACAGCAACAATGTTGATTTTAAATTCCCGTTTAGCATATGCGACGTATATTCACAAATTTGCAATACAAATACTTTTTTATTGATTATAAATCATAAAATAATTTAGTTAATTTGCAACGCACAAAGCCTTAATATACTCAAGCATTCTTTCTTTAACTTCTAAAAGAACTGACAGAACGCACTTGTAACTCAATACTTGTCAATTATCTGTGGCTAAATCAAAAATTATCAATTTGATTTTCAATTTCTGTTAACATATACGTAAATTCACAAATTACTTTCTTGTTGTTTAAAAATCACATACTAATTCATTTAATTTACAACTCACAAAGTCTTAAACTGCAAATGTGCCATTACCTTATAAGCACGCTTGTTCGCCGGTCCCGCTTTCTTTCTTCAACTTATTTAAGAACTGACAGAACCTTATCAATGCACTTGTAACTCAATACTTGTCAATTATCTGTGGCTAAATCAAAAATTATCAACAGCTCATTTTTTGTGCCGCATTTTTATGAGCGGCCGCCCTTTGCGGCTTGTGCAATTAACGGGGTCGCCTCTTGAGCACCTGGAATTGGAACTGGAACCATCATATAACATGCTGTGCACTTTTTCAACAACTGTGTACCGATTGCACATATCAAATTTCATGCCGATCAGTCTCTCTCTCTCTCTATATACCACATACCTTTTAAAGCCCTTTAAAGACCATTAACAGTACTCTGTTGCATATAGCCAAAAAAAAATGAAAATAAGAAATAACTGAAAGGCTTTCAGTCATCGCACTCACTGGGTAGATTGAAAGATACAGTTAATAAGATTGAACAACAGTTGCAGCTGGTCGCAAGGTCGCTGGCATACAGTTATTAATTAAATCATTAGTGTAATAAATTTTTTATTAAGTGAACCATTCAGATATGGCAAACACCGTCGATTATTCCATCACGCATGAGTCATTAGCCAACAACAGCAAAATGCCGGCAATGTGCGAAAATGCAGCAATTAGCATGCCGCCAGCTGCAGCAGCACCCACAGCAGCAGTAACTGCAGCAACTGCAGCAACTGCAACTGTGAAAACACTTTCCCAATCATCAAAGTCATTCAAACGCTTTTCATCGGCACGCGCGTGCTTTGGCCTTCTGTGTGTACTCACTTGCATCTATGTATGTGTGTACATAAGTATCTGTTGGATGCATATTGTGTTGATATATTAATGATGATTTCTCGTTTTCGCTTCGTGTCGATTGAATTGCATGATTCAACACACACACACACACCCACACACGGCCTAAACTGCCACTCTGCGTATCTGCTTACAACTCTTGTTGTTGTCGTTGTACCTGCATTTGTATATGTATCTGTATCTGTAGTTGTTGCTGCATCTCCATTATGGCACTGTAGTGCTCCTATCTGGTTCAACTTTTTGGGGGGCGTCAATTTTGTAATCGAATTAACGCGCCCGCTGCGCTAATGAAGCATTATGTTTTATTTGTTTACATGCACATATTGTAATACAGAAATTTATTTAATGTTTATACAACTTATCAATGGGAAACTCGCTGCTATCTCTCTTGGCAGGTAAATGCGAAAATGTTTATAAAACGCGATATTTATGATGCAAATGCAAACAAAAGCAAAAACTCTGCTCTAGTCGAGGGTGCCCGACTGGCAGATACCCTGCACATAGTTCACAGTTGCATATCTGTAAGTATGAATTAAAACTGATTTCCAATTTTGGAAAGATTGGCTGGAATATCAAAAGATTCCAATGTTCTTTATTGTCTGTATGCTATTAGAGAATATACATACCAAATATGGGGCCATTAGCTCCTAAAGAGATGAGCAATTAAAGGAACATGATCTGACCAGGGTATATTATAACCTATATTCCATATATGGATGAATCGCTCTTATAGAAAATATGTACATTGTGTGCTAGATGCTTCCGTGTGGTTTTTATGTATTATTGCATAATGCAATGATACCCTTTATACCCATTTTAAATGGGCTATGGATATAATTATGAGGTAATACAAACTATGGAACTTATAGATAAAGAACAGCCAACTGTTATATCTTTTGTTAATCTTGTTTGAGTTAAAATTTAACATGACCGAAGAGTTCTCTTTAGATTGCAAATTCTTCCAAAACATATACAGATCAGATAACTAACATCTAATGAATATTTTCTAATACAACTATTCAGATTTCCACTAATTATGCCATGCTGAATTTGATTAAACATTTTTATTATTCGTAAAGTTCTTCAGCATTGATATCTTGACGAAATAATCAAATTGGCCTGTGGCAAATACATTTTCATTGGCAGCTACCTGCGAAGGTCAATCAAAAATAGTTTTGAATATCGAGCTAAATTTATTACTCATATTATTCATATTATACCTTTTTCAAAACGTAAATAAACATAACCCAAATTGTCAGTTTTGTCAGTTGGCCAAACGAATCTCTCATCTAAATATATTATTCGCAAATAGTATTTTTTTTTCGTATTTATGTATTTTTGTATTTTTAGTGCCCAGACAGCGATGCGATGCGATGCGAGTGTGAGTCACCTTTGGCATCGTTCCCGTCGCCTTTGAGTGATTTGTTGTTAGACGCTTTATTCGGAAAGAGACGTATCTCTTAGGCATTAGCTGCGCGAGACATTTGACACTAAATGCAATTTAAAGGCAATAAAACAAAGCACAAGAAATCCATTTAAATAAACGCTCATTATGCATGCGGCGTCATATCTCGAGAACGGCTCGAAAATTGCTCGATATGCGAATTTGCATACAGGGACAGAGACTGAGACTGAGACTGAGACGGCGACTGCGACTGCGACTGAGGCTGACATGAGAGGCAGAAGGGAGTGCCATGTCTGCAGCGGTTCTTGGAGGCCTCGAGGTGACAACCACGACGCCAGAGTCACCGAAGTCATCGTCATCGCAGCTGACACACTGACACTGACGAAGCTGGGGGCTGCGCCTAATTGATTAATTGCAAAACAACAACAGCGCAACACGATTTGCATTTGGATTTTTGATTTGGGATTCGATGTTTTTTTTAGAATGCAATTGGAACTGTCAATTTGCATTTAATTCGGCAAAAAATAAATTGCCGACTGACTCACGACTTGGTCGAATTGGCAATTTTGCGATTTAAATGCATCCACAAGGCCGAGATTAATTTTGTAAGATACTACAACTACTATATCGAAATTACTCATATATAAAGCAATTTAGCTTACGAGCAATTCAATTTGTTATTATTGATGCGTGTGATTTGACTCGATTTGATATTCAGTTGATTCCCCATTATTAAAATGCTAATTCAAAGTGCAGGCCATTAATATTGATTGTCAAAAGCGTAGCGCTGACCTTTGGCTTGGCCTTGCATAAAACAAGTCGGATAATGCAGCTGATTACAAGCCTGGCAACAAGCAGCTTACATTGTATGCCCCCCGGCAGCAGCAAGCAACAGCGGACAACAACAGCAACAGCAACTGCAACTGCAACAACAGCAGAAACAGCAACAACAGCAACAACAACAACGGCTGCAGCAACGTGTCGATGTTAACATTAAGCCAGCGACAAAATGAAGCAGATAACTGCGGTTTTTAATCAAATCAAATGCAACAACACAATACAACAACAGAAAACAGACAACAGACAACGGCCAGCTGTAATGTAATAGGCGCAAACAACAATAAACAACCGAATGGAAAGTGTTAAAAATCTGATTATCATGCGGTGGCGCTGCTTTTCACATGCATGCACATTTTTCTTCCCTCTGGTTTTGCATGCCAGCTAGCCATTGTTGTTGTTGTTGTTGTTTCGCTTGTTGTTGTTGTCAGGTAAATGAACTTATAATTGGCCATAGACTACACGCTTATTGACTTGCCACTGGCAGCAGCACATGCAACATGCAACATGCAGCACTATTGCTTTGTTTTATGCTGCTCCACAAATGATATGATGTGATGCTGCCCAGCTGCCCAGCTGCCAATTTAATTAATATATCGACAATTTTTCAGCACATTTCCAATGTTTATCTTAGCTGCCAAACAGTGCACATAAACTGATAAATATGTGCAGATATATTTTGTTTGCGCTGCCCATTGTTGTCGATAGCTTACAAAGTAAAGCCGAGTAGCCAGCGCCACTGCCACTGCCACTGCCACTGCCACTGCCACTGCCACTGCCACTGCCCCTGCCCCATTTTTGCAGTCGCAACTGCAGCGCTAAGCAAATGATAATAAACTTTCACGCCCATTAATTGGCTTTGCGTGTTTTTTTGTTTCTGCAACTGGCAACTGGCAACTGACAACTGGCAGCGGGCAAATGGCCAGTGGCCAGTGGATGACGTCGTCTGGCCGGCGCTTGGCCATTTTGTTGTTGTTTTGTTTTATACCCTGAACCCATTAAAAATGGGTAAAAAGGGTATTATGGTTTTGTGCAAAAGTATGTAACAGGCATAAGGAAGCATCTCCGACCATATCAAGTATATATATTCTTTGATCAGTATCAACAGCCGGAGTCGATTTAGCCATGTCCGTCTGTCTGTCCGTCTGTCCGTCTGTCCGTCTGTCCGTCTGACCGTCTGTCCGTCTGTCCGTCTGTCCGTCTGTCCGTCTGTCTGTCTGTATGAACACACAGATATCAGAGACTACAAGAGCTAGAGACTTCATATTTGGAACATAAGTTCTCCTAATCCCGGGACAGATCAAGTTTATTTCATTTTATCGATAACTCATACCGTTTAAAAGTTATCGATAAATTTCGATTTCAGACTTGCGTTTTTGGGATATAACTTCAAAGTTATAAAAGATAGAGGCTCCAAACTTGGCATGTATAATCTCGAATAGCATACACATGTAACAAATATTTCACTTTTTGGATACCACCCCCCAAACCCCCCAAAAGTTCAAAAAATGCATTTTTGAAGGTACGACCTTGCAATTTGGTTTGGTAACACATATTATGGACAATTGCTTGCCCCAAAAATTTCAATGAGATCGGACAATAAACATAGAAGTTATTTAAGATTTAACTTTCCATTGTGTGGGGCTCAGCGAAAAAGCAAGCTAACTGCTTAAACCGCTTGCACTGCTTATACTGCTTATACTGCAGCATGTGTGTGCTTAGATTAGTATGAATGATTGTAAGGGCTGGGTTCAGGGTATCTCGTAGTCGGGCACTCCCGACTACAGCACTCTTACTTGTTGTTTTTGCATAGCATGTAATTCGTCAGCTGAAATACTACATATAAGTAATATTATGGCGGCAGCCATGAAGCCAGCAAAATGCGACGCCATGTCACAAAAAAAAGGTCATAAAACGACGGCAAACAAAAGTAAAAACACTTTCACTGCAACCTTGAGATCGCTCCCAGCTCCAAACAGATCTGCTCCGCTTTGGTCTGCTGTCCATCTGCGTGTACAGCGCCTGTCAAGCAACTGTGGTCAGCTGGTTGTCTGGACAGCCGCCCAATTAACCACATTTGTTTCAGGCCTTGTTACATAGTTCGTCGTGGTGGACTGAGAGTGATTTCATTTCAAGTTCGATTACGCAAGTCCCAAACGATGCAAAGTTCTGTGCGTGGACGCACGCAAACAAAAGACTGAAGCAACAAACTCGTTTCAGCATCAGATATCTGCTATCTGCTGCAGTCGCGGAAACGTAGCTGCCTATTGAAACGAACTAAATTAACAAAATCATATATCACTGGGCAGTTGGCCGGCTCAGCGACCTCCCAGCAAGATGACTCGCTGCTGGCCCCTCGCTGTGGCACTGCCGCTTGTTGTTGGCCTGATTTATGTCTTGCACCAAATGAAATGAATTGTGTAACCCTTTTTGCCCGGCCAAAAGCATGCAGCAAGTTAACGCGAATTTCTTGTTTTTTGATCGTGGGCAGCAGCAGCATCACGCAGCAGCATCACGCAGCAGCAGCAGCAGCAGCATCTGCCGGCAGACTGTTCCATCTCCACCTCAACGTCAAGGAGGTGCTGCAGATGCTGCTTATCGCTAGCGGCTCATCGCTGGCACGTTGGGGCCATAAAGCAAATCAAATTGCAACAATTGTTGGTAATATGTTAATAAATTTTTTCATTTTTCTTCTTTACTTTTTTCCAACAGCAGCAGCTTCACTTTCATTAACTTGTGCGCAATTCTGAATGAGCTTCGTTTAAAGTGAATTTATTACAAGCCAAACCAAACGTGGGTCATGCAATTTCAGAAATGATAATCAGCGACAGTCCTACGCAATTTTCACTTGTATTACTCTGATTATTATCTCCGCCTTTAGTTAACTTTCAAAAGCGGCTACGCTTCATTATGGGGTACAATGATCATATGAGTGAGAGTAGTAGCATCAAGTGTCTTGAGCAACAAATGATAAGACATCTGTACCAAAATTAAGTTTCATTTGAGATGCTTCATTTTCTGCCAGACTTTAATTAACAACCAAACACAGTTATTATTGGTTTACTTTGCGAAAGATCCGCTTAAGCTTTGAAAGGACTGAAATTAACTTCAACTGCGTGTGGCATACGAGAATCTACAAAGGCGAGGTGACATTATCTTATAAATTCTTTGGGATCAAATCAAAATAAGCATAACAGACAACAATCTAATGAAGGTGATATTCACTTTTGGTATAGCTTGACAAATACATTTATGAATTAAAGATGAATTATAGTTAATCTTATATAATGTCTAGTTAAAGGGCAATGTATTTAATTGTATGATTGAATATTTACAATCGAATTTATCAGCATCAGTTGAATACTTTGAGTTGGCATAAATATTTATCAGTTGAAAGCTAAAAACCACAATGATGAATATTGCAAAATCTTTAATTGCAAATTATTTAGCTATTATAGCTAGAACAACGCATCATCGCTGAACAATTTGTGTAATTATTTAAAGCAACAAACAGATTATAAAAGCCAGATGTACCTAATGATACCCAACGTTGCAATAACAATCAAATAAACAACAAATAAAAAAAATCAAGAAAAAAACAACAAAAGGCGGCAACGGATTTGTCGACCGACAAAAATTCTCATGCTTGTCAATTGACAGCGTCAGCTTTTGTAGTTGGCAGACCGACCGACCGTAAAGCAGCGCAGTAAACTAACAAAAACAAACTTATGAGTATTAGCCGTGAGTTTGGCATTTTAGCCAAATATGGCGCTGGATTTGAGCGGCAATTTATGTGATTTGTGCGAGATTTTGGCAAATGTTGCGCCAGCGTTGTGTGTGCTGTGTGTGTTGAGTGTGTTGTGTGTGCTGTGTGTGCTGTGTGTGCTGTGTGTGCTGTGGCAGGCAATGGCCCATTGCCAATTGACTTGTTGCGGGGCACAGCTAGCTCAGAAAGCAGCGGCATGCATCATGCAACAACGGGGTCTCAATGGAGTCCCACGACTTATGTATGACTGCGACTAATACAAAACTTTATTGCTTAAATCGCATTTGTTCGTCCCAGAACAAAATCAGCTTAAGGCCAGACACACACAGACACACACACACAGGCAATACAGTAGCTCATGTGGTGTTGGCTTTTCTATTTTGAAAAGAGAAACGCACTCGCAGCAGTCATAAAGTTGAGCATTAAGGCGCACAGATTTTGATCCGTCGCGTGGGCAGCTGAAAAGCCGACAGGCTGAAAGGTTGAGCAGCCGTTGGCTTGGGTCAAGGCAAAGGTGCATTTACTAAGCGCAGGCACTGTGCGCTGCTAAGTGCGACCTTGATGCCTGTTGGGGCCGGGGCCACGCACAACAACTTAATTTGCCCATAATGAGAATCAGCTGGCTGGGCAAACAAGCGTTGCTGATTTTCCACAAAAGGACGCTCGTCGCTCTTTTCGTGGTAATCCTGCAACCATGAATTATGCGCTCTCCGGCCACAAAAACCATTTAACAAAATGCGCAACGAGCCAGCCATAATCATTGTAGAACCTTGAAGTGCATTTTTAATGCCAGTGCTTGTCTGATAAGATTAAGTCATGAAAAGGCTGCGCCCTGCCAAGTTGTTAGCATGAGCCCAGCTAGACTCACAGGAGAGGAGGGGACAGGGCAGCGGAGGGCAGTGGAGTGTGTTTATAGTGAGACGTACTATGTGTGTTTGCGAAAGTGCTTGGGCCGGGTCTCAAGTGTGTCTACATGACTCTCACTTTTAGGCCACAGGACTGTGGCCCAGAGCTAGAGCCCAGAATGGCACAAAACCACTTTCCAGTCCAAGCCAAATTGTGGCACGACAACTGCAGCAGCAACAACAACAACAGCAGCAGCACCCAACGACAACAACAGCAACAACAACAACCACAACAATTTTAATGTACATTTAAATGTCGATTTTGCAAATTGTTGCCTGTTGTTGTTCAATTTCAATTATGTTCGTTGCGCAATGCGTTGAAATTGCGCTACTTTTTGCTATTTCGCGTTGCTGTTGTTGTTGTTGTTGTAGTAGTAGTTTTAGTTGTTGTTGTTGTGGCAGTTAGCTGGCCAAAATAGTCATTGGCTTTTGTCTTACATTGGCTTTGGGCCGCAGCAAATTGTTTCCGCCTCTTGCAACTTAATTGTCTCGAACAACATAATTTGGCTACAGTTACTAGCCAGCCAAGCGCCAAGAAAACAAAATACAAATACAATTTTTACCCACAATTTATGTAAGTTAATTTCAATTTGTTGTTGTTGTTGTTGTTGTTATGGGCAAGTTGTTTTTGCACTCGAAAGTTGCTGGGCATATTCTCAACTGTAACAGCAGGGAAGAGGCACAGACGACCCAAAAAATAAACAAGTAGGAGTGCTCTAGTCGGGAGTGCCCGACTACGAGATACCCTGAACCCAGTCCTTACAATCATTCATACTAATCTAAGCACACACATGCTGCAGTATAAGCAGTGCATGCGGTTTAAGCAGTTAGCTTGCTTTTTCGCTGAGCCCACACAATGGAAAGCTAAATCTTAAATAACTTCTATGTTTATTGTCCGATCTTATTGAAATTTTTGGGGCAAACAATTGTCAATAATATGTGTGACCAAACCAAATTGCAAGGTCGTACCTTCAAAAATGGGTTTTTTGAACTTTTTGGGGGTTTGGGGGGTGGTATCCAAAAAGTGAAATATTTGTTACATGTGTATGTTATTCGAGATTATACATGCCAAATTTGGGGCCTCTAGCTTTTATAACTTTGAAGTATATGTCCCAAAAACGCAAGTCTGAAATCGAAATTTATCGATAACTTTTAAACGGTACGAGTTATCGATAAAATGAAATAAACTTGATCTGTCCCGGGATTAGGAGAACTTATGTTCCAAATATGAAGTCTCTAGCTGTAGTCTCTGATATCCGCGTGTTCATACAGACAGACGGACGGACGGACGGACGGACGGACGGACGGACGGACGGACGGACGGACGGACAGACAGACAGACGGACATGGCTAAATCGACTCGACTGTTGATACTGATCAAGAATATATATACTTTATATGGTCGGAGATGCTTCCTTATGCCTGTTACATACTTTTGCACAAAACCATAATACCCTTTTTACCCATTTTTAATGGGTTCAGGGTATAAAAACACCAAAAAGTTGCCAATTCATGCAGTTTAAAACATTTGTTCGACATTTCAAAGCGGTATTTCAATGCCGCACAAAAGAAAGGCATTCATTTGCCGCAAACGCTCGGACAACTGACAGCAAAGGTCTCAATCCCAGCATAGAGGTTGTTGAACTTGTCGCAAGCATTCCATATGCGCAGAAAAGTGCGACTAACTTTGCTCAACACACAACAACAGCAACAGCAACAGCAACAACTTTATACAGCCAGCAATTAACTTATTTTTGCAGCTGACTAAGACAAACTGTGCCACTGATTGCAATCACCAATCGACGTGCCACACAAGTCGCGGAGCACCGACTTGCTGCTACCACTATATACATATATACATATATATGTATATCTCTATCTGTATAATGGAATTGCGCTAGTCGAGTGCAGCACGTGCCGCATAAATATGCCAGGCTGTAGGCAATGTAAGCCAAATATAATAGACACATATGCACATACAGACATAACATCATAGTGGGCATGAGTCAATGCAATGTTCTAGCTGGGAAATCATTGCATGCATCGCTAAATCAATGACATGCAAAATGCTGACTAACCAACTGAGACGGCCAATGAAATGGATCCAGGCATTTGGAAAGTACTCACTGCCAATGTACCGATTGCCAATGTGGTGGTTGCTCTTGTTGTTACTTGATGTTGCTTTTGCTGTTTGTGTTGCTGTTGCTGTTGTTGACTGCGATTTCCGCGAAATGTTTGCCATGATTCACTGAACAGACTGTGGCATGTACTTGTGCTCTTGTACCGAGTACTTTTGCTCGTAATTTATATGTAGACTTTTGCTGGCATATGTTCAATTTGATTTTCAACTGTCAATATATTTCTTAAGCATTGTCATGTGATTGTGATGGAAAGTTGCCAGCAATTGCAATTGCAATTGCGATTGCCAAGTCACTGGCCAACTAGCCAGCAACAGGCTTTGTTGTAAGTAACTGCTCGGTAACCCACCGCCTAACCTAAGACACACAAAACACAACACAGCAACACAACGTTAAGATTTAGATAGTCGTCACTTAAAACCAAGTGGGTCTGCCTCTTTTCGATACCCTGCAATAGATTTGCTCTCAAACAGGCGCTGCGGCCGCAAATTAATGTACATATGTTATCCTGTTACTGCTTCAGTCCTTAATTATTCTTTGTTAGCATACTTTTGGGCATGCTTTGAGTGAATTCACGTATTTCACATATAAATTGCCCCACAGTGGATCACTGCTGATTCACAGCTAGATACATTCTCTATTGAAAACTAGGCATAGGGCTTCTAAGAAGTGGATAGCTTTTATTTTAACATAGACAGTGATTATCAAATATCAAAGGTATCAAAGTATACCTAACAGTCGAATACTCTTAAACTAAAGTATAAACATTCTATCTCAAATACATCCTTTTAAGCTAAACAATGGGTATCTGCAAGTCAGGCACTGCTTTTTGATGTCATACTTGCGTTCGTTTCTTTGAAATATTTTTACTAATTGCACATGAGCAACGTTTATCACTCTGACAACATCAACTGACAACAGCAACAGCAACAACAACAACATCCACAGTTAAGGAGCAACAGGCGGGCATTTGTTGTTGTTGCTGTTGTTGTTTTTATTACTGCTACAGCTGTCTCTGTCTCAATGTTTTGTTGTGGCAGTTGCTGTGCTGTTGTTATTGCTGTTGTTGTTGTTATTGCCGAAGCTGTTACAAGGAAAACTCATAAGCATTATCATTAACAATATTATTGTTGTTGTCATCAGCAACAACAACAACAGCAACAACAACAGCAGCAGCAACTGCAGCATCATCAACATCAACGGAGGAGCAGAGTTTTAAAAAAAAAATACGTTGGACACTGCCTGCGCATAATCAGCAAGGCATTTAATAATTTTTATGTTTATATATTTTGTAAATTTTGTTGCACGCCCACGCAGACGACGAAGCGACGTTTTGTCTGGGAAAGTTGTTGTTGTAGTTATTGTTGTTGTTGTTGCTGTTGACGGCGTTGATTTGTCGTTAAGCTTGCGTTAAGTGACCATCATTAGTTAAATATGTGCATTTTTCTTTAAGGATTTGGCGAGTTTTTCTTTGAGATAAACTATTGAATTGGTGTTGTTGTTGTTGTTGTTATTGTTGTTCCGCTGTTGTTGCTGTCTTCAAATTGCCATAATTCATGGCCAGCAGGCGACTTTACGAGTGGCAAACTTTCCTTTTCACTGCAATTTCACTGCCTTGCTACCTTAAATTTGGTGATTTTCAAATTTGTGTCAGAGAATTGGCCGAAATTAATTGAATTAGCTGCCAGCTCTCGTCCACGCTGTGGGGAGCCAGTCGCGCACATAAATTGGCATTGGCAAGTCATTAAAATGAGTTGAGTTGGCCCGTAAGTAAGTAGTTGGCCGTAGTTGCAGTACGAGCGGAAGCTGCTGCCGCAGTTAGTCAAATGAAATTGAAAGACAATTAACCTGATTAGCGTGCGACTGGCAACATGTTGCCGCAACATGCATGTTGCTACTGTACTGCGATAGCGGTACATTTGTATCGTTAGGAAGTCGTCATATGCCTGTGCTGCTTAGCTGCTCAGCTGCTCAGCTGCTGGTCGAGATCATTAATCACGGGCCGGTCGGGACTGCAGCACGGATATGTAATTTAGTGGCCATAAATAAAAGAAACTTCGCACAGAGCTGCGAGTGAAATTGAAATGTTTAAGCGATGAGACAAATGCTCGACTTGATTGGAGCACAGCTTTAGGTTTTTTTTTCATTTTTTGCTGCTCTGTTTTGGCACTCGCTGAGTCTGAATTAATGACATTTTGCATGAGTTTCGATGTTGTTTATGAAAACAGCATTCAATTCGCATTTACAGTTGGTCAACTGATTGATGCATGCGCCGAACTAAACTTGCTTGTAGTACATACATATACATCACTGGAGATGCTCCACACACAGCTTTAAATGGCGCACGCACAGATGTCTGGGAAACAAAAGACTTAGGCAACGAACTGGGCTGGCACAACACAAAAGCGTGTTGCAGCTTTTATTGCGGCTATAGCTTACGGCTATTTGTAGGTTTTATGATAGCAATAGAACATAAAATTGAACTACCAGCAACAACAACAACAACAACAACAGCAACGCATAAAAAATGCCTTCTGTGCTCACGCAAACAAACAACAAAAAAAGGAGAAAGTGTTGCAGCGTTTGCCACATTGTCAACGCGAGGAATAGTATAAAAAAATAAATTATTGCTAAAATAAAAAAAAATCAAGAAACTAGCTGGCAGCTAAGCTGTCCAAGTCCAACTCAGGGGGCCGTGTGTGTTGTAATTTCAATTAATGTGGCCTATAAGAAATAAACTTTTAGAGCTTTGTGCCTATTTCGCTGGCTGGCATTTAATTAAAGCATGTGACGGCATTTATGATGGGTGGGCGACTTGATGCGTTCAAAACAAAGGCACAAGCAACAGCAACAACAACACAGCAGGAACAACACTGACAACAGCAACAACAAGATCAGCAACTGAGGCGATAGAAACAGTGAGAAAAAGTGTGAAAGAAATGCCTCAGGCGTTGCGCTGCGGAATTTCAAAAGAAGTGAAATTTCGCCGTGCTCTTGTGTGTGAGAACCGCAAAGCAATTAATTTGTATAAAATACCCTAAGCTATCAAACTGAACGACTAGGGTCGCTACACTTAGATTGCCTATCAAATAAGCTCGCATATAAATATACATTTAAATGCAATCGACAAAATACATTTTCTCATAATATAATGTAAATTTTGTATTTTTACGTTTACTTTTTTCTTAAAATAAAGCATAAAAAGTTTGCAATTTATTTATTATTACTTGCAAATGTAGAGTATCAATTAGTCAATCACTCACTAGGTACACCAAGCTGTTGTTGTCTTTCAGTTTTTTGCCAACTTGGTAGCGGAAAGCATTTTATAAATTAGAGCAACACTTGCTGCTGCTGTTGCAGCTTTTGCTGCTTCTGTTGTTTTTGTTGCCACCGTTTGCCGATGTTGTTGCCGCAGTTGTTGCCGCACCTTGCATGCGAAAATCTTTTCACGCCTCGGGCCAGGCAACATGCGAAAAACTAATTTCGGCGCACACGTCGTATGTCTTGCTCTCTGCTGGCTGCCACACTTGCCACACTGCCTCCAAGTGGGCAACTAGACTCGACTCTCCATGCCGGAAGATGTTTCAATTTTGTGAAAAATCGCAACAATTAAGTGATTCAGGTGGCCTGATTTCTACAGCTTAGACTTTAGCTACAGCTTAGACTTCAGGCTCCCAAATTGTGTGTTTGTGTGTTTGGGTCAAATGCGATGCGCCATTGGCATGACATCATTTCATTCATTGTATCGATTTCGAATGTTCGCCACATCGACAGGCTGTGTGCAGGTTTTGCATAATTTGTCGAAAATGGTCAAAAGACATTTAGCCATTGAAAACGAACATAAATCGTTAGATGTTTGTCTTGCGTGCTAGTCACAAATGTAACGCTGACAAATCAATCAATCGCTTAAGGCGGGGGGAAAACACTTGACATTTGACAGATAATACTCGTTGTAAGTAGAAGCTGGCTTAGTCATGGCTTATAGCATACACGATCGGCGCCGTATCGTATCACTGCTCTAAAACAAACGATTTAGGCAACGAACTTGCGGCCGCACTTGAGCATAATTGATGGATTTGCCTAAATAAAGAAAACAACTGTAGAAGCGTCGCTTTTCCAGCAGGTGAAATCTTAGTCGTTATTAATGATGATGACTCTGTACGCCGCCGCAAATATTTGACCAACACTAGACGCAGCCAGTACCGAAACAGCAAAAAGACCCCGAGCCCATTGCCCAGCCAGCCAGCCAGCCAGATGTGAAAACTGACCCACTAAGCTTGGCTGTTGGACACTTTTCAAATGTTATCTGGCCAAGAGCAAAATGCAAATTCAACCACACACCAGCCACATAACTACTCGACAATGGCAATAATTCAGTAATTTTACCGGCTAGCGCAACTTTATAAATTCACATTCGTTTGCCCAGTGGCCGTTTTGGGCATTTGCCACACATTTCCGCATAATCATCATAATTTTCCATGCATTTCCATGATATATCATTTTATGCATTTTGTTAATTTAGTGAAGTCAATTACCAAGTGAATTTGGCTCGCCGCATAAAATGGCACATAAAATACATTTCAATTTGGACAGTTCCACTGCCGATGACTTCATTAGCCAACTCGTTTTGGCACAGCCAGCCAGCCAGTCTGCCTGTTTCTTGATTAATGCCGGGATCGATGCCGAGGCACAGTTTCTATAAACACACATACTTAGCTACAGCTCGCACTCGGCTTCCAGCTCATCATCTGCTCCCCCGCCGTCCAGTTGTCAATTATGATCGTTTGATCGTTGAAGACTCGCTCGTATGAGATCGCTTTGGCCAGAATTATTATGTAAGTTTTGGCATATTTAAATGATTTATGGCCAGCGGCATTGGCCAACGGCTGTCCAGCTTGCTCTTCGCTCTTGCTTTGTGTCTAAGATGTTAACGTCAGAGTCGGAGCCGGAGTCGCAGTCGCAGTCGCAGTCGAAGTTAGCGTCGCCGTTGGCATCGATGACTTCCTGTCCATGACCGACGTTGAGGAGAACTTTTCATATGCGGGACTTGAACTTTTGGGGGCGCTAAGTCGCAGCCATTTGTTATGGACGGGTAAAAGTTGCAGGCTCTGAAATATTTTACAGTTGTGTGTCATGAACTTTAATGTTTAGCATGTTTTCTGCTGTTGTTGTTGTTGTTGTTGCTATTGCTATTGCAATTGCTGTTGTTGTTGTTGTTGCAGTTGCTTTATGTAGTTTTCATTGCGCCCGCCGATACCTTTAAATGTGAACAGTTCATGGGAACAACATTCGAGAAAGTCGCTGTTATTGTTAATGTTGTTGCTGGTGTTGCTATTGCTGTTCATGTTGATGTTGATGATGATGTTAATGTCGATGTTGTTAAGGCATACACATAGGTGCCAAAGCTCGCAGACGTGCTGAGGTCGCGTCAAGCATCAAATGGCAGCCCCAAACACATAACACATAATTACACGTGCAAAATCTTATGTCTGACATTTTTGGGTTAACGCGACAAAGCAACACGGCATCGAGTTGATTGTCAGGTGTTGCAATTAACAGCACGTTTAATAACTCAATCAAAAACACCAACTGGATGTGCCAAACTGACCCTCATCAATATAATATGCATTCGCAATCAGCCAGCCATCGATGGCAGCTGCGCCAAATGCGAACCTTGCTAACAATTTATAATTATTGCCATTTATGAAAGTGTAAAACATACAATCGTATCTATATACGATACACTTATATAGTTGTTGCCACAGACGAGGCGTGTGAACTTGATCAGCCACAAAATACGCAGCGCCAGACGCCAGATAGACAGACGGACTGACAGACAGACATATAGACAGACAGACTGACAGCACAACCGCAGCATCCACATTAGTACTATGATCTTAATGGAAAATACAACAAAGTGTCGCAAAAAAGTGTAATTTTGTTTTATAAACCAAATTTAGATGCTCTACACTTACAATTACGGAATGAATTCATCCATGTACATTTTGTATTTTTTATTTAAAAATAAAAACAATAAATTGTTTAGCTTAAATATGCAAAAATTTTTAATAATATATATATATATATATGCCGAATACATGTAAATCTTAAATACTACATTGAAAACAATGTGAAAGGGTACAAAAACAATTGATTACAAATCTGATTAGCTTGAATACTTTAAATTACAATTCATTACAGTATTGTTGTCAGGAATTTAATACGATTTTTATCGAGAACATAAATAGCACACATTGTATACATTTTCTAATTTAGACAGTCGATGTCCCACAATACATACAATTTGTATCTATCATGCATTTTACATACATATACCCTACGATTTTCATAGCACAGTGCATATACAATGACAGATATAGATAGAGCAGCATGTTGGTTTCTCACAGGTTTGTAATTTAAGTGCGACAACAATAAATTCGTTGATGTCGACCACAAGTTAATTGCAACGTTTGAATGCGATAGTTTTGTGGCCACTTTAAATATTTCAATTAGTTGTAGCAAAGGTGAGATTACGGCGGAAAGAGAAACGTGCAAAGCGGGCCAAAAGAAGAAGACGAGGAAGAAGAAGAAAGTGCAAGCGCCATGCGGGCAAGGAAAGGTCTGTTTGCTTAACCCCGAGCCGAGTATTGGCTAAAATTTATGAACATAAAGCTGCATTTATGCGTGCGGCTTATATACAATAAAGGTAACTTAGTGCCAACAGTGTCATAAAGGCCGCTGCCACATAAACAGCAATAACAACTACAGCGCACAGCGCACAGCGATACAAAGAGGGTAAAGAGCGAAAAGTGAATTCAATAAGTGAATTTATGTGCAAAGACTAAAAAAGCGTAGCAGGCAGGCAGGCAGGCAGGCATATTGCCAAAAGCGAAAATAAAATTAATAATCACAAGAATTTCACTTTTCACGCAACGACAGAAAACAGCAACAACAACAGCAACAACAACAACGACTACTACAAAAGCAGCAACATCATCATCATCATCTGCCATGTCACCCACAAAATGCGAAGCGCTGCGAACGCAGTTGCATAAATTTATTGAAATTTGCATTTCGCTTTTGGACGCTGACGCTTTTGTTGTTGTCCGAGGTTTGGCCTACAAAAAAAATATGGCATCGATTGATCGCAACGCAAGATATTTCAATTAGCGTAAATACATTTTTGTCGTTGTTCGATCGGACACGCAAACAGACAGACAGACAGACACAGAGGCGGACGGACGGACAACAGAGAGTCAGATTGGGAGACGAGCCTCGCGAAAGAGAAATCGAACATCTTTGCAGACTGTGCTTTAAAACAGCAACAGATGCGTAAATGAAGTTACGATTTTGTTGTTATTTCAAATGGCCAATGATAACGCCAGCACTCGATCTATGCAAATTTCCTTAGACAACTTCGTTAGCGGAGTTGTTTCTTTTTGTCGTTGTTGCTTCTTTTAAAGACTTTTGATTTGCATTTGCAGAGAATTTGCTGAAATTGTGTGGCTATACTGGCTGCTAGTATTTATAGGACAAATCACAAGAAATTCACAAGTTTGGGCAAACACAGAATTGGAAAATGTTATAATTGTCGAAATTTACTAGTTTCGTTTTGAATTTGGCGGCAGTTCAAGCGCACAGCCTGTCAATTGCTAGATGCTATGTGAAAGTGACATATTTAGCGGCTGCATTGCGGTTATGTGACAGTTCCCTTTTATATTACAAATCATAAACATTTTACAAATTTATGCACAAGCATTATACCCGAATGAGGAGCGCTGTAAGCGGCACGGCTGAATCAGGGATCCTCCGGCGTAATAGTCACACGCATTTGCTTCACACCCCGCAATATGACCATATCCAACTCTTTTTTGCCGTCCGCCAACGCATCGTAAACATCCGAGGAGTTCTTGATCTCCTTCTTGTTAATATGCGTAACAATGTCGCCCGGCTGTAGACCACCACTGCAAGTAAAGTTCAGGAGTATTAGTGACAAGAAAAGGGATCTAGTCTGCTGGACAAGCTACGAGTTGCTCTGTGAAAACATTATACCTAATTTATTCTTGTCCTAATGCCTAGGTCATTAAGATTATGAAAATTTCAAGAAATACGTCTAAAAATAGTATGATATAAAGTAATAACAAAATTCAATGAAAGTTCTAAGAATCTGTATGCTTTCATTAGAAACCCTCTCAAACATCAGGGATTGAAATCAAATGTTGATATATTTTTGGATTTCTAAAGTTAGCCTAATCTGTGTTTGGTCTTTATCTGTGAGACAGACATGACATTCTGGAATCAGTCAAGAATGATCAAGAATGCATGTGCCTTATGGAGTTCGCTTGTTTTCCCAACTATAAATCTTTTACAGGGTATCGGGCCAAACAAAAATGTAATTAAATGTGCACAGGATGCACTATTCTTGCTGCCTACCTGTGCGCCGGTGAACCCACAATGACCTTCCACACGAGCACGCCGTGCGACAGAGAGTTGGGCATATTTTGCGTTCGCGACTTCAGCTCGAAGAGTATGTCCGGCGTGAGGGTGAGCATGGTGATGCCCATGTACCGCTTGACCGGATAGCCCGTCTTGTAGGCGGACCCCTTTTTGCGACGTGCCGCGGCACGTTCCAGGAACACTTTGACATAGTCTATGGGAATGGCGAAGCTGATGCCAGCCGTGACCTTCATGGAGTTGACGCCAATGGCCTCGCCATCCAGATTAACCAGCGGGCCACCCGAGTTGCCGAACGTGATGGCCGCGTCTGTCTGCAGATAGTTGATGTCCCGGTTGCGCAGCCCCAGCTCCTGCGATGCACGCTGCGTGGAGCTGATGACGCCCGCCGTCACCGTATTGCTCAGCGCCAGTGGACTGCCCAGAGCGACGACCCACTCGCCGGAGCGAAGCGTACTGCTCTTGCCCAGCCGCATCACGGACAGATTATTTACCTGAATGCGCAGCGTGGCCAGATCGGAGGTCTGGTCCACATCCTCAATGGTGGCCGGAAACGTGCGGCCATCAGAGAGCCGCACCTGCACCATCGTGTTGGGCTTATTGATCACCACATGGGCATTGGTCAAGATTAGGCCGTTCTGCTCGATCACAAAGCCCGAGCCGTTCGAGGCGGTTATGGGCTGCCCGCTGAAGTAGTCAAAGTGCCGCGTGTCCTTGATCTCAATGTACACCACCGAGTCCGCGCAGCTGGCAACCACGTCCGCAATAAAGTTGAATTCGCGCCGGCGATTGCTCATCGCGCGAGCCGAAATCGTTGGCGTCAGCTCCTCTCGCTGTGCCACAATGGTGCTGGCCACGGCGCCGAGCGAGAAGGGCACAAAGAATCGAATGGCGCTGCGCCAACTGAAACGATTGTATCCATTTTTGTTGTTATTGTTGTTGTTGTTGTTGTTTTTACTATTGCTGCTGCTGTTATAATTTTTGTTGCTGCTGTCGCTGTTGCTGTTCTCGTTGGAAGCACTGTGCATGGACTTGTTGCTGCAGTAGTATAACGTGGGCGCACTACATCGTTTTATGAATAACTCCAGTCTGTTGATGCTGCGCAGCGCCATTAATTTCTGTGATTATGTATCAAAATGTAAGTGTTATTGTTATTCAATTTGTGCTTCCATTTGACATTTGGCCGCACAGCTGTTTTGACACATATGGCAAGCTGACTGTTATGACACTCGGCCGCTATTGTTTACAATCTATCGATAAGTGATGATGGTAAAGTTGGTCGTACGACTGGATATTTATATGTTGCTATGTATTTAATTTAATCAATTTACTAACATGTCACTTGCAAAAATAAAGTTCAGCCACAGCGAGAAGATGAAAACATTTCTGAGCGTGAGCAGCACAGATTTTGTTTGCTCATATAAATATCGCATAATCGGCTAGCAGCAGTATGTTACGTGTGTGGGCCACCGAACGTAGCAGTGCCTATCGATTAAGTTAGACCTCACTCGATATCAGTATCAAAACAGTTGGATAAGTGTAACAACTATGGCACAAAATTAATTGTAAAAAATATTAAAAACTAAATTCTGTTGTAAAATGTCGCAAATAATATAGCAAAAAAACACGCGTGTGCCATCATGGAGGTGTTCCAGACCGATACGCATTACATATTCGTGAAGCGCGACAAGAGTCTCTGGTGGAATCGCAAGACATCGGAATTCACAATAAAGCCAGGTAAAAACGCAGATGAATCATTGCCGTTGTTGCAAGGCAGCAGCTGTTTTCGCAATTAGTCTGCCTTGTGTGTGTTGCTGTTGTTGCTGCTGCTGCTGCTGCTGTGTCATTCGGCGTTATCAGCATTGCGCTCACGTTTCTGCTCTTGAAAACGAAAACGGACGCCCTGCGGTCTGAGAAGGAACACTCAAATGTTTATAAATACGCAAGTGTGTATGGTTTGTGTGGCTGTGTGTGTTTTAGCTGCTCTAGTTTTTATCTGAATGTCAAGGCACTGTTTGGCCCTGGACAGCAGCTTTTGTCACCCACTTTATGTGACCGTCGTTTGCTGTTTGCTTTGTCTGTTCCGTTTTATTGTGGGCGTTTTGCGTCTAGCTTTATTTCCTTGATTAATTGTCGCACTCTGTGGTAGATAAATTTATAGCTATGCACGTTGTACAGTGATCCCTCGTGAGAGAGGAAGTTCCGATTTCTGGGTAGATACTTAAATGTAAATAATTCCAATTTCTCTATAAAGTGTGCATGTTATTTAACTTGTTTTATAATTTGAATAACTTGATGGAGAAAAGGCGAATCACTTCAAATTAATGCAGAACTATTGGAAAACTCGTTATGTTTTGTTGTATTAAATTATTAAATATTTTGCTTCTGAACAATTCTAATTCTGGTAGTTACTATTTGTGAGCGACCACTGTAGATAAAATTTTTATTATTCCAGGAACTATTCCACTATTGACTTTTATTACGCCCTTTATAACTTGTAACTTCCCTGGCGACAGTGCTTGTTTTGCTGTTTTATTTAAGGAAGTCGGTACAAAAATAGCTCGACCATCAATTAAGCTGCATGTCCTGCTTATTGTCCTTCGACAGTCGTCCTGTTAACTGCTTGTTAATTGCGCAGGCAGTACAAATGCAGCCATTTAGTTTGACACGCAAGTGTCCAACAATTAAGTTTCCATTTTGATGAAATTTAGTGATTTACGTTGTCCACTTCCCTGATCAAGTCTATAATTTGACCGCCGTGACTCATTCGTTGGCCGTGACTTTTGCCTTTTGTTGGAGCAAGAAACATAAATCTTATTCAAGGTCACAGCCGCTGTTTTTCACGTCAATATTCGGTTTTACGCTCTTTGTTTTGTTTGTCGTCATTAGAAAATTCGATTCCTTCCCCATTACGTTTAATTTACGGCCACCCAAGTTTTGACAAACATTTTTGTTGCCGTTTGTAAGTTTTTAACTGATAAGTTTGTGGACTGTGTCAGCATAAACAAGATAAAATGGCCAATCAGATAAGATTAGCAGGAAATTGCTTTGCTCTGAGATAATTTCATTATATTAATAGAGCTGCTTCTATATAGTCGTGGCATTAATTGCGCTTTTATGTCCGTTTGCACTGGTCACTGGGCTGCTCAGATCCGGGATATAGCAAAGGTTCTGTGCATAATGCAATTTTCAACACTTTACCTCATATCTGACTCGAATTAAAACCAATGCTAGTTTGAGAGTAATGACTATATATAACAAGTAAGAGTGCTCTAGTCGGGAGTGCCCGACTACGAGATACCCTGAACCCAGTCCTTACAATCATTCGTACTGCTCTAAACACACACATGCTGCAGTACAAGCAGTGCAAGCGGTTTAAGCAGTTAGCTTGCTTTTCGCTGAGCCCCACACAATGGAAAGTTAAATCTTAAATAACTTCTGTGTTTATTGTCCGATCTTATTGAAATTTTTGGGGCAAGCAATTGTCGATAATATGTGTTACCAAACCAAATTGCAAGGTCGTACCTTCAAAAATGCGTTTTTTAACTTTTGGGGGTTTGGGGGTGGTATCCAAAAAGTGAAATATTTGTTACATGTGTATGCTATTCGAGATTATACATGTCAAATTAGGGGCCTCTAGCTCTTATAACTTGTAAGTTATATCAAAAAAACGCTGGTCTAAAATCGAAATTTATCGATAACTTTTGAACGGGACGAGCTATCGATAAATTTTAATAAACTTGATCTGTCCCGGGATTAGGAGAACTTATGTTCCAAATATGAAGTCTCTAGCTCTTGTAGTCTCTGATATCTGTGTGTTCATACAGACAGACAGACGGACAGACGGACAGACAGACGGACATGGCTAGATCGACTCGGCTGTTGATACTGATCAATAATATATATACTTTATATGGTCGGAGATGCTTCCTTATGCCTGTTACATACTTTTGCACAACTTCATTATACCCTTTTTACCCATTTTTAATGGGTTCAGGGTATAAAAATACAATACAATAGAATTTTGTACAAAAGTGGATCTCAATTGGTGTATTAGAGCTTGTACTGGTTAAGCTGAAAGCTATCTTTATTGTTCATAAAAGCCTTATCAGTTGAGGCTTTGGAGTAGTGAATCAAAACATCAGAAAAACGTTGCTTAAGTGGACTTGAAGGCGTTTGTTCCCACTGTTGACTGGGGGCGTATGATTAAGGCAATACGCTGTTAACTATATTAATATGTCAATCAAAGGCGAGCAAACATCAAATGCACATTATAATTAGTCGGCAATTAAGCAATATTGGTCCCATTCCTAGACAATACACGGGCCCGTTAACTGCGCCAAGGACACGCAACTTGACCAACAAACTTAGTATATATTCACACTGTAAATGTCCTTTCCAACTCTTATTTTGCAGGATGGGATCTCAGTTCAGTGGAAGACATCGAGTGTATTGGGATTACGCACGGCATTGTGGGCGTCATATCGCTGCCCAATGTTTATGAGCCGCATTTGGTGGTCGTTAAGGAGGCAACACCCGTTGGTGTGCTCTATCCGCCGCATTTGGTGTACAAGATTAAATCCATATGCATACTCAGTGCCGATGAGCCGGACTCTGAGCTGCCCAACTGCACCAAGCACACGAAGTATGTTTTGCTGGCACTAAATCAACTGCCAATTTATTAATATCCTTTACATGTCCGTTAACAGAAGCAACAGCTCCACTCCCACGCATAGCGCCGCCTCCAGCAACAACAACATAAACAATGCCGGTATCCGAGCGGCTCCTGGGCCTAGCACGAAGAGCACGAAACTCTTCGAGGGCATGAATAAAACGTGGGGTGCGGTGAAGAGCGCTGGTAGCACCATTAAGGCCACCACGCAGCAGGCGGCCAATTTGGCCACCAAACAGGTGAAGAACTCGGTGGGCATACGCGAGCCCAGGCACATCGAGCGACGCATTACTGAGGAGCTGCACAAGATATTCGATGACACGGACAGTTTCTACTTTAGCTTCGACTGCGATATAACCAACAATCTGCAGAGACACGAGGTCACTGCGGATGATACGCAGCCGCAGCCAGATGAGAGATTCTTTTGGAACATGCACATGATCAGAGACATACTCAAAATGAATGTAATACTGAATACTTAAAGATGAGAGATAAACATATATTGATATATATTATGTGTTGCAGGATAAGACATGGATACTGCCCGTCATTCAGGGTTTTATGCAGGTGGAAGCGTGCGTCATAGGCAATGACTGCTTCACATTGGCATTGGTGTCCAGACGCTCGCGTCATCGTGCGGGCACACGGTAAAAATCTTAAGGAAACCTTTAAATCAGCCAGCAACTAATTGTAATCTAACACTTGCAGATACAAACGCCGTGGAGTGGATGAGAAGGGCAACTGCGCCAACTATGTGGAAACGGAGCAGATACTTTCGTTTCGCCATCATCAGTTGTCCTTTACGCAGGTGCGCGGCTCGGTGCCCATTTTTTGGAGTCAACCCGGCTACAAGTACCGCCCACCGCCACGTCTGGATCGCGGCGTGGCCGAGACGCAGCAAGCCTTTGAGCTGCACTTTACCAAAGAGCTGTCCCTCTACGAGCGCGTGTGCATTGTCAATCTGGTGGAGCAGAGTGGCAAGGAGAAGCTTATAGGGGATTCCTATGCGGAGCATGTGATAAAATACAACAACGAACACATTATCTATGTCACATTTGACTTTCACGACTATTGGTGAGCTGCCAAATCCGAAATGTTCTCATAAGCAATTAACATGTTTTTCACTAGTCGCGGCATGCGCTTCGAAAATGTCTCCGCCTTGATTGACGCCATCGGTCCTGAGGCAGGCGCCATGGGCTTTCATTGGCGGGATCAGCGCGGTATGATCTGCAATCAGAAATCCGTTTTTCGTGTCAACTGTATGGACTGTCTGGATCGCACGAATGTGGTGCAAACGGCTGTTGGCAAAGCGGTGCTGGAATCGCAGCTGGTTAAATTGGGACTCTCGCCACCATACTCTCCAATACCAGAGCCACTCAAGTCGCCATTTATGGCGCTATGGGCAAACAATGGCGACATTATAAGTAGACAGTATGCCGGCACCAATGCTCTAAAGGTTAGAAATGGGCATAACAAAGCTGCTGACTCGCTTCTATTGCATTAATACTTACAATCGCTTATTCCAGGGTGACTATACTCGAACGGGTGAACGCAAAATCAGCGGCATGATGAAGGATGGCATGAACTCGGCCAATCGGTTCGTAGCATACTTAAATACCACAATATTGTTTTTCTATGTATTGTTTCCGCCTACACTTCATCTATTAACATTATTTTTTATTATCTAATTACCATCATTACATGATAATTGAAATCGAAAGTAATTGTCATTCATAATATTCCTTGGGCTTTAGTTGTTAAGCAATTAAGAATGTTCATCACCTGCCAACCGCACTGATATCAATTAAGCTTTATGAAATGATCAACAACAAAAACAGTTACGGAATTTTACTAATGCCGCATGCTTTTTTTCCAAACTACTAACCAATTAGCCACGTAATAAGTAATTTGTTCACCGATGAGCTTTTATCAGTTGTACACTTCACCCAAAGATCAAAAGAGTTATAGTAAATAGTAAGCCACAGCAAAGCACACTCTTAACTTTAAGCCCATGCTCTTATAATTGGGTGAAGGGTATGTTAGAGAGCTTCCTAACCAAATATGAAACTGCAATAAATACTCAATAAACCCAGTATTTGTATAACTCACAGCTAATGTCCTGCCAACTTCTTCGTAGCTTTTTCATACAAAACTTTGCCGACTCGTTCCGACAGTGCATTATCGATCTAATGCAGGGTGAACTACAGCAGGCAGCTGAATTGCGAGAGGATGAAGTCCTAGGCACCATTCTGAACATACTCACACCCGAGACAAGCCCACCCTTGCGTGGCTATTACAATGCAGGCGTCCTGGGACCTGAGCTCAAGTTGCTCGAGTCGATTGTCCTTGGCAGGTGCGCAAAATAGGACGATAAGTGGGCTATCCCAGAAAATCCAACCGATGTCCCATCAAATCAATTCAAGCCTATTCAAACAGTTAACATTTTTAGTTGCTCCAATTGTTACAATATTCTTGTTCCTTATTTTATAAAAGGTATATACTATCAATCGATTTTCGATATTATTTCATCATTTATTTGTCACTCATCTGCACTTTGCTTCTTTTTTAATATTAATTTATTTTACGCTTAGAAGTCATTGTAATAATCATCAATATTGTTGCAGCTATTATCTGGCGCGTTTCAAGGACTCATATCGCCAGGCCACTATTGCCCTTATGCTGGGCAATCAAGTTTCGTCGGAGTCACTAAGCGCTTTGGGCGGCCAACCGGCACCCGATGAATCTGATGGCGAAAGTGCTGAGCATGCGAAAATGTTGGTGGAGGATTGTCGCCGCTTATTGCTAAGTTCCGAGCAGTATCCAGTGGGCGCTTGGGGCCTAATCGATGCAGATCCCAGGTAAATATGTCGCATACACATCCTGATTTTCCAAATTTTAACAACTTTTCTGTAGTTCTGGTGACATCAACGAGACGGAGGTGGACTCGATTTTGCTGCTTACCGATGACTGCTATATCGTAGCAGAATACGATTCGCATCTGGACAAAATTGTGCGCTTCGAGAAGGTGCCTCTGTCGCAGATGCGTCTGATCGAGCTGGGCATGCATCAACAATCGAAAATGTTTCAAGGCACCGCTCCGGCAAATCTCTGTGTGCGCCTGAACTACTGCGTGGATGATCAAGATGGTTACTTTCACATGTTCCGCTCGGCCAATTTGCGCTTTTTCAACAACGCTGCGTATGTTATAAAAACGCCAGAGGAGCTGGCCGAATCGATGACTTCGATTGTGGAAATGTTTCGAATTGCTCTAGAGAACGCTCGCAATCCGGATGTGCAATTCATCTCCGGCGGCGTGCTGCAGCGACGCAAGAGTAAGCTGCCGCTGCTGGACGTGCCCAAGGGCATGCCGCGTAATCTCTCTGAATCTCAGCTTGTGCAGTTCAGTTCCAAGGCGCTGTCTAACGTTGCCGGACAGTTCTCGAAACTTGGCCAGACCTTTAAGAAGCCTTCGAGCGCTGCACAGCCGGGGAATGTTGCCGCCACCCTCAATCCGCAAGTAATGCGCCAGACAGACGGCACTGGCTTGGATCTCTGCCAGGAGGCCGAAAAGGCCGTCTTCACTGTCGGCGGGGGCAAGCAGCGTGCTAGCAGTACTAGCAGCACGGACACCGATGACCATGACAATAGCCTGTATGAGCCCGAGGTAGACTCGGATGTTGAGATTGCTTTGGACAAGTCCAACTACAATGAAAACGCCTTTCTGCCGTCGGTGGGAATCGTTATGGGTAGCCAGATGGAGCAGCCCAGTTCCTCAAAGAATATGCAGCAGCTGGAGCCAAAGGATAGCATGTGCAAAACGTCAGAGGATGTGCTCACTATTTCTATAACCACAGTGACGGATAATGTTTGCTTGCCCAATGGCCTGCTGGAGAATGCTCCGCAAGTGCGGCCAATTACACCAAATCCGCTAATTTGCGTTCAGGCCCAAGAGGCGGAGGAAGTGGACGTAGAAGCGGGGTTGGTAATACCTCAGTCAAGGTCGGTATTCTACACTTAATCTCCCAAATTGTAGTTGGCTTTGTTAATTGTGTTCTGGTTTTAATTTGTCTCTTAGCCAATCTCTTTGTATTTGAACTTATAATTGTCTTTGTGTTTTTATGTTCATGTGTATGTTATGTATCTTTAAATATATGTAGTTTTTAAAATAATAAGTATTATGTATGTATGACAACCTTTATATGTTTAAATCCTCTTATATTTACGAATACAACTTTAATATATAAGCATGTGTAACTGTACCAATAGAGAATCCTTGTGCCTGTTTTTTATACAATCAAAATGCTTACAAAACGCAGAAACGCTCAAAATAAATATGTATGGCAAAGGTTTTTAGCGAGTTTTTCTTTTTACGCTTTGTTCGACTCGCTTTTAGTCTTGTACCCAAAGACCAGGGTCAGCTGGCTAACTTGGAAGCCAAGAAGTTGAAACAAATTACGAAGCCATTCTCGAAGCTAGCCAAAGGAATGCAGAACATTGGTTTGAATTTGGATCCACGGAAAATAACCACGAAGGTGAGTGAGCCCAACTTAAATATTCTAGCCATTGTGCTAATGTCACTTTACTTGCAGACCGGCGTGCTGTCCCCCACCAGCGTATTGGCGGAGAACTCATCTCTAGAGCGTGTTCCAGGCACACGTGATGTTTTGCTGGAAATGTGGGCAGCTGAGAAGTGCAAATCCAAGCTAATTGCTCTTTAAACGGATAAAAGCCTCAACTCCTCTACACATTTATAAATTAGTACAGTGATATACAGAATTATTAATTATAGTACAAGTTTAAGCGTATAAAGTTGATTATGGCTGTTTAACATGGCACTTCCAATAATAGGGATATATTTATACAGTACATAACCCATAGTATACTCGTACATGCGGCACGTTTTAAATATGCATGTCTTTTGAACTGTACACGATATTAGCAATGTTTGTGAAGGTTACTATCGTTTTTTTCGTAGTGCGTTAAATAGTATGTTTGGAAATCAAAATGTTTTATGTGTGAATCACAAGCAATTTAAATAATTTAAAACTAAATTTACATTTCAAAAATACAATACAAAAAATTATGTATTTACTTAGATGATGCAAATACTAACGAATGTATGTATGGTATGTATGTCATAAAGTATGCAAAGCTTTATAAAATTAACCACCAATTGCTTATATTCCATTGTTCAATAATAGTTAGAAAGCAACTTATACGTACGTCAAATTATTGTCACCAATCAAAAGACACACACCAAACTAAGCAACAACAAAAAGACAAGACAAACAAAAGACTTGCAATTGCGTAACTTTCTTAATTTTACACGAAACACAATACAAAACCCTTTTTGGCTTGCATATACGTATTTATAATAAATAACTACAAAATTAGCAGTTTCACAGTAAGGTTAGGGAAATCAACAACTTTTGAGAAATTTAAGAAACTCGAGAAGCCAACGAATATACAGAAAATTGGTATGCATTACGATTACCCGATTACGATGTATGTAGCGATAGCATAACTTATGTAGCTTTAAAATAATTCAATTCTGTAGTGATATGTATTTATGTACATATATGCCACCGATTACTTAGATATATATACATATGAGCTTAATAGCCAAATATATTTGCAATACATAGAAGCTACGACATCTATTTTGAATCTGCGACGGTGTCTAAATGTTTGAAGGTGACTTGGTTGGGTGGTAAACAGTTAATTCGAACAATTTGTGTTCGGCGAAAGTCCGCATCATCAAAATGGCCGGATTACAGAGACATATAAAAATCGAAAACCGATACTTGGGTAGTTCATTTTTTGGCCCAAAAACAAAAAATTTAGCTTGTAAAATGAAACTTTAGCCCTTTGAAGACTTTAAAACTGTCATAACTTTGCCAAAACTGAACCGATTTTGAAGTTCAAGGCCAATTTGTTCATAGTTTGTCCTCTACTTTTATTCTAAGTTTTATCCATTTATGAAATGTTCATATTTCTTACTTTTTTCCGAAACCGAAATTTCGGCGTGCCGAAGATTCTATACTCTTTTCGAACCTTAAGTCAATTTTCACTCTGCCAACTGCAACACTGAAATTTAAAAAGTAGTAAAAAATCGTTTTATCGCGTGGCATTTATTTTTTTGCTCCAAGAATTGGTATCATATGAATTTAAATTGTTCTTTTAAATTATTGAATTAATTATTAATATATATTTGAAAAAAATAATTAGCAAACAAATAACAAGCAATAAGTCGCGGCTGGGATTTGAACCGTGTTCTCCCGTTTGTCAGCGCAGCACTCTTATATTATATCGTATTAGATGATATTTTAACCTTTGGCACTTCGTTTCTGATTTGACTTATGCATGTTGGTACACTTTCCCATCCAATCGAAACGAAACGTGTCAGTGCCAAGTGCTGTCCCGTTGTTTGATGGCCCTTGTTTACATAAGTGATAAAAAATGGCAGAGAAGCCACCACCATCAGGCTGGGCACGAAGCGTCGTTCCTTTGTGGAAATCAAAAATCCATTAAAATACCACGGAAACGGACCATATAACGCTACCAATCAGCTTATGTATACATAAGTATGTATGGCTCTATTGATATTGGAGTTTTATTTATGCGAACTTTGCCCGGCCAATGCGGCAAAAGCCACTCTTCAGCGACCCCATATTGAACTTTTGGCATGTCAGCTGATAAGAGCCACACGCGACTGCTGTTCGTTATTTTTATTTTTTTTGTGGTGTTTTTCTGTTTTGGCCAAGCGTCCAATATCATGCTAATGTTGCCACACAGTTGCATCAATTGTTTTTCAATCAAAGTGCCATCAATCTTTTTGAATGTTTGTTTAATTAACGCAACGCACAGGCCGCATTGTCTACCTTGCCCAACCGAAGTGGCTGTGGCGGCAGCAGCAACAACTCAGCATCAATAAGTAGATATTTCATGCCAATCCATTTGACCCCCGGTCACGCTTGATTGCCATGTATCCTGGCCGGCACAGATGCACTGAGTTGTTCACCCTAGCCGTAACCCCCAAAATCGCCATCAGTTTGCCATTTTTCTTTCGCCTTTCACTTCTTAACTTTGTCCATGTCTTTTGCGTCCATTAAGTGTGTCTGTGCTAAGACTTGGAAATTGTCTTTTGAATGTTTCAATTACACGCCTTCTTAAGCACAGCTTCTCTTTCAAATTGAGGCAACGCTTGAGCCAGCAGCTTGCTTCCCAGTTTTCAGTTCGGGCGACTGGTTTGTCGTGCCGTCAGTATTTTGGCTTTTATGCGCCAATAAAGTGAAATACACAGATAGTCGAAGAATTTACTGCCTCCAATCTATCGTGTGTGTGTGTGTGTGTGTGTGTGAGTGTTTATATATATATCTCCCCTTTCCATTCCCCCAAACGTTTTTGCACCCGCCTGCCAGTTTCGTTAAACACTTTTGCCTTAAACCATTAATTTCCTATACGTTCGACTTGTACGTGTTCGTAGCCAGGATCTGGTAGCCAGAGTCTATAGAGAAGTTAATTTTATTGCTAAAAGCGGGTTAAGTGCTTGACGCACAGCTGAGTGCCTCTATTATATAAAGCGCAGGGCCTGCTGCCACTGGCTCTTTGATAGAAATCGAATTTGCTTTATGGCATGTATGCTAATTTTATGTCTAGTTAACATTCGCCTTGGGATTGCAGCATTGTCGATGCCTTTGAGTACATTTACTGCGATTGACTTTTAATTTACAGTTGAGCCTGATGCGCGATTGGCTAGATGCTATTATGGGTCGAAAGATATTATCGCTAATAAGTTTTTGTATTTTACTTAATGATTTGATTTTGTGAAAACAGGAAGTTTCAATGTGGAAGACTCATAACAGCTCTATTTTGAGGTTATAGTTTATTCCTTTCTATAATTAAATATCCTATTTGCAACATCCCTCAGTGCTTTATCAAAACCCATTAACATAAACTCATACAATTTGCGTAAAACTATAAATTGCAAGTATTTGCACAATGTGAAAAATAAATGGCAAGAACCGTAAAATCAAATGATGCATAAATAAAATCAATAGCAGCTGGCGTGCCGAAAATTGACCTTAGGGTCAAAGTGCACAATTTGTGTCTGATAGAAGAGGCGGCAAGTTTATAGCCACAGATCAACCAGATTGACACTTGAAAGCAAATTAAATAGAAAATTGCGTATTTCGAAAAGTGAGCCAAAAATAGTGAAATTTTATACATAATTGAATTTATGGTCATGCAAACACACGAATAAGCAATCTGTGCATACAATTACCCAAACATACAGACAGCTGAGGTCAGTTCATGATTCGAACCGGAGACTTTGGTCCATTGGCCTGTGGCTGTTCCACCACACGCCAAACAATCGGAAACCGAATGTCATCTTCAATTTCAAATTCAATTATAAAACAAATTGGTTTGAGCGCAAATAAATATATACGCACACACATATAGGAATGGACTACGTATGTACGTATGTATGTGTGTGGATTGGTCTACACACTCGAGGCAACATCAAACGGCAAATCCATTCATCCACTTTGCAATTGTGTCCAGTCGCTCCAGTGAAATAAATGTAATGAAATGTTAACAAATGACAACAGGCTGGCAAACAAGCAGGAATAACCGCAAGGGTGACTCGCCGCCGCATCCTGGATGACCACCCAGCCAACGGACACACACTCACTCACGTATCGAATTAGTTTGATGAGATTTATTGGCTCAAGTCCCACTTGACCAACGGCAGCGCCTGGCCAGACAATTATGGATTAGTACCATTTGTTTTTGGCCAGCTCAGTGAGTGGTCGAACGTTGATACTTTCCGTTCACATTCACATCCACATCCACATTCACACTCATGTGTCGATGACGATGATGCTAATGACGATTCTGGCATTATATGGCACCGATTTTCATTGCCTTGGGGTTCGGGCTCTCTCTATTACCTAAGAGTATCGGATTACCATGCGGGCAAGTCAAATCCAAACCCAAGCCCAAACCCCTATCGTAACTCGTAACTCAAGCCCACTCCTGACCAGTTTAGCCCACGCACGTCGCTTGTCAACGCCAGCCCCTTGCAGGTCCTTTGGGGAAATTTGTCAGAGCATCAGCAGCGTTAAGGTGCCAATTAAGGGCTTTTTAGTATCAATTACAAAATCGCACGTTTCCACACCTTTATCAAGGCTCGAGGAAGTGTGTCCGTGTGTGAGTGTGTTTTGGCATGTCTATCTATGGGGTGCTGGAGCCCTTTGGTATTACGTGGTCGCTGTGACATGTTGGTCAGCAGTCGGTTGGGGTTGGCTCTGTGGTCCTGGGGCATCTTTTGCGAAATTGTTTTGTGTCATTGTTTTTATTTTTGCTTTTTTCTGTTTCGTCCTTTTTGTGTCACTCCACATTTGACAGCGTTATTTTGGCAGTGATTTATTGTCCCATTGCCAGCAAATTGGGCTTGTCATTAAAGTAGTTAGATTGCAGAAACCATAATCGAGAGAAAACGAAAACATATTTGCTAGTCGTAATTTAGGTAAGAGGATTTCGATTTGTAAATCATTAAAAAGTATCAGATAAGTTGTGGATTGTAGATTCGATCGAAAAGTCTATTGTTTAGTAATTCAAACAATAGAATTTTCGATAGACGATCAAGGTTCTACAAAAGAAGAGAGAGTTCTCTAGTCGAGAGCAGATACTCTTATAATTTTCAAGTAAAATCTAAAAATACTCTGGTTACACACAATAAAACCTATAATCATAAGAAATAATCTTGAAATACTTGGTCAATTTTATGAATTGGTTACATTTTTGGATTGAAGCTCCAGTGTTTTCGTAATGAATTATCAGGTTAATACACGTCCCTGCAGCGCGTGTAGTTCTGCCTCTGGCATAAGTAATAAGCCTTTTGGTCACACTTCCAGTTGTTCATCTGGAATGCGGATCCCTTCAGCCACAAATGCACACAGTGCTCAATGCCAGGATAGTCTGGCTGTCCAGCAGACCAAGCGGTGAAGGCCAGTGGCAATCCATTTGTTATAGACATGAACTTGTGGTTTGTGATAAGATCGTTGCCCGATATCCAAAACCAAGCGTCCTTATCTTAGCCATGTTGCTGTAGATACTTTGAAATAGCATTCATCTCCTCGGTTGTTTCGATTAAGGCCAAGTCTCCACCAAATCGACGGCACAAGTGTGCTGATTCGAACCAGCTTACTTTTTTTGAGCTTCCTATGTAGTAGTGCTTCCCACCGATCTTGATGTAGTTTTGAGTCTCAGCATTCTCACACACAACTATTAGGTTGGTAAATCGTAATTTAATTCGCTACTTTAAGTTCACTCTAATATCTTACCCTTAACATCTTTATTTGGATAGTTTATGTCATATGCCAGCGCACTGCTGAGGCATATTGCGAGAACCGTAACTAGAGAATATCTCATTGTGGAATGCTGATGGCGCGACAACTGACGACAGCCAACATTTAACAATCAAGCTGAAGAGTCAGTGGCTTTATATAGCAAATCGAAATAATTGCAATCATTTAAAAATAGCATGTACCAGCTATGCTGTTCAAAGTCTTTATTAACCATTGTGTGGGCTTATCTTATCTTAAAGAAATCAGAAGAATGCACAATTGTTAATTAAACTTCGGTTGTTCCAATAAATTAAAAAAGTGAGAGCACTTTCGACTACATTTTGTATTTAGCAAACAAAGCGTATTCTTTAAATACTTGATTAGCGGGTAACATTTATTGTCAACATTTCTCTCAGCACAATGTACAATAATATATTTAATCGTCAGTTCAATAGATGTCCCTGCAGCGTGTATAATTCTGTCGCTGACATAGAAAATTTGCCTTTTCAGTGCAAACCCAGTTGTTCATTCGAAAGGCGGAGTTCTTATACCACAAATTTACGCAGCGCTCAACACCAGGAAAGTCGGGCTGACCAGCGGACCAAGAGGTATATGGTAATGGCAATCCGTTTGTTATAGATATGAACTGGTGGTTTCTGATTAGATCATTTCCCGATATCCAAAACCAACCGTTTTTGTCCTGGCGTTCAAGATACTTTGAAATATCAGTCATCTCCTTGGCTGATTCAATCAATGCCAAATCTCCTCCAAATCGGCGGCAAGTGTGTGCGGATTCGAACCAGCTCACTTTGGATCCTCCGACAAAGTAATACTTCTCTCCAATCTTGACGTACTTCCTAGCCTTGGCACTTTCGCATTTGACTGATTAGTTGCGAAATAACATTGAAATATACTTGTTAACCAAAATAATATATTAGCTTTACCATCAACAGCAGGAGTATTGGGATAGTTAATGTCATATGCCAGTGCATTGCATATGCAGACTATAAAAACAATAACTATAGAATATTCCATTGTGAAATACCGACTTGGCGAGGTCTGAGAAAAAAATTGCTTTGACAGTCCAGCTGAAGATCTGTGGCTTTTTATAGCGAATTTTAATATTTACTTATGTCAATAGCTGATTATACAATTAGCATATATAAAGAATATTAAAAGTTAATTACGTGTAACACATTCACTTCGGTTTGCATTCCCTATCTTATCTTATTTACCTGAACCGCTTTGCAATTGCTCTGAATATTATTTATGGAGAAAGTTCATGAAATGATGTACAAAAAAATATGCAACTTATTTATATACGTAGTATTTGATATTTTATTTTTATTTATTATATTTTGTTTTGGTAGCAAATGAGTATTTTCATATATACAGCTTGTGAATCCAAACTGATTGTCTTATGTTCCTATAATGAACTTCTCTAATATTATAAATTAGTAATTATACTTACAAGAGCATTGTATCTCGGGCACTCGTCTAGTTCGTCTCTGTGGTCTGTGAAAATGTTCAGCTTAGCTCCCACCATTAGCTTTAGTCACACTTTCACACATATGCTTGTCTGCGGCTTCTGCCTTTTACAAATCTTCGACAGCAGCAACAGCAGCAACAGCAGCATTACGTCAGCTAGTTTCATGTAATCCACACCTAAAATCCAAGGCAGCGTGTCTGAAGTTACACCCAATTTCGACTCGTATTACAAATTAAAATGTGCTGCAATCCACGCAGACGCACACAAACATATCCACAAGGACCTGCATGGGATTGTTTGAAACTGATTAGCTGGCACCTAGTCGTTTTTGCCTTTGCCTCTCCGTTTCCCTTGCTCTCTCCCTCCCTCGCTCTTCCCTCTCACTTTCTCTGTTCGACTGTTGCGGCTGTCACGGGTCAATGAGATGCTAAGCATTTGACAGGCATTGAAAGGGTGTCGCACAACCTTCAAAAGATTGTTAAATTTTTAAGCAGGCCAAAGAACGGATTTACTGGAATTTGTTAGCTGTTGCCTTGTGGCTTTGACATATCAGGAGGGCATTGATGGATTTTACTTTTGCTGCAATCGAGCAGCCGTTAGACTCACAGTTCACCGAGCATATCCTGCCATCCAGCCATTGATTTATTTGCTCGCATTTGTAATTTAGTTTTTTAAAGTTTTCGTTGATCGCAGACAACGCCCCAAAACTGTCAACAGTTGAGTCTCAAAACGGCCTGCCATGCATCATGAGGCTGCTTATGATTAATCGCTGGTAATTATGTTGATTAATTGCCTTATTAGAGGCGCTAGTTTCGGCGTGAGAAGCGAGCGTTGAGCAGCGGCTGCCGTACATCATGTTTTCAGGAGCGTGCTGTGATTTAGTGAGTTGTTGGGGATAATGTTTTAAAATAAGCACACCACCATCAGCCCCACCTCGTGCCCCTGCAGTCATTCTTTAATTACCAGAAAGCCATTTGGCACAAATGTTTTCCTTTGTTCGCTTGTCCGCATGGCAAACAAAAAAGCAGCTCCTGCTCATGCTGCTGCTGCTCCTGCTGCTTGCCTCCATCTTACTGCTGCTCCTGGTCAAGCCATAATATTTCATTACATGCTGCGCTTTGGTTCTTTTTGTATTTTTATACCCTGAACCCATTAAAAATGGGTAAAAAGGGTATTATGGTTTTGTGCAAATGTATGTAACAGGCATAAGGAAGCATCTCCGACCATATAAAGTATATATATTATTGATCAGTATCAACAGCCGAGTCGATCTGGCCATGTCCGTCTGTCTGTCCGTCTGTCCGTCAGAGACTACAAGAGCTAGAGACTTCATATTTGGAACATAAGTTCTCCTAATCCCGGGACAGATCAAGTTTATTTCATTTGATCGATAACTCATCGCATTCAAAATTTATCGATAAATTTTGATTTTAGACTACCGTTTTTGGGACATAACTTCAAAGTTATAAAAGCTAGAGACCCCAAATTTGGCATGTATAATCTCGAATAGCATACACATGTAACAAATATTTCACTTTTTGGATACCACCCCCAAACCCCCAAAAGTTAAAAAAACTCATTTTTGAAGGTACGACCTTGCAATTTGGTTTGGTAGCACATATTATCGACAATTACTTGCCCCAATAAGATCGGACAATAAACACAGAAGTTATTTAAGATTTAACTTTCCACTGTGTGGGGCTCAGCGAAAGAGCAAGCTAACTGCTTAAACCGCTTGCACTGCTTGTACTGCAGCATGTGTGTGTTTAGAGTAGTACGAATGATTGTAAGGACTGGGTTCAGGGTATCTCCTAGTCGGGCACTCCCGACTAGAGCACTCTTACTTGTTTTTTATACCCTGATTTTATATTTTTGTTTTGCCATTTGGACGGGCACTTAAAATTAAGCGTGCTCAAATCCCCAAAGACCGCAAGCCCAACATAAACAAACTAACCGAATGAATGCAACTGTGAATGCTGCGCAGCATCCGCCGGGAATACGACTGGGTAAGCACTGGGTGGCTAGTGGGGTACAGAAGCAGGAGCAGGGACCTTCCCGGCTGGTAACCGCAATCATAAAAATAATAACCACATTATTGTGTTTAATAATGAAAAATATCATTTTCGGCATAACTTTTGGCTTTTGTTTGTGCAGTGGCCACCCCCCCAAAAAAAAGGACGCCCGCATTTTGGTTGGCTGCCATTGGGCGGAGCAACCCTTAAGTTCGCTTAAATATTAACCGTTGGAACATATTTTCTAAATTATGTTCATTTACTTGCTGGTTGTGCTTGCGGGGGAGTCTTGCTTCGCATTGAGTGCCTTTTGCTTAATTTGCGGGTGCCGGCAGCCATCAAAGGGGTGTGTTTTGCAGCGTCTTGAGTGCGTGATGGAGATGGAAATGGAGATGGAGATGGGGTGATGGAGTAATGGAAGAACTGGTAGCTTTGATAGCTTTGGCTGCGGGCCACCCTCTGGCAGACTTTGTTGTTTTTATTGGCATGTTGACTTTTGAAATTAGTTTTTAATATGCGCAAATACTTTGCATATTTGGCTCAAGTACTCGACACCGGCAACAAATTTGAGCACACAAATCTTGTTGGCTTCGCTGGCAATTTGAGCACAATTGAGCCATATGCCCTTATCAGCCGATGAAAGAACAAAAAAAACGCAAATATTTGTAAACAACCGAAATGCTGAACCCCTGCTCAAAAACAAAGCAACAACAAAAAAATCTCTGCATATTGACATCAATTAAAGTGCATCAAGTCGACACTCAAACAAACAACGTAATTCACAACAAATGTGTGTGTTGTGTGTGTGCTCGCCTGGCACAACAGCAACTATTCATTAGCTACCCCCGCGGGCTGCAAAAAGGTTCGAACAGCAGCGGCAAGCGGCAACAGCAGCAGCCGCAGCATCCCAGTCGGAGGTCCGGGTTTTACCCTTGTTTCCGTAGTGTTCCTGAGGCGACAGGCAGTGGCGACGGCGGCTTTTGAGTGCGTTGAATAGCGCCTTGGGCTGGTTTTTTGGGCGGGCCGTGGAGGTCAACGGGAATAGTTCTATAATGGGCAAAAACACATTGTAAATTGTCCTGCTTGCATTGTAAATGGGCACAAGTGTGCGACGAGACCCTCTAAATGGGCTGCACTGAGCGAAACTATGTGCATAAATGTAAATAACGGTGAAAGTTTGCAAACTAAATCAGTTCTCACTCATAATATTTAGAATCAATACAACTTTTGTAGACTAGTCAAGACTATTGTCAGTTCTAGTTTTATTTCCACACTCATTTGGTTGAATCTAGTAGTTGTTTCTCTGTGTCCTTCAACGCAAATCAGTTGATTCATATTTAAAGTAATCCCGAATCCACAGTTAGCAACAAAATAGTTTTTCAGTGTACTCCTTTTGCTGTCCCATTTGGCCATACCAACAAAATGAAGCCCAAATTGTCTTGCATTCAGTCAGCAAAGTGTATAATGTAAAGGGCAAATTAGCAAAAACCAGCCCAGCAATTTAAAATGAAATGAGCTTGGCAAATGTCCTTAACTGCGCTGCCTTTTACTCTATTACAAACTTCTCCCCAGACAATTCAATTTTACTACCACGGCCAAAGGATGTCTGGGCTACATAGGGCTACATACATGCTTGTATTCGAGTTCGCGGAAATGCAGGCAAATGCAAACGATTCTCGGCTTGCCACGCACAAATCACTGTGTCTCTCCGGTCTCCGGTCTCCGGTCTGCTGGCTCGTCCTGCCCTCATCCCCCCAAATGGCATGCAAAACTGCCGCCACAGCTAATTTAATAATTTATCATTTTGCTGCAGGGCAACAACAAAAGATTATTTAAATTCGCGTATTACACAGCCGGGTAGATCGGATCGATTTGAAAGCCGTCGAGTTGGGCTCGTGGTCGGGGGTTGGGCACGACAATAAGTGACGTGTTGGCCCGCTGGCAATGCAGCACAATAATTTAAAAATTTCCACACCCTAGAAGTGGCTGTGGAATGGGGCCAGAGGCAAAAGGGGTGTAGCTGTAGTACAATTAGGTATTTCAAATTAAATGATGTGGCAGGATTCAAATTTTTCACAAAATATTCACTATTCTAATTGGCGCATCTAATGGCGAATGCAGCGAATTGTAAACTATATACATATGTAGGTTGACAGCTCCCGAGAGTGAGTAACCCTTTGAGAGAGAACAGGCACTCGAAACGAAATTTGTTTACGCACAGTTGGGAAATATTTTGATTTATATAGACGGGCAGGCACTCGAAGGAGCCCCAGCACAGCAAAACACACACACACACACACACATACTTGTAATCCTTTCGTGCCCAATTCAATTGTTCGATTTGACAAATTGACAAATTGACAAATTGATTTTCACTTTAACCGGTTCACTCTGATTGCTTTGCCTTTCGCTTTGTTTGCTTTCGGAATTGAGAATTTTATGTTGTTACTGATTCGGATTTCTGTTGCTTCTGTTGTTGCTGTTCTTGTTGTCTATTTCTGTGTCAATTTCGCATTTTTGCCGCACGCGCGTAAATATTTATTTAGTTCTGGACACTGAAAATGCCCTCATGCTTTCAAATGCACGCAAATTGCTGCTTGGTCTTGACTTGGACAAAACCTCGATTACGAGATGCTAACACGACAGCCAGAAGTTGTTGTTGAAATTTATGTGCCATTGGGCAACTGGCAAACTGTAACCAAAAAATTAATTGCTTTTGCAAATAGAGTCCGCTGCAGTTTGCGGCGACACCAAAATGGCTGCCCCGTATAGCCTTTTGTTATAGCCATGTGATGGTTGGTATCTTTTTTCCACTTCGTTGGCTCACAAATAAATACACTGAGCTTCTGTAATGGCAAGTTTCAACTTGAAATGCGAAACTTATTGAGCCGTTACATCTAAGGACAAAAAACATTTTATTGCTGATTTGCTGCTGAGGTGCCAGCTTTGAATGTTAACAACCTTCACACACTTTTGACTTTGAATAAAGTAATTACAAATTATATTAAAGATGCACACTTATGCCCACATTATAGAACTAAACTGCCCTACGGACAGCAGACAAGTTTAAATGTCTTCTATTTGCAATAATAGGAACATGAAAATCTCAGTTGATTGGTGTTGAGATGTTAATTCATTTCTTTAACTCAAATTCCAATTTGATGTTTTAGTAATGGATTTGATATGTGTTTTTGCCGTTACTTACTTATTTCTCTCAGTGAAGTCATTTGGCTAGTCATATTTTTTACGCCAGAACGTTCTAAGCCCGCCATTGTTTTCCAACTAAACGAGGCAATTGCAGGTTGTATCTATGCCCCCACTGGCGGTTTCGTTTTTCAGCTCGTCTTTCTAACAGGCCAGCGAATATAAATTGAGGCTTTATCAAAGCGCACGTCAAATCTCGTTTAAATTAATGAGTTTGAGCGTTGTTTTTTGGCGCGTTGCTGTCGCCTGTGCATAGTTTCAAATTGCGCTTATTTATGCGTCATAAATTGCTTGAAAAAAGCATTGGAGTGCAGCAGGAAGTGGAGCTAGCTATCCAGCAGTCAGTCAGCCAGGACACAGGATACAGGATACAGGACACAGCGGAAGCAGAAAGCAACGCCGCCAGGCAGAGGCACTAAAATTATGAAACATTGTTTGCCACTTTGTACTGAAGGCTGCAATCGATTAAGGGGGATAGCTAAGGCTGTCAAGTGGCAAGTGGCAAGTGGCAAGTGTGAAATGAGGAGGCGTTAAGTAGTCATAAGCTTGGGCCATGCCACAGCGGCAAAAGCCTGACGCACTTAAGAAGCAGCAGCAGCAGCAACAGCAGCAGCAGCAGCAGTCTCGCTCCGTCTCCAGTTAATTAAAATGTTTATCGTGGCGATGTGTTGATGCCGACAATACCAACAACATTCTCAAGTCGAGCCGGTTGCAAAGTTATTAAACTTATTGTTGCGTGTAATTAGCTGACGAGCTGTCAACAATATAAGCGCCAGCCAAGACTCCATCCGACCGCAAGCCGCAGGCTTCGTGTCTCATTTTACAGGCGCCTGTTTTGTTTGCTCGCCAAATTGTCGGCTGATAAATCAATCGCCACTGTTGGCTGTTGGCTGTTGGTGGTGGTGGTGGTGGTGTTGGGTGGGTAGGTGGTGCGGTCCTCTGAGCGATATCCTTGCCAGCTATTTATTTAATTGACTTGTGAGCATCGCCGCATCCGGATTACTCCGCAGGCCCCGCAGACCCATAACCAATTTCACAATTTGACATGCCGTGCATAAATTGCGACTCCTATTACATCGGCGCCTGCCCAGCTACTGATTTCATTTAGGATGCAGCGTGGCAAATGACGGAGCGATTTTGTCACGCCATTCCTGGTGGCGGCTTCTTTTAACACGCATTCCAAGCGTTTCCTGTTACAATATCATATACGTGATAGCCTGAAGCAGTGTGTGCCTTAAAACCAATAGTCAGTAGTCGAAAGCAACATACAATATACACACATACGTACATACAAATATTGGGACAAAAGTAAAGATCTCGGATATTCAGATGTAGATAATTGTAGGCATTTATAATATTAAATGTGAATTGTGATTAGATAAGAAAATTTTTATTTTGTTCCTTGTTTTAAATAATGACGTTGCGACGACTATATGTGGCAATCATTAAATTAAAGTAACTTTGAGTTTGAAAAGAAAATTAGACAAAATTTAAGAAATTGAAGAAATGCCCCCTGTTCTTTGAAAATATTTAATGACGCAAATCTTTGCTATTTATGACCCAATCGTTGGAATTTTAATCATTGATGAGTAATAAGTATGTTCAACTGTACAACGAAATTGAAGACGGTAGCTTTGCAAAGATCGGATATATGGCCAAAACGGACTTCCAGCTATATGGCAGCTATAAGATATAGTGGTCCGATCTGTCCGAAAATAACTTATGTGCTGCCCCATTGAATAATAAGTCTCTGTGCAAAGTCTCATCGCGATAGCTCAAAAACTGAGGTACTAGTTTGCATACATACAGACAGACAGACAGACATGGCTGGATTAAATTGTTTTGTCATTCTAAGCATACTGGCAGTAAATTTTGGGGGTCTCCGACGCTTCCTTCTATGCATTACAAACATCAGCACAAACTTAATATAATATTTTCTTCGAAAAGAATATAATTAAGTGAGACTCACTTAACTTTATTGTAGATTGTTTTTAAGTCTGATCCCATTGCAGCGCCACGCTTGCAATGGTTTTGCCATTAATTAATTTACTTAGCTGCTTGGAAAAAAGTTTGCAGCCTTAATTGAAAAATGAACCTAAGCTGCTAATTAGCATATTGCTTGCCCGGATGGGGATGGGCAGGGGGGATGTGGATGGGGGTGGGGATGGTGCATGGTGAGTTTCTCATTTGCAATTAGCAGCATAAATGAATCAATTACTCATACTTGAGGCGTGAAATGGAAAGTTTTGGTCACCCAAAAACTTTGGCCTCAGCTGTCGTCCTGAAAGCGCCGTCCTTGAAGTGACCGCTGCTGCAACTCTAATTGGGCTCAAACACACATGGGCTGACATCCTGTCCGGCGGACAGTTGTACAGTTCTAAAGCCTTTTGGAGGCCGGCAGCCATGCGCCAAATGGCAAATTGTTTTATTACAGTTTGCAGGAACTTTGTCGCTGTTGTTGTGCTTTTTTTTCGTTCTGTCGCCCACCCAACGGCACACACTCAATTAAAACTCAAGACCCTTCATAATGCATGCGCCTTTTAGTCTTGATGTTTTAACCTTTTCTTTTTTTTTGTGCTGCCGCCTGGCAGAAAAAAAGGATTATTTTGATTTTTTCCGGCAGATTCTGCCATGTTTTTCGGTGCTTTGCGAGAAGATGTGGGGACGTCGTCTAAAAGTGTGTAAAGTTTAAAGAGCCTTAAGGGATTATGCGCGCAAATGTGTTGAAATTCGGGCTCGAATGACGAGAGAGAGAGAAAGAGGTAGCAAGTGGCAAAAGGGACGAATGTTTTGTGCAGCGGTTTATGGGTATTTATAGATAAGAAGGTAGCTTTGAGCATGCTGAATCCCAAACTCAGCGCCTCCCTATTGACTGACCACTTATTAGTGCCCGGCTTGCTGTGTCCTGTGCCCAGTGTGCCGTGTCCTGCAGGCCAGCTGTGACAGGGATAAGTGGGCATAAGCCACAGAGGACGCCTGCCTGCCTGCCTGCATGCTTGCCTTTTATTTTGCCTGTCCGTTGAGTAAGATTTTCAAGCAGGACCTTAGTCCGTCCACTAACAACTAATTTTCTTTTAAGAATTTTGTAATTTGTATGTAATTACATTTATTTGTTTGCTCAGCATTGACTCGCTGACATTTTTGTACCCTTTGAAGTTTGTTTGCCCAATGCGCAAATCTGTCAACCTCCTCCATTCAAGTGGCTGAAGAGCTGAAGTGGCCGTCTCGACTTTTGTTTATTTACGTATCTGACGCGTGCTCAAATATTGTTGTTTATGCAGCTTGACAGTAGTTAAATAACTGTCAGCTCTAGATCATATGCCTACATATACTGAGAGTATTTTTAGTATCACATAAGATCACTGCTCGTCTCAGTCTCCGTCTCCAGGTGCAACCAAATACAATTTACAAAGCTTAACTGAAGGAATCTAATCTTCCGAAGATGCTACAAAGCACTTGATACACAAAATTCCTTTGGGCTTTGGGCAACACTCTGATCTCGCATCACCCATTACAGCCAACAACAATAGTAAAACAGCAAAAACAAAAGGCAATCAGAAAAGGCCACCAAGAACAAAAACAAAAACCAAAACAAAAAAATAAAAATCTTCCTGAAAAAAAAAAGTTCCAGCTAAGTTTCGAGTTTTTATTGTACTTGCTTGCGTCCGTGTTGAGGGTAAATTATACTACGTGAGTGCACATGCTGAATTTCCCAAACTCTACTTAGTCCTCATCAGAAGTGGCTGGCTGACTGGCTGGCTGGCTGGCAGCCTTGGTGGTGCGTTACCAGAATCAGATATAAAATACATTTAAAAAAGTAAACTCGTAGGTATTAAAAAGCGGAAAGACAAAGCCAAGTGTAACTAAGTAGAATGGGGCCATGGGTGCGAAGGGAGGCTGCCGGGGCACTGAGTAGACACAATCGACAAATGCAACTGACTCTGTGGCAAGTGGCTTACAGCTGATGCCATCCCCGCCTTTTGACTATGTTAATTTGGTTGCTACACAAACGAGATTGATTTCGGCATCCGCACTCAAGTCAAGTGAGTCGATTTAAAATTTTGCACCACAACAGCATGAAATATTCAAATGGCATTCAGTCGTCGCACACAGTTCGATTTGTTTCGAGTGGCTCTAACAAGCTGGCAAGCTAGCTAGCCTAGCATCGACAGCATTGGAAGTATCTGGAGCAGCCAAAGCATCGATAGCATCGACAGCATCGACAGGAGCCGCATCTGTTGGCCTTAAGTGCGGTTGCAAATGTCAATTGGCCGTTTGGCCAAGAGCGAACCGGTAACAGGCTGCATTTTAATTTTCTTTTTGCCTTGGCAACCGACTCCGTGCCGGCTGCGAGTTGAGTCCGATGGGAGCTTCTGAGAGATTGGCAAACGGCAAACGGCAAGCGGCATCGATCTCGTTTTCTTATTTACATTAAAAGCTGTTTGCATTCACTTAAAAGGATAAGCAATGTCCTTTTAATGGGTTTCAAATTGAATAAAGGATTAAGTTGTTAGTTTAAAACTGAATTGCGTGCGCTCGAGTGAAAGGCTAAGGCTACGGCTACGGCTACGGCTGCGGCTTCTTCTTCTAAAGCTAAAGCCTTACCCGCGTCACTCTTGTTCCATATGAGCCAAAAGTTAGGGTTACATTTCCACGCTGACAATTTCACGCCGCACACGGTAGATTCTCAGCTAGAACTGCGTTTAACGGCTGCACGAAAAACGATAAACCAATAGCAGTGATGACCAAAAACCCATGTACTAATTAGCAACGGCTTGCACATTACCAACGCCAGGATAATAGTCCTGACAACGCAGCGATCCCTTGCGAACTACACCACGCTATGCAGCCATAATTCTCTCAGGGTTGCCAGTTGCCAGTTAGCAGCCAACGCCAATTATTTGGCAATTTTGTCAAATCAAATGGATGCGCTGAATTGTCATAACGACCACATGCGAGGATTTATTCGCAAAAGTCGCAGGTGCTGCGTATGTATTTTTGCTCATTTCCTGTCAGCGTTAAACTTTAACGAGCACATTAACTGTACCAGCTATCAAAGGAACAGCAGCTCGCGGCTTGATAAGTGAGAATTACAGATACACTCAAAAAACAACGAAATGTATACAAGAGATAGACAAAATATAGGCAAACATACATATAAAGACCAGTTCACAACTCTATGTCAAATAGGGATGATAATGTATATATATTGGTATAAAACCAGTTAAACAGATTTAAAAATACATCTGACTCGGTTCGAGTTCCAGCCTAGCCAAAGGATATTCTGATGCATCATAGACTATGTTGATAAGTTTTAGATTTCGTACTAGTCATAATGTATACCAACGATTTTGTTAAGTGTATACCCTCTGGTTATTTGGTACGTATTTCTAAGTGATATAAAGAGTGCTCAGCTCACAGGATGCCGCATGCTGTGCTTGTATAGCTGATAATTAAGTAGTTGCTGGTTGGGCTGCTCATTTTAAAACTGCCAAATGGCGGCCACCCGGAGCTTTGTTGTTGTCTGGTTTATATGAAAACAAATTTGCTCATTACGCACAGGACACGAAACCAAAGACATTTGCAAATGTCCTGAGCGCCACTTGCTGAGCAACTGCCTATTTATTTTGCGTCTAGCTGCTTAGTTTATTTGAAGTGCCCGACTAGGTAAACAGCCACAGGACTGAGTGGGCAAAAGGAATCAGCAGGCGGGGACTGGAGCAGGAGCAGAAGGAGTCGCCACAGCTCTTTGTCTGCTCGCATTTGTATGCGGAATTAAACTAGTTCTGTGACAGTCCCCTGGGTGTCCCGTGTGTGATTGAGAAAAATCTAGCGCAACAAATGAAAGCGAGACATGAAAGGTGCAATTGAGAACAAATGCGGATGGGGTGAGGTTTGGGCAGGCAGACAGATGATACTGCTGTTAGCCAGTAATTGTGTTGTGTTGGCCAGTCAGTAATGAGTTGGTTTTTGGGGCTATAATGAATAAATAGGTAACATGGCCATAAACCCTTGATGATGTCTTTGCCAAATGTAGCATAAACTTTCTGATTGAGCGGCAGCAGCTGTTTCTGGTTTATTTCTATTTTTGCTAGCTAGCAGAGGCAAGTGCCAGCAAATACATTTGTAAGCGTCTTCAAAGCCAAATTGAGATACAGCAGCTGCGGAGTAGTGCTTCAACTCTTGCCTCGTCTTTGCCCACAAGTCGCTTTATAATTGCTCGCAATGGCTTGGCTTATAATTACAGCCGTTTGTTTGCTGTCTGCTGTTGCCGCTTTCTGTTTTTGTTGCCAACAACTTCTTTCGACAACAAATTCAACAAACTGGCAAGGGGCAGGAACTTTGTGTCTGGTTGCCTTTAATTATGGCTGTCTTTGTTTTGATTCGCCTGTGTAATGTCGGCTTAAATATGAGACACACATAAGCGGATTGCCAGCAAAGGGTAGCAATGACATAAACAATCCACTCTCACTCCGCACCGCCACTCGAATGCTGATAGTTTTATGTTTTGTAGCTGACAACGCCACCAGTGGATGGGGCGGCCAACACTTTTCCAAATTTGCGAACAATGCCCGGCCACGTGGCACAAACTGAAACTGTTACTGATTTGCCAGCGCCGCGCATCAACAGCAACCCGCTCCCAATTGACCAGGACGCCGCCAGTGGACGAGCGTACGCCCACAGTATAAACAACTCAATTTGAATGCATTTAACCGCGTAATTGAGGCACGTGTTGGACGTTACGCGTGCGCTATTTGTGGCCAAAGCAACCCGGGGCGCTAACCTCCCCCTCCCCCCTCCTCCCCTGCTGATGCCATCCCACCCCCCGGGCCACTAAGCACGCCAAATTGCAAACCAATTGGCATGCAACTGGTCGGGTAATGTGCCTCGAATGCCTTTCGGTGCGCGCTGCACAGAAATTAGTGCGTAAATGTTTTCTCACCAAATAAAAACGGCAGCTCCCATTGTCGGAGCGCGGTTTGGCTTTGTGCCCCATTTCGTTGCGCTTGCCGGCGAATTAACTGCGAATTATTCGGCCAGATGACGAGTCACGGACACGCGTTTAATTTACGTTCAATTCGCAATGCTTTTCACGGCGGCTTGTTGGCCCGGCCACTTGACAGGTAGCTGGGCATGTTCCAGCAGATGAGCCCAACTAAGCGATGATGAATTACTGCTGGCTGCTAGGCGGCTGTGCTTGGCCACGTGTCGCTTAACCCAATGCTAATGGGGCTAAATATCTTTGCAGTTGCCCTTTAAAGTAGGCTATGAAAATGTGACCAGAGATCTCGTAGCTCCAATGAGTGGTAACTCTCCCACTCTCTCTCTCTCTCTCTCTCTCCCACTCTCTCTCTCTCTCTCTCTCTCTCTCTCTCTCTCTCGCTCCCACTCTCTCTCTCTAGAACTTCTTTCAGTTAATCGACCATTCAAATATTTAATGTAATTTGAGCACAAAAGCAGTTTACAGTTTTATTGCCCATTTTCAAATACTAATAGCAATTGCGTGGCAGCAACAACATTGTTGTTCTCGCAAACAATGATAAAGTGTTGCATTGCAGTTCTTTGCCAGCTTCAATATTACATGAGCACAAATTGCAATTTAATCCACAGATGTCAACATTGCGATCAGTGCCTGCCACAACCCTAGCCCTTTCCTTATCACACAGCTCGGTAAATGCACGTGCCACGTACAAGCGACAACTCAACCCCTCTGCCCGAGTACCCGTCTCATTGCCGGCTCTCGTTCTGGCCCACGCTCGTGTCAAGTTGAAAAATGGTATTAAAGTCACATTGACAATCATCAAAATGTGATTCGCTGGCAAGCAACAATAGCAGCACAGCTAGCAGCCCCCGTTGCCGCTGCCGCTAGACTCAAGACACATGTGGCAAGGTCCGTAGACCGCTCCCTGGTGACACTTTAACGTCTGTGCCGCCCTCCACTCTGCTCTTCATCAAAAGCGCTGCGCAAATCTGTCATATAGCCTGGCCAAAGTGCCTCTTGGGAGCTTGTTTATGTCAAGCGCTGGTCATAATTTATATGGCCGCACATATGCAAGCATTTGCTCCAGGGGAGGGAGAATGGTATGGGTGTGTGGGCGTGGCAAGCCTGTTAAATTTTAATTGCCGCACAAGCCACTGCCAAGCACTGCCAAAGAGCAGCTTCGAATAGCGAACTAAATGAACTAAACTAAGTCGCAAGTTGATCTACCACTCCCAATTAGACATTCTACTTGGCAGCCATGGCAGATATTTAGTCGGTTCTCCAACCCAAATGGTTTATCAGACCGCCGGCAGCGTTTCTGGCGTGCACTCAGTCGCGAAATTGTCGCCAGCGTTGTTGTCTCAGTGCGGCAATCCAAATTCAATTAAACAAACACAATAAGTTTCGATAAAGCTGCGCTGATAAGCGCTGCAAACTAAATATTCGCATAAAATTTACTAGATTCAACAACAGAGAGAGGGCATGACTCTGACTGGGTGTGACAAACTCGTATGAGGAGGGGCGGACTGTAGCAAAGTCAATGGTGCAGATTAAATGTTGCTCATGCTGCCAACACACACACACACACACACGCACACACAGACTCACGCACACACGCATACACACTCAAAATGAAGTATGCGTAATCTGCAGCAATTCAGGCGCAAAAAAAGGTTCTCGTAAAATACGTAAACAGCAAAAGCAAGCGCAAAATAAAAGAAGACGAAAACAAATTGGAATCCAAAATAAGTCGCAGAAAATAAAATTCAAAGTAGTTTAGTCAAAAGACCCAAAACACTCCGAAAGAGAAGCGGAGTCAAGCTCGGGCAAAACAACTTAATTGCGTGAGTGTCGCGTTCTGATTCTGCAATGAGTTTATCTGAGGCTAAGTGAAGTATTTCCGGAAGGGGCAACTGTCATGCTCTTGTTGTTGTTGCTGTCGCTGCTGTTTCTGTTGTTGCTGTTTCTGTTGGTGGTGTGAAATGCTTAAAATGGGATTTGCTTTACTCGTATTATGGTGCGCATTGGAAAGCAATTGTCTTGGATTTGGAGTTTAGGCGTTCGCCCTGCAGGATATGGACAAGGACAAGGACAAGGGCAAGGGCAAGAGTAAGGGTAAGAGTCGGGATAAGGGTAAGGGTATTACTTTAAGTGGGCAGGCGTCTCGTTAATTTATCGTTTCACTGATTTGTTTATGGGTGAGAAGATGTTATTGGGCGTATGGAAGGCATATTACAATAAATTGTATTATAAGTGCTATTCAAGGGTGTTTTACGGTAATTGTTACTCTCAATGATCGAAATTTGACGCTTTTAATTGAGTGATCAAATGTGCTAAGTGCATAGAAATAGGAAACTGATTAAAAGATGAAAGTTATTCCTGAGACTTAAACAAAATTCATAAAACTAAACACAAATTGAGAGACGAACATATATTTCACATAACTGTTTTTATACCCTGAACCCATTAAAAATGGGTAAAAGGGTATTATGGTTTTGTGCAAAAGTATGTAACAGGCATAAGGAAGCATCTCCGACCATATAAAGTATATATATTCTTGATCAGTATCAACAGTCGAGTCGATTTAGCCATGTCCGTCTGTCTGTCTGTCCGTCCGTCCGTCCGTCCGTCCGTCCGTCCGTCCGTCCGTCCGTCCGTCCGTCCGTCCGTCTGTCTGTATGAACACGCGGATATCAGAGACTACAAGAGCTAGAGACTTCATATTTGGAATATAAGTTCTCGTAGTGCCGGGACAGATCAAGTTTATTTCATTTTATCGATAACTCGACCCGTTCAAAAGTTATCGATAAATTTCGATTTCAGACCAGCGTTTTTGGGCTATAACTTACAAGTTATAAGAGCTATATAGGCCCCTTATTTGGCATGTATAATCTCGAATAGCATACACATGTAACAAATTTTTCACTTTTTGGATACCACCCCCCAATCCCCCCAAAATTCAAAAAACTCATTTTTGAAGGTATGACCTTGCAATTTGGTTTGGTCACACATTTTATAGCCAATGTTATGTCTTACAAATTTTAAAAAGATCGGACAATAAACACAGAAGTTATTTAAGATTTTACTTTCCATTGTGTAGGGCTCAGTGAAAAAGCAAGATAACTGCTTAAACCGTTTTCACAGCTTGCAGTAATGTGTGGTGTGTTTGTATGTATGCACACTATTAGGCAAGTATGAATGGATGTCAGAACTGGGTTCAGGGTATCTCCTAGTCGGGCAGTCCCGACTAGAGCACTCTTACTTGTTTATTATAATTATAATTTTTTTTTGTGATGGCATATTCTTTACCAAAAATATCTTAACGATAATCTTATGTTATTTATGTTATTGTTTGCTGAAATTGTTCGCATATGACCAAATAAAGCAGGTATATCTACATTCAAAACTTATCTTTAACTGGGAAATACAACTGGCTACAGGCTCTAGGTGCACTATAAATATGTACAACTAAAATTAAGAATTTAATTGTATGCAAATTGAACTTGCTCTCTATCACTCGCTTTTTGGGGAATTCAGTGCGAAATTCGCTGGCATGTCTGCAGCTGAATAATTTAGTGGCTTACATTTACAGAAATTAACGCATACCCGCACACACACACACACACATACATAGACACGCACTACCAAACACGGTTGCGAATATCATGCATAATATGCATGTGTGGGTTTGCATGAAAAGGATTCGTGCGACTAATTGCAAAGTACTTAAGCAAAGCTTAAAACAAATGTAAAAGCAAATTTTTAATAAATTATTTATGCACAAGTCCCTTTACGCTCGACACATCCTTCCGAGCAGTCATTGCATTGGCCGCCACAGCTATCAAATGTGCGAAGTTTTAACAGTCTACGCACTCTACAGAATACGCACAGCTCGTGTCGCGTGGCTTTTCACACAGAGCTCAGCGTGTTGGGCATAGTATAGTGGTGGCGTAATAGATATAAAAGGATTTCCGCCAAATCCTTGTTCAGTCACTCTGTTTGTTTGTTTGTTTGCGCATTGCTGTCAACGCCACTCGCAGTCAATCCGCATCCGCATTCGCATCCGCATCGCAATCGGCCTGGCCATCCGGCTCAGTTGCTGCTCCTGGACTTGGCCATGCGTGGATTTCTCATTCAATTATGCTGCCCACCAATATAACAGGAACAATATCAAGCAGCTAGCACAGCTCGGTCCCGGTTGCCAGTAGCCGGAGTAGTCATTATAATATCAATGGACGCGAGGTGTGCGCCCGTGAATTTATTCATTTGCTTGTCTCTGTTTTGACAACCTCGCCCCGACTTTGGGCGCCTTATATGCTCGGCATTGTATCACACAAATCGGATTAAGAAATTTCGTATTCGTTTGCCACATAATTGAATAGCTGTGACTGTGTGTGTGTGTGTGTGTGTGTGTTTGTGAGTGTGAGTGTACGTGAGAGTGAGTATGAGTGCGAGTGCTTGAGCTGCGCGCAGCAAATGGGAAGCAAATTTAAAATTTTACACTTGACTTAGCATTGTTGTCCTGTCATTTCACACGCCAGCCAGAGAGTCCTTCCAGTATGTCATACCGTCTGTCTGTCTGCCTCGTTTATCTGTGTGCGTCACAGCGATAAATTGTTTTTTGCCCTCTCCCCATACACACACACACACACACACACACGCATTTCAATACCACAATCTCTGTTTTATACATATATTTTTCCAGTTTTTCTTGGTAATATTTAAAATGTTTATTTTTTCATTCTCTTTTTTTTATGCAATTTTTGGTTTGGGTTTTTGATTTTTGATTTTGCTTGCCACTTAAGTGCTAAAAATAGTTACATACTCATAATTATTTAGGTATAATGCTAGATATGTCGAATTTGACTTTGCAACATCTTTGGGCTTCGTTAGCTGTTATCAATTTAAGCGCTACAATATCATATAGTATATATATTTATACAAGAACTATGTACAGGCGAGACTAAAAAACACATTTAAAGCGCTTGCATATTTACAATGCATCGGCCCCCGGCCGAGCCCGTGCCTCTGCTCCTGCTCCTGCTCCTGGTCCTTTGGCACGCTTCTCGAATAGTTGCAACAAACGCTGTTGCATCTTGCAATTTTATGAGTGCGAATGGCTCAAGTGGTGAGCGCCCAGGGGGTGAAAGTAGGGTCCGTATGGCGGGTAGGGCACGGCGTGCGGATACAGCAGACTGCTAGCATAGGCGCCAGGACCAAAGGAGCCGCCATTTGGCGGCGGTAGCGTCGGGCTGTTCACATCCATGCCAGGGTTTTGCTTCTTCCACTTGGTGCGACGATTCTGGAACCAGATTTTCACCTGCAAGCACGCACAAAGTCAGCATAAAGCCACAAGCCACAAGACTCAGTCAAAGCCAATGCTCACCTGTGTCTCGGTCAGACTGAGGCTGAGCGCCAGGTTTAAGCGCTCGCACACGCTCAAATAGCGCGTTGTCTTGAACTTGTTTTCCAGCGACACCAGCTGCTCGTAGGTGAAAGCGGTGCGGGCACGTCGCGGCTTGGAGCCGCCACCACCACCACCGCTGCCGCCGCCGCCGCCTCCGCCGGACTTGCCGTCGCCATTGCGACTGCCGCCCTTTTTGGAGTCAGTTTCGCTGCTGGGATCGTCGATGTCGCTGCCATCATCGCACATATCGTCCTGATCCATGTCATTGAGATCCTGGGCTGCAATGAGAGGAGCAAACAAAATACAAGATAGCTTTTTGCATAAGCCGCCCACAACATCATCAATCAAGTGAGTGCGAATACCCAAGGGTCAGTGTCAGTGTCAGTGTCAGAGTCCGAGCCAGATTTGTAAGCGGAAATCAATCACCTCGCTACGCTCGCACCATTGTCAGTTAATTGGAATAGTCGGCACATGTTGCTGCGCATGTGAATGTGGGCGGATCCATCCGGTGGGTACGTGCAACTGCTGCGGAATTGATTGCAATGATGCGGCAATCAAAATTCAATTAACGCGTCCACTGTCAACTGTCCAGCCAGCCAGCCATCTACAACTGTGCCTACTGTATAATGTGCATGACACGGAATATTGATTACCCGCTCAGGTATTTTGTTGTTTGTTGTCCATTGGATTGCGTCATCTTATGTTGTAATCGACAGCGTCAACTATTGAGCACTTATGTAGGTCTCTCTCTTATTTTAGCTCGATATCAAACTAGCGACTTGCACAAAATAAATCAAAGCGTGCTCGCTTATTTGGCCAGAATGGTTAATGGGTAAAGCAGCAACCACCCTAACAATAACTCAAACAAGTAAGAGTGCTCTAGTCGGGACTAGGAGCCCGACTAGGAGATACCCTGAACCCAGTCCTTACAAAAATTCATACTAATCTATCAGTTTGTATACACACAAACACACACATGCTGCAGTACAAGCAGTGCAAGCGGTTTAAGCAGTTAGCTTGCTCTAAAATCTTAAATAACTTCTGTGTTTATTGTGCGATCTTTCTGAAATTTGTAGGACACAACATTGGCTATAAAATGTGTGACTAAACCAAATTGCAAGGTCAAAAGTGAAATATTTGTAACATGTGTATGATATTCGAGATTATACATGCCAAATTTGGGGCCTCTAGCTATTATAACTTTTAAGTTATTGCCCAAAAACGATGGTCTCAAAACGAAATTTATCGATAACTTTTGAACGGGACGAGTTATCGATAAAATTAAATAAACTTGATCTGTCCCGGGACAACGAGAATTTATATTCTAAATATGAAGTCTCTAGCTCTTGTAGTCTCTGACATCCGCGTGTTCGTACAGACGGACAGACAGACGGACGGACGGACGGACGGACGGCCAGATAGACGGACATGGCTAAATCGACTCGGCTTTTGATACTGATCAAGAATATATATACTTTATATGGTCGGAGATGCTTCCATATGCCTGTTACATACTTTTGCACAACTTCATTATACCCTTTTTACCCATTTTTAATGGGTTCAGGGTATAAAAATCGCAGCCCCATATCAAAGCGCTCGTCTGGCTAAAATACAGCAGCCGGAGTCCTGGCACTGCAAAATGTATGTGCCTGGTAATTGGTCAACATGATTGGCCATGTTTGCATGTAATTAGCCCGGCCGTGGCTGCCGAAAAGTGCGCTACAGACAGCGCGCCAATTAAACAGAAAATTAACATGAACGCTTCATTTAATATTTAACGAATTTGCTGGCCTGGCCGCTGTGGAGTGCGGAGTGTCCTTTCAAATGCAAATGACTCGCCTGTCGCTTGACGCACTGGTAATGGGCTGTGGAGTGTTTGCAGCCACTTTGATATGCATTAATGACACATTAGATGCCCGAATATCTCATCAATAGCCATCGCACAGATCCGACGACTGCTCCACTGCGACCACAATTGGTTTGAGTCAATTGAATTAACAGCCCCCGTGGACGCAGTCGACGTGGGGCGCAACTCCACCAGACGTTTAATGCGTTGGCAAACAAACGCGAACAGGTCGAAAGGCTTGCAGACAGTGTGGAGTATTGTGCTGTATCATAAAAGGGTGTTTGCACCCTATAAACATCCGACCGCAGCCGCAGCTGGTTAATAAGCGCTGCAGCTACCAACTGCAGTCGGTGGGTAGTCTAATTTGGGTAGCGTATGTATAAATGTATCTGTACATCGTCTCGTATGCGCAATATCCGGCAACCAAATAAATGGAGGGGCAACAAATCTGCTATATATATTGCTAAGTCTTGCAATGTGCTCTTATTGCACTCTGATTTCTTAGCTGTCCGGTATTACCAATGTTTTCAACGGATATTTAATGAAAATGTTGTACTTATCATATTATAAATTACAACATTTTCAGATTTCAGAATCCCTAGGTTCTAGGAGGCATGAATGATGCTTTTCGAAGTCAACGATTGAGCTTTTAATACAAAATCTATTAATTCCACTCAACCATAAATAATTCATGCTCTATATTATGTCGCCCATTATTTATAATTTATAAGCACTAATATATATATTTTGTTGATAAGTATTAAAGGGTTATTAAAAGGAAGTGGCTTTCGACTGCTCTCGTCTCTTGTGTTATTATAATAGCAGTGCCATATAGAGCTTTACCTTCCTTATCAGTCGCATTCCACTTGTAAAATAAGTGCAGTTAATTATAATTACTGAAAAAGCACTTCATAAGCAATTTTGATGATATGGCGCGTCGAAGATAAAGCGACGTTTATGAAAGCGCAAAGGCGCAGATAGGGCTCATTTACCAACACACACACATACACACACACACACAGAGCTTACATATATACACATAAAAGCACATACACACACATACACAGAGAGAAGACCTTACTGTCGGCTCGATGGTGCAATTTAAAAGCCAAACTCTGCAACCCCTCGAGTCCAACAACAACAATTTAAATTAAAGCGCAAGCGAGACAGACTGAAAGGACAACGCAAAAGAGGCAAAAAACTATTTTCAACGCACCGAAACAATAATGCCCTAATAAATTAATGGAAATAAAGACAAGAAAACGTATCTTTCTTATCTTCATTGATATGTTTATATTATCATATTTAGAGTAAGCAATTCTTAAAGCCATATCGTCTCTCTTATCGTCAGTTGCTTTTAGTGTGCGTTACAAACAGTATGGGACAGGTATTGAATTCTCTGTTAGAGTATATGCCACATACATGACTCTCTACAGTTTTAAGCTATCAACTTAATTATGAAATCCGAGTGTTAATTACCACAGCCATCGCACAAGTTGCCAACACACAGAGACTCTTCATGGGGAGCTTAGACAAAATGGCTTTTAAATTTGGGTTCTGCATGGGGCATTTCATGGGGCTTCATTGTCGCAATCATTATAATCGCATACGCCTGGCCAATGCGACCCCGGGGAGCATTTGTCGTCTCATTTTGCCATTTTCATAAAATAATAAATGAGTTGCTGATGACGGATATAAAAACCGAACCGAGGCAACCAGAATTGTCGCCCAACCTTACAGAATCTGCAGACACGCACACAAGTCTGCAAAGGCTCCCCAGAGCACCCAGAGCAGCAAGACCAGAAAGTATAGCACACCAATACATGAATACAAAGTGTGCTGTATGTACATACATACATACATACATACATACATACATACATACATACGTATATACACATGCATTGGCATTGCCAGTTGTGGGGGTGCGAGCGAGAGCGCCAGAGTTAGTGCCAAATTGAGTGCTGAAAAGAATAAAAGTTTTCGCAGCCATTTTACTTTTTCGGGGGTTGGTTGCCAGCAGTTGCTCCCATCGCTATGCTCCCTGCTTCCTGGTCCTGGTCCTGGCCACCCACATTTAAATGTTGCCACATAACCATTTTATTCGACCCAACCCTAGTAACAGCACCAGCACCAGCACCATCACCATCAGCCCCCGCCCACATCCTCTTCATACTCTGTGCGCCCACTTAGTTATCGCATGTTTTTTCATATGACTTTTGGGGAGCATTTTAGCTGCTGCTGGCCCGAGTATTATGCAGGATGGGCAAGTGAGCGTGGCAGTTTTCTAGCTCCTATTATCCATGTTGTTTTTATTTTGTTCGCTTCCCTCATCTGTTATTGTGTGTACTATATACATACATATATATATACAGAAGTGTATGTGTTTTGTTTTGTGGCTTTCAACGCTGCTTTTAGTGCATTTGCAAGCTGTGTGCTTTTGGCTCAGTTTTGTTTTGCATATTAAATGAAATGCAAATTGTTGTACGCCCAGCGCCCGCCCCGGCCACCACGAATGGCGCCTTAGAGAATTGCAAGCTGACAATCTGACAAATGCAGCGTATGCGTAATATTTATAAAATATTAAGCGACATGCACACAATGCATTCAAAATGACCGGATAGAGCGGGAAGCGGGGTTCAGTGGCCAAGTGTCATAAAATCTAATTAGCCGCAAAGACAAAAGGCCGCATAATTACGCTAATATAAACTGAAGCGACCAGTAGCAACATTAGCACCTCGCAGGCCATAAAATTAAGTGGTGGAGCGAGGGGCACTTTCAGTGTAAATGTAAATGTAAATGTATGTGCTTGTTTTTGTATGTGTGTGTGTGTGTGTGCGGGACAGAGCCATTGAGGCGGCTAATGAATGTGCGGTAATTAAGTACCTTGCTAATTAATGACTACAGCATCACCCAGCAACGAGCAGCGAACAATCGTTGAATCGCTGCCCGCAAACAGGGCGTATGCGTGATGCGCCGTCTCTACGGCTGTCCGTTTGCTGTAAACTTGAACTGACAGAGTCAACTGCCATCAACAAAGACACGAACAACAACATCAGCAGCAGCAGCAGCAGCAGCATAATCATTGCCAGCATCATTATCCTGGTTGGTCTGTCCTCTACTGTCCTGTCCTGTCCTGTTGCCCTGTGCTGTGTGCTATGTTGTTGTTGCCAGCGCTTGGGGTCGTTGGCGCCGCCATTCAGTCTGTGTTATTAGCAGTTATGTTCGAGTACTGCGAAGCCACAGCCACAGCCAGCAGCAAGCACCTCCACCTCCACCTCCACTGCCCACTTCCAACGCCATTGATGAAGTTAATTGTGTTTTATTAACACAAACACAAATGTACAAACAGCAAACAGCCACGCAAACGGCCAGCAACAACAACGACAGCAACAACAATAATAACAACAGCAACAGCAAAACCAACCAGAAGCAGCAATGGTCGATAATTTGTTTCTGATAATGATGTTGTTGCTGTGGTCTGCGCCATTTTAACTGTTTATAATTTCGTACATAAGCGCTTACCGAAGTGGCCAATAAAGCGAGTGTCTTGTTTGTATGTGTGTGCGTGTGTGTGTGTGTGTGTGTGTGCTTGTGTGTGCTTGTGTGATGGTGTGAGTGTAACTGCGAGTGTGAATGTGAGTGCAAATGGCACTTCTACACAAGCTGAATTTGCTGACAAACTGTGTGTCTAATGTGGGGTTATTGTCCGATGTGGCTGATATTTTTGAGTGTTATATATTGATTAAAGAAAAACAGACAAACACTTAGAATAGCGATAAAGGGAATAACGAAATGAAAGGCATTTAAAAGATATGATTATGATTGGGCGTCCTAAACACAAGAAAAAGTCACGAATACTTGTTATTTGATTAATCTAATTTTTCATCTATTTCAATTTCTGCGCGCATATTTCAGTAGTTAAAGATAAAACAAGTAAGAGTGCTCTAGTCGGGAGTGCCCGACTAGGAGATACCCTGAGCCCAGTCCTTACATTCATTCATTCATTCATTCATTCATACAGACACATGCTACAAGCAGTGCGAGCAGTGCAAGCAGTCTCAAGCAGTTAGCTTGCTTCTTTACTCAGCTTCACACAATGGAAAGTTAAACCCTTAAAAACTTCAATGTTTATTACCCGATCTTATTGAAATTTTTAGGGCACAAGCTGGGCAATAAAATGTGTGACCAAACCAAATTGCATGGTCATAGCTTCAAAAATGCGTTTTTTGAATTTTTGGGCGGATTGGGGGGGTTGTATCCAAAAAGTTAAATATTTGTTGGGGCCTCTAGCTCTTTTAACTTCGAAGCTATGACCCAAAAATGCAGGTCTGAAATCGAAAATTATCGATAACTTTTGAACGGGACGAGTTATCGATTAAATGTAATAAACTTGATCTGTCCCGGGCCTACAAGAACTTTTTTTAAATATGAAGTCTCTAGCTCTTATATCGTCCGTCTCTGATATCCGCGTGTTCATACAGACGGACGGACGGACAGACGTACAGACAGACGGACATGGCTAGATCGACTCGGCTGTTGATAGTGATCAATAATATATATACTTTATATGGTCGGAGATGCTTCCTTATGCCTGTTACATACTTTTGCACAACTTTATTATACCCTTTTTATCAGGGTATAAAAATATCACTGGCAGCGTTTCAACTGACAGTTTAGTCTATGCTAAACAGCTGTTAATGTATTATAAATCTAGCTTAGACTAATTACATGAAATTGCTTATACATTCTGTAGAAATATAATGATTTTGATACAAATGCGAAAATATATAAACATATAAAATATACAAGCTGTATAAGAACCTCAAGTATATAGAATATATATACTCACAAGCAACTGCATTATTATTATGCATAACTATCGGTTATAACCAGTTACGTTACTTCTCTTGTGTGTCTAAATTGTTTTTAATTTTAATTAATTTTAAAATCCCCAATTCGAAACCGCTCTCATAATCAAATCATGACCAGTGTTCAAACAAACCGTTGCGCCAGTTGCAAAAATTGACTTTTTGTGTGCACATTCCCTCTTCTTTGACACCCCGCTAACTTTTCTACCATCGTTTATTTTGGCGCTTTGCAGCAGCTTAGTAGTCCTTCTGCCCAGCTGATGCTCTACTCGCCGCTGCCCCTCGCCACAGTGCCAAGTTCACCGCAACAACTTCAATCAAATTTGCAAATTTTTATTTGTGCAATTTCTTTGCGACGAGCCAAGCATGAAAATCAATTAATTTTCTGCAAAATGTTAGCCAACAGCAAGCAAGAAAAAATAAGAAGAAAAAAAAAAGAATAGAGAGCAACCGGATTCACGGGCACCACACAAAAAGCTAGCCAAAAAAAATATCGAAAAATGCCACACAGCTATTGCTTTTCCCAATTAAAACATCAATCAATCAATTAAAACGAATTCCATGCGAAAATCCCTCTTGAATATGAGTGCAGATTTCAGTCTAAACAAATTTTTGTACCTCACTCGCATTGTTGGCGGCATTTGTTTACCCGGTGAATATACTCAAAATATAAATGCTTTCGTAGTCAACACCCACACACTCACACACACGCACACACACTCTGCCAAAAATGTGGGAATGTACGTGACTTGCGCCTGAAAGCAGGCAACACAAAATCTCTGTTCATTCAAAATGGCAACTACGCACACCTCCAGAGCACGGGACAAAAAGAAGCAAAGTTAAAATCAAAATATATATAAAACGGTATAGGCGGCAGTTTAAATTCAACCCACCCACAACCACTATCGACACACAAACATGTGAACTACAAAAAAAGGGGCTAGAATAAAGTTGGCAGTTAGGAATAACAAGTTGGAAACGAAAATGTCTTGCAATTTGTTTTTTCCTGCTCTACTTAATATATATATATATATTTATATATATATATATTATATTGAGCCACATATAGTATGTATGTTCAGCTGAGAGCAGTTGTTACCCGTTTTCTGTCGGACTTCAATCAAATCACACTGCCACATCATTTCATTCGTTTTATGTATATATTCATATGTATAGATATAGTTTCAAATGGCAGATCTGCATCTACTCACCAGACATATCCTCGCTGTGCTCATCGTCCAGATGCTCGTGCATGTCCTCATCCCGCTCATAGCCCCACGGACGCGAATGTCCAAAGGGTGGCCCTGTCGCTGACAATTTGTTGCCCGTAAACTTATTGGGATCCAGTATGTTCTCCACGGAGAAGGCCAGCCGCTTGGTGGCCTCTCTGTCGCTGGCTCCACTGGTGGATGCGGTGCTCGCATTGTTCGCACTATTGGGCACCGAACGCGTCAGATCAACGGGGCAAACCTGCATTTAGAGTAAGTACACGCAAAGCAACAAATATGTTCTAGTATTTGAAGTTGAGAGTACGGCGAAGAGACGAAGACACTTACCGACGGCGTACTGTGCGAGCCGGAGCCATCGTTGCTGTCCTCGTCGTTGCCATCGACGTTCAGCTCCTCGCTGGTGTCGCTGCGCGCATAGTTGGCAGCAGCAATCTGGCGGGAAGTGGCCGCCGCAGCAGCTGCCGCTGCCGCCAGTCCGCCCAATTGTATTCTGAAGCCATAATCGCTTAAGTCGCGCCCATTGGGCGAGGCGGAGGTGGAGCTGGTCGTGGCCGCAGCGGATGTGCTGGGCGCTTGGCTTTGACTGGAGCGGGCGGCAACCGCTGCCACCAGCTTAATGCGCTCCAAGTCGATGTCGTTGGCGGATGTGGGACTGATGCTGCCCAGGACTGGATGCGGACCGGCGCCCAAGTGCAGCTGTAGCGACGAGGAAGACATTGGCTGTGGTGGTGGTGGTGGCGGCGGCTGCGAGTGCGGATGCGGATGCTGAACCTGTTGCTGCGGCAGATGCTGCTGCGGCTGCTGCTGCTGCTGCTGCTGCAGTGGTGGTGTGAGCGCGGAATGTGCCGGATTTGCTGCGGTTACTGTATTGCCCAAAGGAGCTTCTACTTGCGGCTCGAAATGTGTTGGTTGGCTATTGGCGGAGGCGATGACGTTGCCATTCCCTGCGTTGGGCGAAGTTGGTGGCGATAATGGTGAGGTAGCGGGCGAGGGCGATGAGGTGGTGCTGCTGCCATTAGGCAATGCTGCTGGTGCTCGCAGATGAAAAACCGCCGCTGCTGGATGATGCGAAAGGGGCTGTGCAGGTTGGTGATGATGATGATGATGATGATGCATATGTTGCTGCTGTTGCTGCTGCTGCTGCTGCTGCTGGTGATGATGCTGTGCGGCAGCGGCTAGAAACTGCGGATTCTGCAGCAGGTGCGGATGCTGCTGCAGCAGTGCCGCATGCGGATGCTGCAGTGGCTCCGGTCGTGCCAAGTGACGCACGGCACTCAGCTCGAGCAGCTTGCGCTGTTGCGCTGGCAAGGGAAAGCCAACGACGCCACCTGGCGGCGACTGTGAGCGTCTCGCATTGTTCTTGTTGTTGTTGCTCAAACTGCTGTTATTGTTGTTGTGATTGATCTTGTCCTTGTCGACATCCTCATGTGTGGGACTTAGGCGACTGAGCATGCCCGACTCACTGGTCATTTGCTTCAAGCGCTCAATGGAGTAGCGAAGATCCTGCTCCTGCTTGGCAGCTGCGCCACTGGCGTTGACTATAAACTTGGGTATCTTGGCGGGCGGGGCGCTGATTGTGGTGGCTGCACTGGCGGCGCTGTTGGAAACGGAAACCAGCTCGGCAGCCACATTGCTGCCCACATTTGCCAGCTCGGGCGAGCTGTTTGACTTGGGCGAATCGGGATTCGAGTTGGGACTCATCAGACCGCCGACGGCCGTTGGCTGTGCCCCAATGCTGTCGCTCGGCTTTTGCACTGGCGATTGCAGCATCACCATATCGCTGATTGCACTTTTCTCTTGTCACTCACACAACAACACTCTGTAGCTCACTTGTTCACTGCAAATCACTTCAAATAACTCCAATTCACTTGCTTAGTTTATTTGTTTGCCGCGCCGTGTTGTTGTCACCTTGATTGCAGCCAATCGACTGTCACTGATGCCGGCGTGTATCTCTCAATATCTGAAGCTGATGCTGATGCTGCTGCTGCTGCTACTGATGATGATTGCTGTTCTCGTTGTTGTTGTGGTGGTGGTTGTTGTTGTTGTTGTTGTTGTTGTTGGTACGCTTATCGCATTGCTGTTGAGCGTAATCCACGCGCGCGACACTCTGCACGCAGCCGGGACTGATACGGAAATGGCATTGCTATTGCTCGACAGAGTTTGAGGGTTGCTGCCCCGTCGCTGTTGCTGTTGCTGTCGAGTGAGTCTTGAGTCCAGATGCTGTTCCCTGCCGCTGGCCCGTGGCAACTCAACTAAATGGAAAGTGAATAAATCTGTTGCGGCGTCTGTAGCTGTAGCTGTTGCTGCTGCTGCTGCTGCTGCTGGTGCTGCTGGTGGTGTTGATGGTGGTGGCTCATCTGAGTGAATATGCTCTTTGCTCTCGCTCTCTGTGGCTGCACACGCCCCCAGCTGTTAGTTTGAGTACTTTGCGATTTGAGTGGTCTGGCTCCTCCCCTGACTGACTGGACCTAATCTCGACTAGCATCTAATGATTTAATTTGCCTTGTACTCGTTAGCAAGCGTAATGGTCTGTTCTTGGGTCTTAGCCACATTGAGCGAGACGTGCAGCCAAACAGGCAAGCGGCGCTGGCTAGGAAGTATTATGCACACGCTTTCTTGCTCTATCATTCTTCAGTTGACCAGCTCACTCTGTCTCTCTCACTCTCACTCTCACTCTCACTCTCTCTCTCTATGTCTATTACATATACACACACACACACACATGACGCTTACCAGTTTTACATAGTTTTTTCACTCAGTTGAATTGCCACCCAAAAATGCGCTCGAGGATGTGAGTAATTGTCAAATTATTTAGCGCAAAATTTGTTTGCTTATGCGCTTCGTTGGCTCCGAAATGGATCTCAGCTTTTTATATTTGAAATGTGCGCTGTTCTGTATGTTGGCCATGTTGTTGTTTCTTTGCTTATGCCTGGTTTGTTCTTAGTCATATATGCATGAACGCTTTGTGTTCTTTTGGCTGCCAACGATGGCAGCGACTGCTGGCTGAAACAAATTTCCTTGCCAATTTTTAGCATGCTTAATTGAATTTTGAGGAAAATCTTAATGCGTAATCAGTGTGCTAATTAGTTGCTAATATTTGTGAATGGCAATTGTCATACGCTGAAATCAGCCACAACGAGTTCTTAAAGTGCCTTTAGTGTTAGCCAGTTTCAGAGCTTTTAGCCTTGTCCCATGTCTAGTTGACACTTTCTGCTGTTGCACCAAGTAAGACTCGAAATCGTCAGAGAGAGACAGCACATAGCAGACTCCCCTCTCTCTATCGCTCTCTCTCTCTCGCTCTCTTTTTCTCGCGTGCGCTCTCTCTCTCTCTCTGACTCTCTTGTTCTCTCTGTCTGTCTGTGTAAGCATCTGTGTGTGTAGCTTCTCAGTTTTCAGAACGTTTAAAATTGAACAAAAATTTATATGCGCTTTGCACAGACAATTTAATATTGCATCCAATTTGCGGTTTATACGCATCGCAGCAGCAGCAGCCCTCATGGACAGAAAGTGGGTGCAGAGGGAGGATGGGAGGATGGGACTATAAGAGGGAGACGCGGCTAAGTGGATAGCCTGCTGCTAGTCTGGTTGGCTGACTACTGGTCGTGCTCGTGGTCGGGTTTGAGCGCACAATGGGGCGTATAAGTGACATCGTTAAGTGGACGCAGGACGGCGAGGACGCTGCTTAATGAACTTCAACGGCATTCCCCCGCCAACCGTCCTTATGTCCTCGTCGGCAGCCAACAGTCGGCTGTCGGCATTTTTAAGCGTATTTTTCTTGTGCTCGTTTCGTTATTTTGGTTGACTTTGTCGTTTGCCTCTTCTTTAGCTGTTGTAGCTGAACGCTCTGTGCGTTGTGCGTTGTGCATTGTGCGTGGGCAACGCCGACGGATCTGGGCGCTCGTTAGCGCTGCTCGGCTTCGCTCCTCTATAATTAACCACAAGATGAGGGGAGATGGCATTCTTAATGAGCAGCTTGTTATGCCATTTTCGTTTTAATTACTTTTAAGATGCTTGTTACCAACACCAGTGCGCCAGCCCAGCGATTTAATTGGTCCATTGATGAAGCTGAGTGTGTAATCTGTGTGTGTGTGTGTGTGTGTGTGTGTGTAAGTGCGCGCAGCACACTGTGCAAATTGGCTGTGCGTTTTGCTCAGTTTACTTTACGAGCCATCGAGCTAAGCAGCTTTGGGTGCCTCCGTGACGATGCCCAGCCAGAAAGTAGGCTATTCAAAATTTATGCAGAGTCGTAAATTGCGTCCGCAATGTGGGACTCATTTTGTGACAGTGTATTAAGCGCTTTACCCTTTTACATGCAAAATTAAATGATGCGCATACGCACGGTAAAACCGCAAATTATTTTAATTGCCTGTCTCGTCATTATTCATTATTTAAGTGCGCCCAAACAGACGACGTATACGCACACAGTATATGCGAGGACGTTATTTCAAAGTGTGTGTGTGTCGAGTGCTATGTACAACACACACTCACAGGCAGACACACACACACACATACACACAGACACACACAGAGCGATTTGGGCAGCCCGCCAGACACACACAAGCCGCTGTTTACATAGACATGAAACTTTTGCGCGTAAAATTGCTGTCGCTAGCCGCATTTGCATGTGTCTCTCTCTCTCTCTCTCTCACACTCCCCCTCTCTCTCTCTCTCTTGCCATCGTCTGTTCTCGTCTCTCTCTCTCTCCCTCTATCTCGCTGGGGCTTTGCTTTCTACGTCTCTGTCGCACATTTAATTAGTGAAAATAAGTATTAAGTGTACAGCTCTTGTTAAAATAAATAGTGCATGCAATGGCAGCAGTTTGGCCCTCCTCAGGCAGCACTTTTGCATTGGCTTTCAACAGGCCGCTAAAGATTTACAGCTAATTAAAAGGCGAACGTGCATAAGGGAAATCGATAATCGGCTAAAAAGCCGCTGACCTCGCGACAAGCGCAATTAAAATTACGATTGCGGAATTGCGGTCAGCTGTGTAATTATGCGCTAATTAAATTATTTTCCATTTATTCGCAGCAATTGTTAATGCGCACTTTCTGTAATTCTGTAATTTTCACTCGCCTAAACTGTGCGATTTTGTTGAATATTTGAATATTTGTATATTTAATGATGTGCACTGGCCAGGCCAGGCCAGACCAGGTGCGAGCGAGATGCCAGACGCTCTCTGCCGCTCCATTCTCTCTCCCTCGCTCCCTCGCTCGTCAGCTGTGTTTATTCGGCCATTTTGTTGTTTGCACTCCACTTTCCGTGCGCCCCACGTTAATTTGTTTGACTAATTAAACTAATGAGCGTTCAAAGTTAATACATAAATTAGTCATCCAGTCGAAGCATCCCAAGCCAACTAGTCATCGGTGTCAGGGTGTGAGGGGGCCTTATCGGGCCGGGCGACGGTGAAAGCAGCTGTGTTTGGCTAAGCGCATTGCAATTTTGATTGCGGTTTTCCAATTAATTGCCTATGGCCCTGTGGCTAAAGAATTTATGAATTTGATTGTTGTATAATTGTCTGAATATGTGCAATAATTGGAATAATAATTGCCAGCTTTAAATACGCAAACACATTTAGTACAAAGCTCAAACATATTTAGTGGCTAGTTGGAGATGTCAAATGTGATTTTATGCTCAACTGACCAGTAGTTTATTACGTTATTTGTTGCAAGAGTATTAAATGCCAGACATGAGACAGGCTTACTTAGTTTGCTCATAATTATGTTTGGAATTCCGTTACAAATGCTGAAAACTTTTATTTCTTATATGATTTAACATATTTACTATACTGGGCCTGATTATCATTCTAACACAGATACATGTTTTACAAAAATGTTTCGTGTAGCACCCATGAACATAACCTTATACCATGTAAAAGAAAAGATATTTTGGCAGGCTGCAGGAAACGCGTCTTCAAACCGTATTCTTCAGCACATCCCTCATGAGCATGAACCTATCAGGCTCATTGGATGCTTGTTCTGCCCAATGATCGTCGCTGCTGCCGGAGGCTTTTACAGGCAAATTAAATATGCAGCGCTAATTCCTCCATCAATTTGCAGCTCATTGCATATGCCAACGCATTTGGCTGGACCAGTAAAACCTGTGTACGTGCGAAAACCCCAAATGCTGTTCAGATTGCCGACGGCTGGCAGCGGGTGGGTCGACCAAGCGGGCAGCGAGCGTCATCGCGAGAGCGGCTTACTGGCCAAAACTAGTTAGCAGTTAGCTGGTAATTAGGAAATTCCTATGCAGCTCGAGGTGCGCGAAGCTGGTGAAATGAAAACAAAAACAGAAGCGTGCTAATTGCAAATTAATTATGCACGATATTGAATTTGCACTAAACGCAAAGCGGAAGTGCCTAACATGGCCGGAGCAAACTGGCCAACTGGCCAAATGGCAAAATGGCGAGCGCAGCGTGTAAAAAAGGCGCTAAGTGGCCACGGCGACGTGATTTGCATGAAATGCAATTAGATTTTAGGCAAATGAATGCCCAGCTTCGCACTCGCCCTTTGTTGTTGTTACTGTTGTCGTTGTTGTTGTTGTTGTTTGTGGGTGGTGCGCTAATGGCCGACACACTTAAGCAACAACAGCAACAACAACAACAACAACCGCAAGCGCTTGCGCTGTCGCAAGCAAAAGCAGAAGCTAGTGCGGAAGCAGCGACTGCGACAGCAGCAGAGGCAGCAGCATATAAACAGCTAAAGTGTTAATTGCCATAAATGCTTGTCATTGTAGCGGTAAACGACAGTAGATATTTGCCACGTTGCCAGTGCGCCAGCGCCCACACACACACACACACATACGCAGCAACACGCGCTTCGCTTCAAAACTGAGCAGCGCACGTCTGAGCAGCATTGCACTCAAATGAATGAAATGAACTGCTAAATTATGCACGCGATTTAACCCTCATTTCGTTAGCCACACGGCCACCCTCATGAACCGCAGACACGCAGCATCGCAGACTGGCAGACTGGCAGACTCACAGCTCACGGCGCAGACGCCCTGCTCCTGGCTCTCAGCTGGCACAAGTCACTCAGAGGCGGCTGGCACTGGCCACGCCTCCTCTGTCTGGCGGCAGCGACAGCCAATGAGCGGCGCTCAGTTGACTGCAGAGTTGACTGCAATGTGCTCATAGTTGAGAGCGTCGCTTTGCGCTCTGCGCTGGCATCTGGCGTTTTTCCAATATGGCCGCCAACAGCGCTCACTCACTCAAGCTCTGAGTGAGAGAGAGCGAGAGCGAGCGAGAGCGAGAGAGTTGAGCGCTTGCTGCTTGGCCTCTCGCTGTGGCCCATGCAACTATTTCAGACTTTTGCACCTTTTATTTGGCCATTTGTGTGTAATTTCGGAATATGTTGGCGACATTATGCCCGCCTGCCTTGCCCAGTGCGGGACTGAGTTTGGGGTCGCACGCTTAAGTGTCCTCCAGGGTACTTACTTCGTTAGCAGAAGTTTCTTGCTGCTGGCTGCGCTCCATTGTTGTTGCGGTGGCTGCTGTGCTTGTCGTTTTGCGGATATGTCTCTTATTTTCATAACTGTAAATTGCTTTAGATATTAAGTCGGCTCGGCGGATGCTGACTGCTCGGCAAATGGGCTAACATGAGGGCTGGCTGACTGGCAAAGCGACTGACAGCTGTGCCCTGGCAGTGCGCTTTTATAATAAAGCTCATGTTGGCAGAACATTACGAGAACTTCTTCAGGCATTCGTAGTTTTAAATACGAGTGTGCGTTTTTGGTTGTTCGTTGCATTACGCTTGTCGTTGCAGCTGCTTAGCAAACTTTGTGAGCACATGATATCCTAAGTACTTCAGGCTCCATTGCGAAGAAATTATAATTGTGGCTTTGTCAACTTATAGCCAACAACTGGGACTATGCTGCATTTCTGAGTAGTTTCAGTTTCTAAGATTATGAAGCTCTTATTTTAGTGCATTGTTCGCACCTACAACATGTTCAAACAAAACACTCTTCTATATTCTATATGTATAAGCACATTAATACAAAAAAATATATAAAGATTTTAATATGCGCAAAATTGAGACATAAATTAAAGGCACATAATGCTCATTAAAAAGCCGTAAACGATGTGCACACAAAAGCCAGAATGAAAAAGAACTGAACAAAGCGAAAGGACAGCAGCAGTCATAATACACACGCACACACACACACACACACTAACACACACATTTCGGGGCCTCAGACTTTTGGCAGCAGATCAAAGAGCAATGGGAAAGAGCATTTTGCTCATAATTTAATCGTTTCGAAATCTGAAATTAATTCATTTTGAAGCCGACTGCTTAGGCAAATCAAAATAAACTACGCGCAACGACCACAGAAACAGAAATCCAACACACAAACGCTAATTGGCAAACTCAGTGCGCGAAAGAGAGAAAGAGGTAGAGTGCCGGGCAGAAAGAGAGGCAGCCACCCACAGTGGCGGCGCTAAGTAGGCGGCGCATGGAAAGAGCGCGAGCGAGAGAGACAAAGAGAGGAAGAGAGAGAGAGGGAGAGGGCATACGTTATTTTCTGTGTGACATTTTTTACTGCGCGCGCAATTTAAGTTGAAATTTATGAGAGGCCCAACGAAACAAAAGCATTGAGAATTGAACAACCGAAAAAATGCGCAACTCAATGTGTTAAACGGCACATGTTATTTAAAAGCGTATTTAATATTTGTTTATTAATCTGTTTTTTGCATATATGTATGTATGTGTTTGTTTGTTTGTATGCTTGTTTGGTTATGGGGGTTATTATGCGCAGCTCAGACCATTTGTCTTCGCTCAAGCGTGGAGTATTTTTGGCATAAAGAAATTTGTTAATTTGTTTTTGTCTGTGAAATTAATGATAAATGCGCACACATACACATGCAGCTGCAAAACAAACCCATAAACTACCAATATAAATAAAATCGTTTTGTCCGCGTACATATACATACATGTGTGTGTGTGTGTGTGTATCTGTGTGCTGCACAATATATGCGCATAAAATATTTAGCAATGCTCACACGAGCTTAGATTGCATAATGCATATTTTATGAATGTTTTCGTGCTTTGCTCCCTTTTTTCTTTTCTGTGCCAAGCGGCGCCACAAAAAAGTGTTGAAAAATAAAAATAAAGTGCGGTGCTGCGCTAAAAAAATCCATTTTAAAGCCAATGCGGCTACAAAAGCAAGCAAACACTGTGCAACAACACCAACAGCAACAACAGCAACAACAGCAGCAACAACAGCAACAACAAAATCAACAATAACAGCGCAGAAAAATATTGTGTACTCGTACAATGTACAAAGCGCAAAGTCGCCTTCATTGTTGCCAGTCAGGATTTAGGATTTGACCCGCTGCTTGCCTGTTTGACTTCCCGCCTGACTGCCTGACTGCCTGACGTCCTGACTGCAGAGTCTGAGCAGAATCTAGCGCCCAGCTGACGCTCAGCCCTGATACAACTTAAGTGGCAGCCAGGAGCTCTGATGTCAATCCATCATTTGACTCGCTTTTTGGCCACGTGATTTGTTTATTTGTGCATTTCGACAAGCCATATTAGTCGAAATAAAACCGAATTGCCTTTGGCACTACAGCTTCCCTGGCCATAAATAAATAATTTTCAAATCAGACACAACGTCAGGATGAGTTCGCACGTTGTTTTGAAAGTGTTCAGTATTAATGATTAGCCACCATCTAATGGAATAGTTGGACTCGCAATTGAGTGAACAGCATCAATGCGATAAATGTGTCATAAATATAAATGAGTAAGGCGAATGTGAACGTTATATTGGTCAATAAGCTAAATGAATTGACAGAAGGTATTTCAGCTGAATGAGCATTGGCTTATATTTAGATAGTAACTTATAATGTCATTTAAGCCTCAAATTTGTTGAAAGTTGTAACTTGTTATCGTTTAAGATACATCCGTTTACCCATTACAAATGGTCAGAAACTGCAACTCTTTGATCGTTGAGCGAAGTGCACCTTGTTATTGTTCCATTTGCCGCTGAAAATTATGCCTCACTTTGTAGGGCAATAAAAAGAAGCAACTTCCTTAAATAGGTTCATAAAGCAACAGCCTCCTAAAACTTGTTGTCTGCCAGAATATGGGACCAATAGGCTGTGAATGAGAATGAGAATGGGAATGGGAATGAGATGTTGCCGGCTATGCTGCATAAATGTCAGTGTCATATAACAAGATGCGCCCCTGGCAACCCCGAGAAAGCTTGTGGCTGCCTTTTTATAGAAATTAAATGACTTCAGACAAAATATGAAACATAAACTCAACACTTCAATAACGAAAGGGAACAATGTGTCATGCCACTGAATAACAACAACAACAACAACAATAGCTCATCATAAATATGAGGCCACATTTGTGGTTGTGGTCCCAGAAATGCAAAGACTTTTTAACACTTTCGTTGCCGACAATGCGGCGACGGCAGCCAAGTTGTTAACATATTTTTAGTGTCATTTTAAAAATTTAAATTGTCGTAATCGTAAATTAATTTCATGGCACATAAAAACGCAACACAACAGCCATCTAGACAGAACACACACAAAAACAAGACAAGAAGCCCAAACGCATTCAATGTCTTTGCAGAGTTTTTGCTTCAAGCAACTGTCTTATAACACAATTGATTCAGATAAAGATACATTTGAATCCCACATTTTATTACCAATCAAATAAGCACCAGTTGGTGCTGCTCTTCGTAAATTGCAATTTTTGATATTAAAGCAAAAGCAATTGGAATAAATTCAACAAAACATTGTTCTCTGTGCCAATTTATATTCACAAAATGCATGTAAAATTTAGAAAAATACATTAAAAAGACATAAAAACATTATATTCAGCTCTATCCTAATTAGCCGAACAAATTTTGTTTGCTTTCTCATTTTGCTGGCCTGCAAGCAATATTTGTGTCAACGCCTCGCAATAATTAGTCGCAAAATAAAAACATCGCAAATGTGTTGCGAATTGCCAAAGTCTTATACATAAATACGTATAGAAGGAGGTTTACGTTTTTAAAGATACCCTGAGTGGGCCCGAGGCAGGAAATGACAACATATGTGCAGTTGCTAATTGTCACATTCTGGTTAGGCATTAATATTTACTTTTTGAGGTGTGAAATAAATGATGATTATACAATATCCGGTTGTAATATTCAATATAAAATAACAAACTTATTTTAATTTCCAGCTTGCAATATTAGAGTTGTCTTAAGATTTCCGTGGCTGAAAGCTTTAAACTATAAACTATAAACAAAATGGTTAATTAAGCTTTGAAATGGGTACAGGATTCACTTAATTTAACACCTCTAAGGACCTGAAGATCTATGTAGGGTCTTCCAGAGAATCTAACCGCTTTAATAGTGTGTCACATTACGATCTATATAACTGAATATAGATTAAGGCTGTGAGACATTAGGAGAACATAACTTTTAAGTCTCACTGTGTAGTAATACACTTGAACATTTATATACCGAAAACTGAGATTCGAGTTCACTTGGAAAAGACATCTATCGGCAGCCAAATCTATTTTTTATATATATATATAGTTTGTTAAAATGATTTATAACAAATTCTTGTTGAATATTCGAGTGGCCCATCAAGAGCTATGAAAATCGGAGCAGCCAAATCAGGCGGCTATTTGTGTGGCTTGGCTGAATATTAACGATATTTATGATAAACTAATGCCGTAAATGCAACTTGTAAATCTGTCACGCGTCACACTAAATCATTGTGGCATAAGTAATATGCAGTTTAGCAGCGCCCAGCCGAAGGGAGGAGATGCCGAAGCCGGCACAGGCACGCAACTGTTGAGGGCGGACTGCTCCTCCAGCCCCTCTTACATTGTCACACAGTTTGAGGAGACGGCAACAAGCAGAAGATGCTGCCACTGAGTCAACAGATGCTCAACAGTGGCGAAGAGCAGCGTCAGGCACTCGAGTGTGTCTCTGGATAGGAGGGAGTGTGAAATTATGTGCGCTGCCGCAAGTGAAACGCCCAGAACAGTAGCAGCGGCTGCAGGAGTAGCAAACTGAGATCTGGTGTGGGCTGTGCCGCGGCTAATCTATGACAGAAAACATGTAATCGGAGCTGCGTCTGTCAAGACCTGAAAATAGCGCGACATTCCACTTGGACCTGGGCATCAAATGAAACCTTTGGCTCCATTCGCAGCTCATTGCAGCGCACAGATACGTTTGGATTCCCAAAGGCTGCCCTTAAGTGCTTTGGGTGGCCGCTTAATACACGACCCCGCGCCCAATTAAAATCACAATCAACATTTGACAACAAAATGTTGTACGAATTAATTATGTCGCCGCAGTCTCCAACTGCGAGCTGCCAACTTCCAACTTGCATCGCTCATGCTGCGGCTCATTGGCAACGGAGGGCACTCGGCACTCGGCACTGGGCGCATGGTGCATGGTGCAGGGTGCAGGGTGCAGGGTGACATGGGAATCGGTATGGGATTCGAATAGGGCAGGCGTCTCTCCCGAGAGGCGGCACTTTCTTTTTATGAGTGCGCCTCTGCCGACTAATAAGTGAAGCGTGAACTAATTGAAATTTGTTGCGCTGACATTTTGTACAAGTTCTGCTTACAACATGGGCAGAGGCAGAGGCAGAAGCAGATGATGCTGTTGCTGTTGCTGCTGCTGCTGCTGCTGCTTCGATCGTCTCCAGCTAATTAGTGCGCTTCCCGTTGCAGTTATTGTCTAATTTTAATTAATTTATCACAAACATAAAATGGCGCAACTCCAGACTCTCGCTTCTAGCTCCTCGCTCTGCCTCCCCCCACAAATCACTCACACGCCTCGTTGGCGCTGCCGAATCCGATGCTATTGATAGCAGCAAGCAGCCTCCCCACACAGCCACCATCGCATAAATTTCCACTTGAGATTCTCGGCATTGCTCGACAATCAAATGAAATTTATGATGAGCTCTCGGACTCAGTCCATGTTTGTGTTTTGACATTGTCAACAGCCAAGCAAACAAACAAGCGGACAGCAACTCAACTGTTGGGCTCTTGGCTTCGGGGCCACCAAATGACATTTCTAATGTCACTTTGATTGTGTAATTTAGATTTTATTGCCACCATTCAGCGCAAGATGTTTGCGCTGCAGTCGGAGCGTGCAACCAGCACAGACTACAGTAGAACAGGTACCAAACAACAGGGAATAGCAGGGCAGGGCAGAGGGTTGTTTCATATGGATATGTGTTGCCTGTTCACATATCGTTCCACGAGCGACTACAAGCGGAAGTTGTTGGATTTAATGCGAGTGTTGATGGTACAGCGAACATGTTTTCTAACAGTACTTAAGCAATTCGTTTTTAATAACGAAAGAAGTGAACGAAAATAAACAGGTTATTAACTTCATTTACTATGGTAAAGGAGGAAATTTGTCAAGCATTTTGTAAATTGTTTCAACCACTCCTTGCATTTCAGATAGGCCAAAATAATAGTTCTTCTTCTGTTTCTGATGTGTGTATCCGATTGTGTATTGAACATACAATACTCAACTATTTCGTCATTGCGGTTGGCTTAGTTGCAGTGTATAAAACAAGAAACTATTTTGACTGCCATAATTTACATTTTAGGTTAGCATAGTTCTTTTCCAAGCCTTTTGATATCATAAACGATCCGTAGCATCATAATACATACTACTAACTCTTTAGGGTATTTGGCCTCTATTAACTCAATTATGTAATCACTTTATTTGAAATATCATTTACAGAACTGATAAGCGACTTTGATTCTATTAAGCTCTAAATTGTTCTCGTTTTCTACACTATTTTCTACACTATACCACTTCAATTACAAATTCTTCATAAGGAATCTATATTTGTACATAGGAGACTTCTCATGGAAACTGAACGTTGTACAGTTGTTAAATGGATCGAAGCGCCTCCAGAAAGCACAGAGTTCCGGGACGGATTTAAGCGCCACACAGAAGACCTACCGGGAACTATCACGACGCAGTGCGCCAACTAACTGAGCATAAAATTTGCATGGCGCGTTGTTTTTTTGGGGGCTCGCTGGAGTGTCGGCTTTATCTTTGATCCTGTCAAAGAGGCGAAAATAAATTGCTCAATTATGAAATATTAAGTGCATGCGACGACAACAGAACACCGAGCAGAGCTGCTCGCCCAGGCGCATGTTAATTACTCATTTGTTGATTGTCGGCTGTGGTTAATGAAGTATCCGACTAATTAGATTTTTAAGACAAGCCCGAAGTGCGCATGTCGTCAAGCGTTCTCCAAGGAATCCGTATTGAAAAATGCCGCCGCGGAAATGGAAACTGGTCGCGAAGTTGTGCGTAGGCTGTATTCCTTAGATATATATGTATGTAGCCCTGCCAGCTGGGGACTTGGGACTCCTATTGACTGGGAAGCAATTTATTGCCTTTCACTCTGACATTTTGACATTATGTCGCTACATCGTTCTCTCTTTGTTTATCTATCCCTCTCTTATTATGTGTAGTTTCTGGCGGGCGCTGAAATTAGTCGCATTCATCGTTTGACAGTTGAAACTCATCGCACTGGCGGCTAATTAGATTATTTGTCAGTCTGCCTGTTGAGCGGCCTTACCCTTCATTTGTAGGGCTTGCTTCAGCTTGGATATGCGACTAAAATGAATTGGACACTGATTCTGATTAGCTTAACATGATGTAGGATAACCAGCGCTTGTGCGTGACTTACAAATTTGACATTTGTCGGTGATGCTGCTAATTAGTACCTTAATTACCTGGAAAACATTTGAGATTGTCAGTACATATAATATCATGGGCAATTCGCATCTGGCCATTTTTATAACCAATTCGGTTCATTATGCATAGTATAAAATATTACACAGTGCATATTTTGAATTTCAAGCAAAAATTTTCATTTTAAAATACGTTATAAAAACTTCAGTCGATGTATTGTGGCGGTCGGCCGAGTCCTAATCGATATTTATGAAGAGATTTCGACCGATAATTCGATGTTATCTAAGTTTCAAACCAACGACAACTTGACGAATTTTATACCACAGTGAACGCAGGAGCCAAACCAGACAACATTAACGACACCTATCGGTTATTCTTAGCAGAGCCACGAATACGTATTTTTCTTGTAGCATACTTTTACCTGTTCGTAAATCGTAGCCATCAGCTTTTGACACAGATTATTTAAAGCGTTATGTTATGTTATTTTTTGAAAAAGAGTTGTGAAAGTAAATAGAAAAGTTAAGTATTTAATTACGTAAGAATTTAAAAACCATATGAACACAAATAAGAAAATAGTCAATGTTTATATGTTAAATTAAATTTTTATATATATATAAATATATTTATATATATATTTATTTATATATACAGTTGACACTCGGTAACGTGACCTAATTAAAACCAATGCAGTTCATGTTTGGAAAATTATTCATGTTTTCGATTGCCAGAACAGTATAAAGTGAATACATGTTAACACACCTAAATTCACGTTCTATTGTTGCTTTGTATATTCATTAAAATAAAGCCTTCTCCCTTAGGCTTCTCAGTACGTTCATTTTGATCGACGCTTTGTTCAAAATGCATTTCGGGAAGCTCTGAAGTATGCAATTTTTGTCTCTTTCCGCGTGCAGAAAAAGTGACGTAATTTTTATGCCGATTGTGTAGAACAAAACGCTCTATGCTAGAATTTGAATCTAATGTTTTGCGTATTACACGCAACCGCAAAAAAAATGACTATGTAACTCACTATTAGGGGAATCCCCATGCTCAGAAATATTGGAGCTCAATTCATATATTTAAACTTATTTTGTTCATATTTTAGAGCTTTTCACACCTTGTGCCTTGTGTTTGATACTAGTCAACGTACAAAAAACTTGATCACATTTTGGGGCGTTCGCGCTTCAGAGCGTTCACGTTATCGATCGTGCACTGTAGACAAATAGTTGTTAAGTGAGATTAACAAACTTGAAATATGTATGTATGAATATCTAAAAAGTAAAGTATGTGTGCGTGCGTAGTGCAGACATGCTCTGCATTGGGACAACGTTCTCAATATCGAGTGCCAAACGAAAGGAAATTCCGCTTAAAGTTTTGAGCCAGGCGCACAGAGTCGCTAAGCAAGTCCAAATCGCATACCAATGCGCGTCATCAGCTGAATCATTCAACGACGACTTTTTGCAAAAGCGAAAGTCTGTCCGTGTGTGTGTGTGTGTGTGTTGGGGTGTGTGTGAATGCGAGGGGTGTGTTCACTGCAAAGTGCCTGGCATTTAGGGGTGGGTTCTTCAGACAGTGACGCCGCTGCTGGCAACTCGCTTGCGTCGCCTTGCCGTTCTCTGCCTGGCGCGTAGAAGGACGCCTCTGCACGCTGACAGCTGACTCGCAGGCGAGGAACCGCGAGTCGCGACACTGCCCGCCCAGTGGGTGGGTCGCACGCAACCTGAGCGGGGTCCAGACCCAATAATGGGCATTCGAGGCGAGTGCGCGGGCATTGGGTGTGGCACTCAACCATGGGCGGCTACGCGCTCAACAGCAGTCCGACTGGTTCTTTGCCTTTTTTCGCAAGAGCCCAGGCGAAGAACCTCTGCAGCGGCAGTAGCAGCACCAGCAGCAGCAGCAGCAGCAGCAGCAGCAGCACGGGGTGCGGCGCATTCGAAACAGACACGTGTCCATCAGCGGTTTAACCCTTCTTAAGGTAACGCCCGCCCAAGGATTACCAGGCGAACAGGGCCTGCAGCTGGCACTCACAACTGGCGGGCAGACAGTGCGCATGACGCTGCCAGTTGGGCGTACTCAAGGGGGCGGAGTAAAGGCCAGATGCGACAGCCCTGGCCGCCCGCCTTCTTCCAGCTGGGGTTCGCGCTTGACGTTAGAGTTGACAGCAGACACAGTGGACGGGCCACGTTACATAACGGCATAACGGCGCTAACAGGCGAGAGCAGTGCGGCTGGCGGCCCAAACCGGTTAACAGTTACGTCGTAACTAAGAGCAACCTTAGAGTAGCAGGCGCCCAGCGACGCCAGGGCTGCCGTCGACTACTACGTTGTTACATTTCACGAAATAGGGGTGGCTCGCTGTCTGTACGCGTATGTGTGTGTGTGTGTGTGTGTTGGTTAACGCCTCAAGGTCGTCGCTGCTTGCTTACACGCCCATTGTCCTTGTACGCGCATACGCTTATACGCTCGCACATGCGACTTGTGTCTACGTCTTCTTTGCATGTGTGAGTGTGTGCGTGAGTGTGTGTTTGTGTGTGTGTGTTTGGGCTCGCACACTGTCGCACATTCGCTTGTCGCACACTTGCACACATTCTTTCGTGGTAGATTTTCGAACAGGCGCACAGAAAACGTTGCCAGCCTCGCTGCTCTCCAAGGACAATCACACACACGCACACAAGCAGACAGAATCATGTGTTTACGCACACATCTCGCAATCTGCTCACGCAGATATGTGTAAATACACATGCATGTTTGGGCTTGTTTACTTGTTTGCTTTGCGGGTGTTTCTGTGCGGTCGCCAAGTATGCGTGCAAGTTCTGTGTGAAGCTTTGGCAGCATAAAAGCTCGCTGTGGTTCGTGTATCTGCTAATTGTGTTCTTATACTCTGATCCTGAAACTAAAGCGTGAATGCTATGCGCGTACCGGAAACAGAGTTTAAGGGCGAGTCGGCCGGAAACCATTCCACCATGGAACTTTGTAAGCTGTTTTAAACCTCGGATGTGAATTTTGTAACAATGTATATTATTGTTATACACGAAGTTTTGGCTGACACAAAAAAAAGTTGTAATCAGGTATTAATATTATTTGAATATCATGATTTTTATGTTTATCGCATTAGAAACAAAAAGTTTCATGAAATTGTCACACCAAAGACTTCTGATAAGGTTTGACAAAGTCAGGGGAGTTTTTTAACTTGGAAGGGCATTTTTAGGCACTTGGGAACCGTACCATGCCATATATTTTAATAGAAAATCTGAAATTTGCAAATGGCAGAATGGATGTAAAGGTCAAACCATGATCAAAACTGCCTCGGAATCGAAAAGCATTTAAGTTTTGACAAAGTAACGGGGGTTTTAAATCTTGCTTGCTTGCTTGTTGGTCGTTCATTATACCCTGAACCCATTAAAAATGGGTAAAAAGGGTATTATGGTTTTGTGCAAAAGTATGTAACAGGCATAAGGAAGCATCTCCGACCATATAAAGTATATATATTCTTGATCAGTATCAACAGCCAAGTCGATTTAGCCATGTCCGTCTGTCTGTCTGTCCGTCCGTCCGTCCGTCTGTCTGTATGAACACGCGGATATCAGAGACTACAAGAGCTAGAGACTTCATATTTGGAATATAAGTTCTCGTAATCCCGGGACAGATCAAGTTTATTAAAAATTATCGATAACTCTTCCCATTCAAAAGTTATCGATAAATTTCGATTTCAGACCATCGTTTTTGGGCTATAACTTACAAGTTATGAGAGCTAGAGGACCCTAATTTGGCATGTATAATCTCGAATAGCATACACATGTAACAAATTTTTCACTTTTTGGATACCACACCCCAGTCCCCCCAAAAATTTAAAAAACTCATTTTTGAAGGTATGACCTTGCAATTTGGTTTGGTCACACATTTTATAGCCAATGTTATGTCCTACAAATTTTAAAAAGATCGGACAATAAACACAGAAGTTATTTAAGATTTTACTTTCTATTGTGTGGGGCTCAGTGAAAAAGCAAGATAACTGCTTAAACCGCAGGCACTGCTTGCAGTATGTGTGTGTTTGTATGTATGCACACTATTAGGCAAGTATGAATGGATGTCAGAGCTGGGTTCAGGGTATCTCCTAGTCGGGCAGTCCCGACTAGAGCACTCTTACTTGTTATATTTTATCCCCTTTTTTCCTATTTATGTGGGATGGAAAAATGGGTAAAAAGGGTATTATGGTTTTGTGCAAAAGTATGTAACAGGCACAAGTATATAAAGTTTATATATTCTTGATCAGTATCATAAGTCGAGTCGATTTGGCCATGTCCGTCTGTCCGTCCGTCTGTATGAACACGCGGATATCAGAGACAACAAGAATATAAAATATCGGGCACTCCCGACTAGAGCACTCTTACTTGTTTTTACAATAATTTCGCAAAGACTAAATGGAATAACTAAGTTTTAACATTACTCGATTGCTACGTCCACAGCGATATAATGTTACAAAACTATTTTATGTATTTCAAACAAACTACTATATATAAAATTTTCATTTATTTTGTTCGACTTATTACTTATTTGAAATCTGTCTCATAGGGACAATTATTAAATGATCTGGTTTTCCTTGGCAGTATAGTATAGTATAGTATTGTATGATGAATAGTTATAGCTAAGAATGTTTTTGTTGATGCTTATCTAGAAGTTCTGTGGGTGGTGCATGGTGGGGTTAGTGATGGGAGTACGAGTGGGTTTAGCATTTTAATCCCGGTGGAGGTCCAGCGGATGCACTCTGGAGCCTCCTTATGGTGTTGCTATTGTCCAGCAGCCAATGGCTAGGCTTTTGGTAAGTTGGTGGAGCCTTCGTGGGAATCTGGAGCTGTATACGTCTATCTCTTCACTAACTCAATGGATCTTAACAACTCTGTGGATGGAGGCGTTATCGTGGTACATGTGAGCATTAGTCACAAAACGCAGTGTCTTGTTCTGAAATCTTTGCCTCGACTGGCAGTTGCCCAGAGTTGGATGCCATAAGTCCAGATCGGCTTTATTATTGCCTTGTAGACAAGCATTTTAGGGCGGATGCCTAACCTAGACTCACGGCCTATTAGCAAATAATGTGAATTAAGCTTCTACTCAGCCTGCTTCTTTAAAAGGTGGTGCTTCTTCCACGCTAACCTCCTGTCTAAAGGTCCGGCGTATAGATATTGATATATATCAATAGGCCCAGTACGCTGCCTTGAGGAACACCACCTCTTAAGAGTTTGATCGGTGAGACAGCTTCTCCGAATTTTCTATTGAGCAAGTATAAATTTTAGTGTATAATTTTAGACAATTTTAATTTTTTAATTTTGATATTATTTCCACATAATATAATTTCAAATATAGGAAATATTTTCTAAACCAATAGGTAAAAGACATCGAAAACTTTTCACATTTTTAGTCGGTCCGTCGGCGCTTGTGGCTACGGCTTCCGGCCACTTTGCAGGCCTTAAAGGGAATAGTTTTATGTTGAGAAACATTTGAGGTTAGGTTAGGTTAGGTTAGGTTAGGTTAGGTTAGGTTAGGAACCCTACCTGACGGTAATATCGAGCCTTGTCACTTTCGGGCAGCTGCAGCCAGGCGGCTGCGCCCTTCTTTACCACTTCGGTGGGACTAAGTCCGCAATTCTTGCGCCGAAAGTCGCGCAGGAAGTTTAAATATCCATTAAGCGTCATTGTGCCCGGGTTTTGGGGTCCGAACTTCTTCTTTCGTTTGCTGCACCTTCTGGGCTCTGGGTCAATACATGGGGGCTTCGGTCTTGGCTTCGAACAGGCCTTCCGAGCTGGCTTCGCACATGGCTTCGGAGCCGGCTTCGTGCGTGACATCGGACAGGGCCTCGGACGTGGAGGCTTCGGTCGGCACCGGAAGGTCGGACGCACCGCGCATCGGGGTTTCGGTTTGGGTCTGCAAGGGTTCATCTTGCGCTTGATCTTGGGAGACTCGGGACATTTCTTCTTTTTCCTAATCTTTCGAATATTACACGAAGTATCCACAGGACGGAACCTATCTTTCTGACGTTGAGTCATACTGTCCCAAAGTCTGGCAACCTTCAGTGATACATCAACCATATCCGAGTCAGGATATCGATTGGCAAATCTGCGCATATATTTGAAAAACGCATCAACATCATTGGGATCAAGTCGACTGCGAGAAGCATCCATGTTACTAGCCTGTACAGAAGAAGCACGAGATTAAATATATATAGGACGCCTCGAAGGGCAGATTTTCTGTTTGTTTAGCTCCGTTGAAAGCACAATTTGTTATCTCAAATCAAAAATGTATTTTAACTTTTGCTTTATGTTAGCCAAAACGTTGTTGTTTGTACGTGTTTTTAATGTGTTATGAAAACATACAAGAGCTGCGTGAATATATTGGAATAATTGGTGACTGATAAATGATCGCCTACTAGCTTCTTTTTACTTAACATTTTTATTTTTCATACCAAAGATATATAACTCTTAGCGTGAGCTGAGCACCAGTCTTCTCTATATCTCATATAATTTTAAATATAGCTTCCATAAATTTCCAATGTACATTTATAGTAACTTTCTTCTACTCTCAAATTGTTTTCGTCAAAGGTTCTTTCCCACCTATTTTTAGGTTCTTACACTGTATTGGGTTTTTATAGATATTTCCAAATTTTTGCAACAAAAACTATACTATTGTACTGCTACTATTTGATTCTTTAATTTCTAATAATCTTAATATTATATTAGGTGCCATCCACTGGATCTCCCTATCACATTCATCCTTTAATAATTCTAAATTGGTAAATACTGTAAATAGTATACATATGTCCATATGTTATATGTAACATTAGTTCATATTTTCTTTTTTCCCCGTAAATGTAAAACAAGATTAAGTTGCCACTAAAGGTAGCAGACAACTCGTTAAATAAAATATACAAATTTTTAATCAAATAAGTCGATTTGGCCATGTCCGTCTGTCTGTCTGTCCGTCCGTCTGTATGAACACGCGGATATCAGAGACTACAAGAGCTAGAGACTTCATATTTGGAATATAAGTTCTCCTAATCCCGGGACAGATCAAGTTTATTTCATTTGATCGATAACTCGTCGCATTCAAAAGTTATCGATAAATTTCGACAATTTTAGACTAGCATTTTTGGGACATAACTTCAAAGATATAAGAGCTAGAGACTCCAAATTTGTCATGCATAATCTCGAATAGCATACACATGTAACAAATATTTAACTTTTAGGATACCACCCCCCAATCCCCAAAATTTGAAAAAAACCCATTTATGAAGGTCACACATATTATTGACAATTGTATGTCCCAAAAATTTCAGTAAGATCGGACAATAAACACACAAGTTATTTGAGATTCAACTTTCCATTATATGGGGCTCAGCGAAAAGCAAGCTAACTGCTTAAGCCGCATGCACTGCTTGCAGTATGTGTGTGTTTGTATGTATGCACACTATTAGGCAAGTATTAATAGAAGTCAGAACTGGGTTCAGGGTATCTCCTAGTCGGGCACTCCCGACTAGAGCACTCTTACTTGTTTTATTATATGTATGTGGCAGAAGTAATAATAGGAGCTGGGGTAAGTTTACTCTGCAATTATGCATTAGGGATAATTCTCTAATTAATTAGTGCATGAGACCGCACTTGGGACTATAAACATTTGACAATCGGATGAAAGTAAATTAAATGCCAGCTTTAAAACTTGCCATCATGTTATACCAATTAAAATGATGGCAGGGCAATGGACTACGGCATTACTCTATAATTTATACTATAGATGGAGCACAAAGCAAAACAGAACACACAATGGGTGAATTTCGATTTCGATTTCGATTACTCAAAACATGTTCGTATACATTTGTACATGTGTGGGCGCTGCTATAATCAGACTCAATAATATTAGCCATTTGCTGAATTGCTGTGCACGATAAGCTTTTGCAACATAAGCGTTTTTGTAATAACAACAATGCGAATTGTGTGCCGGCCAACACTTTAAACAATGAAAACTGCCAACTAAAAGAAGAAGCAGAAGCAGAAGAGGACACACCCTGGACTGGACTTTGGCAATGGCAGTCACTTGTCATTGTGTGCCGCTGTTGCTGTTCGAAATTGGTTTTCTAATCGTATATGAGTCGGAGCAGCACTCAAAATCGCACAAAGCAACAATGACACGAGGATGACAACTTCATAGGTAGCGCGAAGTTTGCTAAGTTGTCATTGCGTGTTTGCAACAAACCGGCTACAAAGCTTATCTCAGATGGACAAACACAAATGCTACTCCCGCAGCCAGCAGACAGAGTCCTTTGTTGGTGTGCACTCTTCAGACGAGGTCAGCAGTCATTCACTCAGTCAGTCAGTCAGTCAATCAGTCAAAGAGAGATCGAGATCATATCGAGTCGCTGCAGCCACTAGAGCAGCTGTTCGCTTTGCACTCTGACAAAGTAATTAAAGTCGCCAAGTGGCTTTTAAGTGCCAGAGGAACTGTCTTCAACTGAAAGTCATAAAATTTATTGTCCTTTCGCTTAGCGCGTCGCGTCTATCACGGCAACACACACACACACACACACACACTTGCCCGGCTCCTCCAAGCCGCTTGACTCGTCCTCGTTTGTCGCTTATCTAAAGTCAAAACAATTTTCATATATTTTCCGGGCAGCAACAACAACAACGACAACGACAACAACAACAACTAGAAGAGTAGATACCACTGCTACATGGCGTGCTTTTCAGTGCGGCCGGACACGCCATTCCGCAATTAGCATGGCGTACAAACTAATTTGCGCCACGGGATGCGTCCTGCACCCACATGTTAATTAACAGCTAACCAGTCGGAGCGTCAGCCGTTCAGTCAGTCAGTTAGTCAGTTGTCCAAGCAGTCAGTTGTCCAGGCCATCATTTGTACTTAAGTTGAATTTTATTTTGTGAACAATTATGCTAATTTGTTAAATAAATAGGCACGCACTGTGCAACGCTTGCAAAATGGCCGCTATTCAAGTTAAGTATTATTAGGAGCTTTTTTTTATTTCATTGCCACCTCACTCGCACACACACACTCGCACACACACTCATCTCGGAGAGACAGTGAAATGGCCGCTCCAATTAAGTTTTGCGCTTGCCATTTAATTACTCTAATATGCTATGGACGATTCAACCACCCGACACTCAAATGATTTTCCATGTATTTGTGCGCGTGCCGAGCATGGAAATTACTTTGTATTTTGCTCAGCTCCCAATCCCAGTGCCAGCCCCACTGAGGCGGTGGCCAGGCCACACCTCGAAAATTGACTGCGCCATTTATTTGAAGCAGCGCCGCCATTGCCAGCAAGTTATCAGAGCTGTTTGACATCCACATTCATTTGTCAAGCTGTCGCGCCATGGAGGACGAATCTGTGCCAGCTCCAAATGAAAAATCTAGCTGCCGTCGTGGTAAATTTAATTAGTTTTAACCTTGCACATTTCTATGCTGAGCATGAACACAAATTTTAGATTAAAAACTTTTCAAGCTAAATGTAAAATACATTTGAGTGTCATCTGAAGTTGAAATAATAATGTCATAAATATGCAAATTATGTTGCGCACAAGAACCAATCAGAGTTGTTCTCAAGTGGAATATGGCCAAATTGACTGGCAGGACGATCCACACACACACACGCACACACACACGCACACGCATATACAAAGATAAACGCAACTGAAACTGAAATCAAAGCCGCATCCAGCCAGCAAGTTGCACAAAACCCAAATAGCCAAAAGGGACGCCGAGCGTATTGGATGAGGCTGCAAACAAAATGTGAAAAGTCCGCAACAAACAGTATCAAAAGTTTTTCCAGCTACGACTCGAGAACACCATCCATGGTGAACTCGCCTTTTATCTTTGAATGGCTGACTGTAGTTGGCAATGATGTTGTGTGTGGATCGTCCTTTCGTCAGCAAATTCTCGATTGCAGCACATTTCGCACCACAGGCGAAGGCAGAACAACAACAGCAACAGCAACAACAACAGCAACAACAAACGAAAAATGTTAATGCTAATTTTAATATTTTTCGTGACGTGGCTCACTTTGAATTTGTCGTTGCTGTCGTCGCTGCTTTTGTTGTCTAATTTGTACACACACACACACACACACACACACACACACATTGGACCACACGAGTGCTGTGTAGTTGCTCGCCAGGAGCGACATGTTATTTTACTTGGCAAAATAAATTGCACAAAGTTTCTGCAGCATTCATTTGCCTTTGCTGTTTCCTGTCTGCTGACACGCCCCCCTCCACCGCCCCCACCGCCCAGGCCGCCTCCTCTTCTGCTGGCTTTTTACTTTGTGCTCCTTGCATGTCGTCCTCGTGTGTGTTGCATATATTTCCTTTGAGCTTATTGGCCACAATTTACGTTTTATTTGCTCTAATTTGGACAAGTACTTTTGGTCATTTGTCAGCGCCTACCCAAAAGTGGTGCATGCAACAAGATGACACTGTAACGTAATGGGTCTGTCAGCAAACATAATTAACTTTCTTGCAATTTAGCGAAAGTGCCATTTTGCATATCAAATGGAGCTGCCTCTCAGATAACAAGGGAACAACAATAAGAACTTTATGCATATATATTTCTGATAGATATAAGACAATGACAGGCTCATTCGCCAAGACAGCCCAATTGGAGTGGGGCACAACTGACAAAACAAATAAACTTGCTGCCTCTCTCTGTCTATATGCCGCCCTTGTGGCTGCCACACATTTGGTATGCATAAGCAGCAACTGTCGCACACCTTACCGCATATTATCTGGCAGGCAGTCAGATATTTTTCCATATTTTACACCATAAAAGCGATGCTCAGGCACAACTTTTTCCACAACTTGTCGTGACATTTCTTTCCTTGGCGCTCTATGCTTCCCTCTCTCTCTCTCTCTCTCTCTCTCACGCGCTCTCTCTCTCTCCAGCAATTTCAAATTTAATTCGCCATTTTGTGGCAGCCAAAGCCACCCAAGTGAGCACATCCAGCAATTCACCAAACACATACAACCACCCACCCACCACTCAGCACTCACCTCACCGCCATCTTGTGGTTTCTTTTTCAGTTGTCGTTGTGGTTGTTGTTGTTGATGTTTCTGCTGCTGTTTTGCTTGCTTTTTATTACATTTGCTGCGTCTGCTGCTGCTGCTGCTGCTTCTGCTTCCTGCATAAAAATGCTGAAATTCCTGAAGACATTCTACTTTGCAATTTCCTTACGAGTCGTTAAACATTTCCAGGCTACGCCAGCAACAACAGCAGCAACAACAACAACAACGACAACGACAATAACAACAGCTAGCGCAACAACAGCAGCCAAAGTTAACAAAAACTAATTTAAAAATTCAAATTTGCTTTCCGTTTTTATATGCGCCACAAACTGTACATTTATATGACTGGCTGTATGAGGGTGTGCGTGTGTGTGTGTGTGTGTGTGTGTGTGTGTGGGTATGTGTATGCATTTGTGTTGGCAATCTTTGTGGAGTTTTGTGTCTTCCTATGGACTTATTGTTGATCTTCTTGTCGAGCTGATTTCCCCTCTTTGATAATACTTACATGCATATAGTTGGGGGTTTTATGCATAAAGCGTAGACAGACTCAACATAATCTAAATGTGCAGAAGAACTGAAACTGCATTTGAGTATAGGCTTTCTGTTGGTTTAGCTTTTCGTTTTGTTGGCTAATGGGCTTGCAATAACAAAATAACAAAACATCTTGGTACATACGAACATACCAAAAAGTAATAAAACAAGTGGGTAAGCATTATCTTCGGCGTGCCGAAGATTTTATACTCTTTTCGAGCCTTTAGACAATTTTCACTCTGCCAACTGCAGCACTTTCATATGCTGTAGAAATTCTCTTGTTCTAAGAATTGATATCATATGAATTTAAATTTTCTTTTGAAATATTACATTTATTTCCAGTAGTATGCCAGCTATAAGATTTAGTGGCTGTCTCCTTAAATAATAATAATCTGTGCAATGTTTCATCGTGATAACTTTAAAAACATGGGATATATGGCCAAAGCCGACTTCGAGTTGTATGGCAGCTATAAGATATAGTGGTCCGATCCGGTCGGCTCCAAACAATGTGATGTATGTTTGAATAATAACTCTCTGTGCAAAGTTTTATCACGATAGCTCAAAAAATGAGGGACGAGTTTGCATACATACAGACAGACAAACAGAAAGACGGACAGACGGACATGGCTAAATCATTTTGTTTTGTCATTCTAAGTATACTGACAGTAATTTTTTTATACGTTACACACTTCAGCACAAACTATTTTCTTCGAAAAGAGTATAAGAAGTAAGAGTCCTCTAGTCGGGATTGCCCGACTAGGAGATACCATGAACCCAGTCCTTACATTCATTCATTCATACTAACCTATCAGTGTACATGCTGCAAGCAGTGCAAGCAGAGGAATGCTAAATTTTAAACCACTTCTATGTTTATTGGCAACAAAATGTGTGACCGAACCAAATTACAAGGTCATACCAAAAAGGGGAAAAAGAATCTGAAAGAAATCAAAAATTCGCTTGCAACTGTTTATATATCACATCAAACATTTGCAGTTACTTAGTAAACAGCCCTCGTTGAATGTCATTGGTTTGCTTATTCTTATTGGAATGCCAATTAAATTGAAATAGGTTGACTTTTGTGCTGCTAATGCAAAATCATGTCGCATGAACTTAATTACCCCTGAAATGTATGCAAACATTTTGCAAATCTCAGAGCAGTACATAAATAACAAACAACTAGAGGCAGAGGCGCACAGCAGTCGTCGTGTGTTCATCATAAAATAATGCAAATTTTAGATCATTAATATCAATCAAATGATTGATAGCACAAACATTACACACACACACACATATACACAAACACATGCACAAATGCTTCTACTATGGATATTAACCACTAACATTGTACGCTGCTTGAGTGGCAATTTCCAGCTTGTTAGACGGAAACCCCTTTCGGATGGATCGGCCCCTAATAAATCCGGTGACAATTGTTACATTAATGTCAATAAGCCACAGACACAGCAATTTTCGAGCATTTACATTTGTATCTGATTTCGGGCATAGGCCTAACAAACACAACCAACCCTTTGTCAAAATATTTGACTCGTGGCTGCATCAACATTTCAATCCTCTGCTGGTCTTGCCAATGACGATAGCGATGAGGTTGTAGATGATAATGTTTTTGGCATTATTGACGCTAACGCTGCCTTTATTACTTTGACACTTTGCCTGCTGTTTGGATTTTGTAGTCACTAGCCAAGCCGCACCACCGACGCTTGACGACTCACAGCAATCTATCACAGTGTTGGATGCAAACTCGCATCTACTTTATTGGTGCTGCTGGGTCATCAATCAACTTTATTTAACTTGACGCCACTCAACGATTTTAGTTGGGTTCGCCAAAGTGGCCAAAGGATAGATGCTAATTCATCTGTATTTTATTTAGTTACATAACGTAAGTTATTTAATTTAAGCAAACAATGGGGGAAGGAATATCTGTGATGTGCCGAAGATTTCATACTCCTTTCGAGTCTATGGATAGAATTCACTAGCTTATATTTGTTTTGCATACTGAATGTATGTTTTTGGGGATTTTCCGTCTATGCCCTATACACTTCACCATAAAATGAATTATTTTCTTCGTCATGAGTATGATAACAACAATTTTGGTTTCAAAAGTTATTTTTGGTACCCTTGAAATGCCCTTTGAACGCTTTAAACTGTCATACCTTTGACAACACTGAACCGATTTTGAAACTTCAGGCCAATTTGTTCATGGTTTTTACTCTACTTTTATTCTACATTTAAATTTCGTTAAATTTTAAAATTTAAATTTTTGCTTGTTAACTTAATTCCGTGTACACCTGTTTATACAAAATATTTAATGACGCATAGCTTCGCTATTTATGATTCAATCGTTTTGCAGATTTAAACATTGAGGATTAATATTTGTATTTTCTTCGAAATGAGTATAACAAGTTGAGGTGAGCAGTAGATACCCTGTGTATCGGTTAACACATTACATAGCGAGAGTATTCAACCTGCTCCTTACTTCCGAATAAGTTCCATATTGAGTATCGGAAAGAAGTAATATGGGTATCAAAAGTCAAAGCTAAACAATTTGAAAAACTAATATCAACATTAAAGTACATACTTTGGTCTGTATATAAACAAAGTTGTTCAAAACCGAGTACAAAAGTGCAGTTTTAAGTCCTTTGCAGTTTCGAAGCACAAAATTGTACTTAAAATTTAACTAATGAAGACTTTACATAAATATGCATGTGTGTATACGTCATATTCACAAAATATGCACCGTTAAGTGCAATGTCAGCCAATTTGCCACAAATTAAAGGCCAATTAACCCATCAGCTAGACAAACAAGGAGCCTACATTAACTGACTGCGCACGTAATTGCAATTATCAAATTAAGAGGAGTTGGGTAACAAGTAATACGAGAAACAAATAAAAAGTTTAAAATGCAAACAAATGTAATTATAGAACATAATTGAAGCACGGCGACTGCAATATAATTAAGCTGGATGGCAGACAAACTGACAGGCGCATAGGCTCTCTTGGGCAGCTTAATTAATATGTTTGGCATTGCGAGATGCAACATAAATATGAGTGGACACACCCAACTAAAGGTTACCCTATCTCGCCCGCTTCAGTCCTACGAGTGTATACATATTTGTATATATTGTTAATTGTCCACTGACATGGGCTCTGCACGATTCCTCTTCTTCTCCTTCTCCCTCTCCCCCCGTCTCTCTCTCTCTCTCTCTGTCTCTCCGAGTAGCTGCACTTCTAATGTGCGTGGTCCGCACTCGTCATAGCTTATTGAACACACAGTCAGATAAGAGTGGGTTCGAGGTGTGCCAGGGGTAACCCCTCGATTTATCTACCTGGGTTCTTCTCGGGCACGCGCCAACGGCAACTTCTCTAAACATTTTCGGCACATTTGTGCGGTTTGACATTTTTATAGTTGCATCAAATTGCTCTAATTCGTAAAGTTATAAAACGTGGCCGCGAGTTTGGCACTCAGTTAAAATTTTGGACATTTAAGTAGTTTTATTGCCGAATGGCGGTCAATGAACCAACAGTTTCAAAAAGGATGACACATGCGTGTTAATCTCTAATTTGCTTGGCGATCGTTGGCATACGTATATGGTATAGCCCTTGGCACCCGCTCTACCTATACCTATACCTATGTATATGTGGCTTACATCCAGAGCCAGCGGGACGCAATGAAGTTGACAGGACCTTATGCTCGTAGCATTTTAATTGCCGAAACTCGGCGTGTTTCGAATTTCGGTATCTAAAGTTGTTTTTCCCATTTTAATGGCGCTATTTTCATTAGGCAAATGTGTGTCCGCATTTTTTTGCTTTTTAGATAAAAAAAAATGTGCTCTCCTCATTAGCATATAAAATGTATGTGTCGGGCGGCAGGGGCAGCGAATTGTCCTTTTTAATGTGTGTATACACATTTATTGCATATTCATCATTTTAATTGCTTGTTTTTATACTAAATGACTCGATAAGGCTTTTAAGGTTATTAGGTGGAGATGCCGCAGGACATGTGGCCATAGGGAAGTGCCCTTCAGTCAGTCAAATCAGTCATGAATTTTGAGTGAAAGATAGAAAAACAAGTTAGAGTGCTCCAGTCGGGAGTGCCCGACTAGGAGATACTCTGAACCCAGTCCTTACATTCACTCTAGTTTCAGCTTTTCGATATTTTACAGTCAAAATTGGGTCACTGGTCTGAAATCGAAATGTATCAATACCTTTTGAGCAGGAGGGGCTTTCGATAAAATCAAACAACTCGCAATACCGGCGAGACATAGGCGACTAAAGTGCAAGCACCCGTCGGACCTCTGGATCCTTGGATCCGGTCGCAGAACGGCCAGCTACTGTAGCAAATTATAACAATATATTATAGCATACCCGTGCTAACAACAGCGTCATCTCCCCACTAAGATGGGTTTTTAAAGTTTAAGCTTAAGTTAAAATTATACCGGCCTGGAAATAGGGTAAACACCCTATGTAGCTTGCATATAAAAATAACCAAAAAAAAAAAAAATAAAATAGATAAAATTAAACAAACTGGATCTTCGCAGGGACTCTGGTATCCGCAGACGGACAGACAGAAGGACATAGCTAGATTGGCTGTTAACACTGTACACGAATATATACACTTAATGGGGTCGGAGAGGCTTCCTTATGCCTTTTACATACTTTTTCAAACCATTTTGAATGGGTTCAGGGTACACAAATCAAGGTAATGTCTAAAACGCCTCAATTTTAATTCACAATTAAGTTTTAATTTAATTATTTGAGAGATTCATAATTGATATGAGAAATTGATAAATATTTGCATCAGTTGTATAATTGATATTTTCATTATAATTATAAGTCTTCACGAAAACTGGCAAAGTAAATATACCCGCTTGCATTTTGTGCACTGGGTGTACAAAGGAAAAATCATCGACTGGGGCGACGCAAAACAAGGTGCAGGACATGATTACTTTGGCTTTTGTTTCTGATTGTGAAGTCGCTGTGAAGTCAAGAAAGCGTGGAGCATAAAGAGCAAAGGAATTACTTTGCCAACGAATGAATGGATATGAATAAACAAGTGATCAATGCAATGAAAATGATTGTCTGTGCATTGTAGCATCCAGCGCTTTACAATTGAGCGCACAAAGTGCTGCAACAAGGACGATGCGGCAAGGAATCCTTTGAAGACACTCATTGAAGACCGATAAACAATAAAAGCACTTATTTAAAGGATGCAACGTTTTTAATGACAAGTATAAAATAACAAGTAACAAAGAGCACAAATATATAGATAATTTTTCAGCCGCAGAACTCTATGTGCTGAAATGGTATAATATTTTAAAATTACTCTTGAGTTGTTTTTAAAATGACTTACCTGGCTGCTAAGTACTTCATAACTCAGCCACTGCAACCACAGCCGCAACCACCACCACAATTGCATTTGCAGCATCCGCAACCACCATCAGCAATAATAGCGGCAGCATCGCTAACTGCCTCCACCGCAGGTTTGGCAAGGACGCAATCCTGAGCTGCGCAAAGGACGACTGCGAACAGAATCAAAAGCTTCAAGTTGAACATTTTTCTTGGAAGTAAGTGCTCTTCGAACGATTGTAATCGAACTGTTTAACTGTGCAGCAGTCGAGCGGATTTTTATATGCAAGAAACCCAAAATGTAATTGTTTATGCAGTTGTCTTTACGGATGTTTTTGTAATATTGTTTATTTTTAAACTGAAAGTTCAGCGCGATATTTAAAAATATACAATATGGAATTTAAAATATTTATTATTTTTAAAATACATTTAATTGACATTTTTTCTTGGTAGTTCAGCTGGATCAATTAACAGTTTATATGTAAATATGCAGGAGGTCCAATTGTCAGCCTTAGAATATATTTGTGTGTACTCAAATATATATATATATATATTTGCTCATATATTTCCACAATGTTTCTATATCTATATCAGTTTGCCTTAAATCTAAACAAAATGTTGTACATATCGTCAATATGTATATACATGAGCAAAGGGTATCTCGTAGTCGTGCTCTCTGGCGGTTTAATGGTTCAGAAGAGTTTGACCCCTCAACTCAATATTATTTTTGGCGTTTGACGGAAATTCCAGCCTGCCATATTGATGAACAGTAAATAATTCAATAAGCAATATGCAAATATTATTCCGCTTTAAACAATTTCCGATATTTGCATAATATTTATAGACATTAACCGTGACATTCAGATGTTTTTATACCCTGAACCCATTAAAAATGGGTAAAAAGGGTATTATGGTTTTGTGCAAAAGTATGTAACAGGCATAAGGAAGCATCTCCGACCATATAAAGTATATATATTCTTGATCAGTATCAACAGCCAAGTCGATTTAGCCATGTCCGTCTGTCTGTCTGTCCGTCCGTCCGTCCGTCCGTCCGTCCGTCCGTCCGTCCGTCTGTCTGTATGAACACGCGGATATCAAAGACTACAAGAGCTAGAGACTTCATATTTGGAATATAAGTTCTCGTAATCCCGGGACAGATCAAGTTTATTAAAATTTATCGATAGCTCTTCCCATTCAAAAGTTATCGATAAATTTCGATTTCAGACCATCGTTTTTGGGCTATAACTTACAAGTTATGAGAGCTAGAGGCCCCTAATTTGGCATGTATAATCTCGAATAGCATACACATGTAACAAATTTTTCACTTTTTGGATACCACACCCCAGTCCCCCCAAAAATTTAAAAAACTCATTTTTGAAGGTATGACCTTGCAATTTGGTTTGGTCACACATTTTATAGCCAATGTTATGTCCTACAAATTTTAAAAAGATCGGACAATAAACACAGAAGTTATTTAAGATTTTACTTTCTATTGTGTGGGGCTCAGTGAAATAGCAAGATAACTGCTTAAACCGCAGGCACTGCTTGCAGTATGTGTGTGTTTGTATGTATGCACACTATTAGGCAAGTATGAATGGATGCCAGAGCTGGGTTCAGGGTATCTCCTAGTCGGGCAGTCCCGACTAGAGCACTCTTACTTGTTATATTTTATCCCCTTTTTTCCTATTTATGTGGGATGGAAAAATGGGTAAAAAGGGTATTATGGTTTTGTGCAAAAGTATGTAACAGGCATAAGTATATAAAGTTTATATATTCTTGATCAGTATCATAAGTCGAGTCGATTTGGCCATGTCCGTCTGTCCGTCCGTCTGTATGAACACGCGGATATCAGAGACAACAAGAATATAAAATATCGGGCACTCCCGACTAGAGCACTCTTACTTGTTTTTACAATAATTTCGCAAAGACTAAATGGAATAACTAAGTTTTAACATTACTCGATTGCTACGTCCACAGCGATATAATGTTACAAAACTATTTTATGTATTTCAAACAAACTACTATATATAAAATTTTCATTTATTTTGTTCGACTTATTACTTATTTGAAATCTGTCTCATAGGGACAATTATTAAATGATCTGGTTTTCCTTGGCAGTATAGTATAGTATAGTATTGTATGATGAATAGTTATAGCTAAGAATGTTTTTGTTGATGCTTATCTAGAAGTTCTGTGGGTGGTGCATGGTGGGGTTAGTGATGGGAGTACGAGTGGGTTAAGCATTTTAATCCCGGTGGAAGTCCAGCGGATGCACTCTGGAGCCTCCTTATGGTGTTGCTATTGTCCAGCAATGGCTAGGCTTTTGGTAAGTTGGTGGAGCCTTCGTGGGAATCTGGAGCTGTATACGTCTATCTCTTCACTAACTCAATGGATCTTAACAACTCTGTGGATGGAGGCGTTATCGTGGTACATGTGAGCATTAGTCACAAAACGCAGTGTCTTGTTCTGAAATCTTTGCCTCGACTGGCAGTTGCCCAGAGTTGGATGCCATAAGTCCAGATCGGCTTTATTATTGCCTTGTAGACAAGCATTTTAGGGCGGATGCCTAACCTAGACTCACGGACTATTAGCAAATAATGTGAATTAAGCTTCTACTCAGCCTGCTTCTTTAAAAGGTGGTGCTTCTTCCACGCTAACCTCCTGTCTAAAGGTCCGGCGTATAGATATTGATATATATCAATAGGCCCAGTACGCTGCCTTGAGGAACACCACCTCTTAAGAGTTTGATCGGTGAGACAGCTTCTCCGAATTTTCTATTGAGCAAGTATAAATTTTAGTGTATAATTTTAGACAATTTTAATTTTTTAATTTTGATATTATTTCCACATAATATAATTTCAAATATAGGAAATATTTTCTAAACCAATAGGTAAAAGACATCGAAAACTTTTCACATTTTTAGTCGGTCCGTCGGCGCTTGTGGCTACGGCTTCCGGCCACTTTGCAGGCCTTAAAGGGAATAGTTTTATGTTGAGAAACATTTGAGGTTAGGTTAGGTTAGGTTAGGTTAGGTTAGGTTAGGTTAGGAACCCTACCTGACGGTAATATCGAGCCTTGTCACTTTCGGGCAGCTGCAGCCAGGCGGCTGCGCCCTTCTTTACCACTTCGGTGGGACTAAGTCCGCAATTCTTGCGCCAAAAGACGCGCAGGAAGTTTAAATATCCATTAAGCGTCATTGTGCCCGGGTTTTGGGGTCCGAACTTCTTCTTTCGTTTGCTGCACCTTCTGGGCTCTGGGTCAATACATGGGGGCTTCGGTCTTGGCTTCGAACAGGCCTTCCGAGCTGGCTTCGCACATGGCTTCGGAGCCGGCTTCGTGCGTGACATCGGACAGGGCCTCGGACGTGGAGGCTTCGGTCGGCACCGGAAGGTCGGACGCACCGCGCATCGGGGTTTCGGTTTGGGTCTGCAAGGGTTCATCTTGCGCTTGATCTTGGGAGACTCGGGACATTTCTTCTTTTTCCTAATCTTTCGAATATTACACGAAGTATCCACAGGACGGAACCTATCTTTCTGACGTTGAGTCATACTGTCCCAAAGTCTGGCAACCTTCAGTGATACATCAACCATATCCGAGTCAGGATATCGATTGGCAAATCTGCGCATATATTTGAAAAACGCATCAACATCATTGGGATCAAGTCGACTGCGAGAAGCATCCATGTTACTAGCCTGTACAGAAGAAGCACGAGATTAAATATATATAGGACGCCTCGAAGGGCAGATTTTCTGTTTGTTTAGCGCCGTTGAAAGCACAATTTGTTATCTCAAATCAAAAATGTATTTTAACTTTTGTTTTATGTTAGCCAAAACGTTGTTGTTTGTACGTGTTTTTAATGTGTTATGAAAACATACAAGAGCTGCGTGAATATATTGGAATAATTGGTGACTGATAAATGATCGCCTACTAGCTTCTTTTTACTTAACATTTTTATTTTTCATACCAAAGATATATAACTCTTAGCGTGAGCTGAGCACCAGTCTTCTCTATATCTCATATAATTTTAAATATAGCTTCCATAAATTTCCAATGTACATTTATAGTAACTTTCTTCTACTCTCAAATTGTTTTCGTCAAAGGTTCTTTCCCACCTATTTTTAGGTTCTTACACTGTATTGGGTTTTTATAGATATTTCCAAATTTTTGCAACAAAAACTATACTATTGTACTGCTACTATTTGATTCTTTAATTTCTAATAATCTTAATATTATATTAGGTGCCATCCACTGGATCTCCCTATCACATTCATCCTTTAATAATTCTAAATTGGTAAATACTGTAAATAGTATACATATGTCCATATGTTATATGTAACATTAGTTCATATTTTCTTTTTTCCCCGTAAATGTAAAACAAGATTAAGTTGCCACTAAAGGTAGCAGACAACTCGTTAAATAAAATATACAAATTTTTAATAAAATAAAAAAAACAAGTGGAGAAGGATTATCTTCGGCGTGCCGAAGATTAAATACTCTTTTCGAACCTTAAAGCAATTGTTACTATTTTTCCGTGACTGCTTATTTAATCGCAGATATTAATGTCGCATACATATACCCCTACATATAAAATAAAATATATAAAGGTATTCATGTAAACAGGGACGTTTCACTATCCGCAGCTCGTGGACGCGTCCCTTAGCATTCATAAGTGCTACCGAATTGAACAATAAACAAGTTTCAGTTTTTCCAAAAAGTCAAAACTACATTACATATGTATACTACAATATACATACCAAATTTTGTGCCTGTTGCTCTTATACCTTTCAAGGCCGCTGTCGGAAATTGAATTGTCATAAAACTTAATCAGAACATATGAGAGCTTATATTCAGAATTTGAGATCCATATTTTTTTTCGCGTGGCATTGGTTTTGCCAATGAATTTAAATTTTTCTTTTGAATTATTCTATTAAAGTTACTTTATGTATGAAAAAAAAAATTAGAAACAATTTAGGAAATTTAAAATAAATGAATTTGATTACAGCTATTATATATTTGAAAAGAAGAATAAGAAACAAGTAAGAGTGCTCTAGTCGGGAGTGCCCGACTAGGAGATACCCTGAACCCAGTTCTGACTTCTATTAATACTTGCCTAATAGTGTGCATACATACAAACACACACATACTGAAAGCAGTGCATGCGGCTTAAGCAGTTAGCTTGCTTTTCGCTGAGCCCCATATAATGGAAAGTTAAATCTCAAATAACTTGTGTGTTTATTGTCCGATCTTACTGAAATTTTTGGGACATACAATTGTCAATAATATGTGTGACCTTCATAAATGGGTTTTTTTCAAATTTTGGGGATTGGGGGGTGGTATCCTAAAAGTTAAATATTTGTTACATGTGTATGCTATTCGAGATTATGCATGACAAATTTGGAGTCTCTAGCTCTTATATCTTTGAAGTTATGTCCCAAAAATGCTAGTCTAAAATCGAAATTTATCGATAACTTTTGAATGCGACGAGTTATCGATCAAATGAAATAAACTTGATCTGTCCCGGGATTAGGAGAACTTATATTCCAAATATGAAGTCTCTAGCTCTTGTAGTCTCTGATATCCGCGTGTTCATACAGACGGACGGACAGACAGACAGACGGACATGGCCAAATCGACTCGACTTATCATACTGATCAAGAATATATGCAAATGAATGCAATGGTATTGCTCAGAATTTTTCTACACATTGAAAGAATAAACGCTATAACTGACTGCGTAATACTCTGTTTATTTATTTTTATTTTTTACTGTCAACTAGATGCAGAAAATTAAACTAATAGTTATATTTTATTAATATGAAAGAATAATATAATATTTATACTCTTTTCGAAGAAAATAGTATATTAAGTTTGTCCTGAAGTTTGTAACGCATAGAAGGAAGCGTCTGAGACCCCCAAAAGTTACTGCCAATATGCTTATAAAAACAAAACAAATTGATCTAGCCATGTCCGTCTGTCTGTCTGTCTGTCTGTCTGTCTGTATGTATGCAAACTAGTCCCTCAGTTTTTGAGCTATCGCGATGCAACTTTGCACAGACACTTATTATTGAAGGGGACAGCACATTGGTCGGAGCCGGCCGGATCGGACCACTATATCTTATAGCTGCCATACACCTCAAAGTCGGTTTTGGCCATAAATCCGATGTTTTCAAAGCAATTGCCTTAAATTTCCTTGTACACTTGAACATCCTTATAACTCATCAATGGGTAAAATCGCAAATCGATTGAGTCATAAACAGCGAAGATATGCGTCATTAAATATTTTGAAAAAACAGGTGCATATGAGCAAACAAAGTCAAGCGCAAGAAAGCTTTTGATAGTCTGCTCTTCAAGGTATTTTGTCATCGATCATCAAAACGATTTGTGGCGTAAGGCGTAAAGAGCCGCGCTAACGAACGCATGTTTCGCAAGTTCAAGTTCGAGCCTCGGCGGCGACTGATTGTTAATTTAATACTTTTTTCTTTTTCTTCCTTCCAAATATATAACTGTAAGCAAATTAATTTGCTTCCAATAGCTTAGAACAAAAACAATGCCACGCGAAAAAACAAATGCTGACAAACGCGAGTTGCAGGTTGCAGGAAAACAAAACAAGGAAATTTGTAACAGTCGGCTCTTCAAGCAATTTTGTCAGCGATCATCAAAACGCTTGTGGCGTAAGGGGTAAAGTTGCGAACTGGTGAGCGAGAGGTCCTGGGTTCAAGACCAGCGGCGGCTGGTCATTTATTTTCATTTTTTCTTATTCTTCTTTTCAAATATATAATAACTGTAATCAAATTCATTTGCTTTCAATGGCTTAGAACAAAAACAATGCCACGCGAAAAAACAAAAGCTCAGTATAAATCGAGTTTGTCAGCGATTTTTAAAACTGCTTGGTGTAAGCAGTAAAAAGCAAAACAAGAAAGCTTTTGACAGTCTGCTCTTCAAGGGATTTTGTCAGCGATCATCAAAACGGCTTGTGGCGTAAGGGGTAAGGTTGCGAATTGGTGAGCGAGAGGTCCTGGGTTCAAGACCAGCGGCGGCTGGTCATTTATTTTCATTTTTTCTTATTCTTCTTTTCAAATATATAATAGCTGTAATCAAATTCATTTATTTTAAATTTCATAAATTGTTTCTAATTTTTTTTTTCATACATAAAGTAACTTTAATAGAATAATTCAAAAGAAAAATTTAAATTCATTGGCAAAACCAATGCCACGCGAAAAAAAATATGGATCTCAAATTCTGAATATAAGCTCTCATATGTTCTGATTAAGTTTTATGACAATTCAATTTCCGACAGCGGCCTTGAAAGGTATAAGAGCAACAGGCACAAAATTTGGTATGTATATTGTAGTATACATATGTAATGTAGTTTTGACTTTTTGGAAAAACTGAAACTTGTTTATTGTTCAATTCGGTAGCACTTATGAATGCTAAGGGACGCGTCCACGAGCTGCGGATAGTGAAACGTCCCTGTTTACATGAATACCTTTATATATTTTATTTTATATGTAGGGGTATATGTATGCGACATTAATATCTGCGATTAAATAAGCAGTCACGGAAAAATAGTAACAATTGCTTTAAGGTTCGAAAAGAGTATTTAATCTTCGGCACGCCGAAGATAATCCTTCTCCACTTGTTTTTTTTATTTTATTAAAAATTTGTATATTTTATTTAACGAGTTGTCTGCTACCTTTAGTGGCAACTTAATCTTGTTTTACATTTACGGGGAAAAAAGAAAATATGAACTAATGTTACATATAACATATGGACATATGTATACTATTTACAGTATTTACCAATTTAGAATTATTAAAGGATGAATGTGATAGGGAGATCCAGTGGATGGCACCTAATATAATATTAAGATTATTAGAAATTAAAGAATCAAATAGTAGCAGTACAATAGTATAGTTTTTGTTGCAAAAATTTGGAAATATCTATAAAAACCCAATACAGTGTAAGAACCTAAAAATAGGTGGGAAAGAACCTTTGACGAAAACAATTTGAGAGTAGAAGAAAGTTACTATAAATGTACATTGGAAATTTATGGAAGCTATATTTAAAATTATATGAGATATAGAGAAGACTGGTGCTCAGCTCACGCTAAGAGTTATATATCTTTGGTATGAAAAATAAAAATGTTAAGTAAAAAGAAGCTAGTAGGCGATCATTTATCAGTCACCAATTATTCCAATATATTCACGCAGCTCTTGTATGTTTTCATAACACATTAAAAACACGTACAAACAACAACGTTTTGGCTAACATAAAACAAAAGTTAAAATACATTTTTGATTTGAGATAACAAATTGTGCTTTCAACGGCGCTAAACAAACAGAAAATCTGCCCTTCGAGGCGTCCTATATATATTTAATCTCGTGCTTCTTCTGTACAGGCTAGTAACATGGATGCTTCTCGCAGTCGACTTGATCCCAATGATGTTGATGCGTTTTTCAAATATATGCGCAGATTTGCCAATCGATATCCTGACTCGGATATGGTTGATGTATCACTGAAGGTTGCCAGACTTTGGGACAGTATGACTCAACGTCAGAAAGATAGGTTCCGTCCTGTGGATACTTCGTGTAATATTCGAAAGATTAGGAAAAAGAAGAAATGTCCCGAGTCTCCCAAGATCAAGCGCAAGATGAACCCTTGCAGACCCAAACCGAAACCCCGATGCGCGGTGCGTCCGACCTTCCGGTGCCGACCGAAGCCTCCACGTCCGAGGCCCTGTCCGATGTCACGCACGAAGCCGGCTCCGAAGCCATGTGCGAAGCCAGCTCGGAAGGCCTGTTCGAAGCCAAGACCGAAGCCCCCATGTATTGACCCAGAGCCCAGAAGGTGCAGCAAACGAAAGAAGAAGTTCGGACCCCAAAACCCGGGCACAATGACGCTTAATGGATATTTAAACTTCCTGCGCGTCTTTTGGCGCAAGAATTGCGGACTTAGTCCCACCGAAGTGGTAAAGAAGGGCGCAGCCGCCTGGCTGCAGCTGCCCGAAAGTGACAAGGCTCGATATTACCGTCAGGTAGGGTTCCTAACCTAACCTAACCTAACCTAACCTAACCTAACCTAACCTCAAATGTTTCTCAACATAAAACTATTCCCTTTAAGGCCTGCAAAGTGGCCGGAAGCCGTAGCCACAAGCGCCGACGGACCGACTAAAAATGTGAAAAGTTTTCGATGTCTTTTACCTATTGGTTTAGAAAATATTTCCTATATTTGAAATTATATTATGTGGAAATAATATCAAAATTAAAAAATTAAAATTGTCTAAAATTATACACTAAAATTTATACTTGCTCAATAGAAAATTCGGAGAAGCTGTCTCACCGATCAAACTCTTAAGAGGTGGTGTTCCTCAAGGCAGCGTACTGGGCCTATTGATATATATCAATATCTATACGCCGGACCTTTAGACAGGAGGTTAGCGTGGAAGAAGCACCACCTTTTAAAGAAGCAGGCTGAGTAGAAGCTTAATTCACATTATTTGCTAATAGGCCGTGAGTCTAGGTTAGGCATCCGCCCTAAAATGCTTGTCTACAAGGCAATAATAAAGCCGATCTGGACTTATGGCATCCAACTCTGGGCAACTGCCAGTCGAGGCAAAGATTTCAGAACAAGACACTGCGTTTTGTGACTAATGCTCACATGTACCACGATAACGCCTCCATCCACAGAGTTGTTAAGATCCATTGAGTTAGTGAAGAGATAGACGTATACAGCTCCAGATTCCCACGAAGGCTCCACCAACTTACCAAAAGCCTAGCCATTGCTGGACAATAGCAACACCATAAGGAGGCTCCAGAGTGCATCCGCTGGACTTCCACCGGGATTAAAATGCTTAACCCACTCGTACTCCCATCACTAACCCCACCATGCACCACCCACAGAACTTCTAGATAAGCATCAACAAAAACATTCTTAGCTATAACTATTCATCATACAATACTATACTATACTATACTGCCAAGGAAAACCAGATCATTTAATAATTGTCCCTATGAGACAGATTTCAAATAAGTAATAAGTCGAACAAAATAAATGAAAATTTTATATATAGTAGTTTGTTTGAAATACATAAAATAGTTTTGTAACATTATATCGCTGTGGACGTAGCAATCGAGTAATGTTAAAACTTAGTTATTCCATTTAGTCTTTGCGAAATTATTGTAAAAACAAGTAAGAGTGCTCTAGTCGGGAGTGCCCGATATTTTATATTCTTGTTGTCTCTGATATCCGCGTGTTCATACAGACGGACGGACAGACGGACATGGCCAAATCGACTCGACTTATGATACTGATCAAGAATATATAAACTTTATATACTTATGCCTGTTACATACTTTTGCACAAAACCATAATACCCTTTTTACCCATTTTTCCATCCCACATAAATAGGAAAAAAGGGGATAAAATATAACAAGTAAGAGTGCTCTAGTCGGGACTGCCCGACTAGGAGATACCCTGAACCCAGCTCTGGCATCCATTCATACTTGCCTAATAGTGTGCATACATACAAACACACACATACTGCAAGCAGTGCCTGCGGTTTAAGCAGTTATCTTGCTTTTTCACTGAGCCCCACACAATAGAAAGTAAAATCTTAAATAACTTCTGTGTTTATTGTCCGATCTTTTTAAAATTTGTAGGACATAACATTGGCTATAAAATGTGTGACCAAACCAAATTGCAAGGTCATACCTTCAAAAATGAGTTTTTTAAATTTTTGGGGGGACTGGGGTGTGGTATCCAAAAAGTGAAAAATTTGTTACATGTGTATGCTATTCGAGATTATACATGCCAAATTAGGGGCCTCTAGCTCTCATAACTTGTAAGTTATAGCCCAAAAACGATGGTCTGAAATCGAAATTTATCGATAACTTTTGAATGGGAAGAGCTATCGATAAATTTTAATAAACTTGATCTGTCCCGGGATTACGAGAACTTATATTCCAAATATGAAGTCTCTAGCTCTTGTAGTCTTTGATATCCGCGTGTTCATACAGACAGACGGACGGACGGACGGACGGACGGACGGACGGACGGACGGACGGACGGACGGACGGACAGACAGACAGACGGACATGGCTAAATCGACTTGGCTGTTGATACTGATCAAGAATATATATACTTTATATGGTCGGAGATGCTTCCTTATGCCTGTTACATACTTTTGCACAAAACCATAATACCCTTTTTACCCATTTTTAATGGGTTCAGGGTATAAAAATGAAAATAAATGACCAGCCGCCGCTGGTCTTGAACCCAGGACCTCTCGCTCACCAATTCGCAACCTTACCCCTTACGCCACAAGCCGTTTTGATGATCGCTGACAAAATCCCTTGAAGAGCAGACTGTCAAAAGCTTTCTTGTTTTGCTTTTTACTGCTTACACCAAGCAGTTTTAAAAATCGCTGACAAACTCGATTTATACTGAGCTTTTGTTTTTTCGCGTGGCATTGTTTTTGTTCTAAGCCATTGAAAGCAAATGAATTTGATTACAGTTATTATATATTTGAAAAGAAGAATAAGAAAAAATGAAAATAAATGACCAGCCGCCGCTGGTCTTGAACCCAGGACCTCTCGCTCACCAGTTCGCAACTTTACCCCTTACGCCACAAGCCGTTTTGATGATCGCTGACAAAATTGCTTGAAGAGCCGACTGTTACAAATTTCCTTGTTTTGTTTTCCTGCAACCTGCAACTCGCGTTTGTCAGCATTTGTTTTTTCGCGTGGCATTGTTTTTGTTCTAAGCTATTGGAAGCAAATTAATTTGCTTACAGTTATATATTTGGAAGGAAGAAAAAGAAAAAAGTATTAAATTAACAATCAGTCGCCGCCGAGGCTCGAACTTGAACTTGCGAAACATGCGTTCGTTAGCGCGGCTCTTTACGCCTTACGCCACAAATCGTTTTGATGATCGATGACAAAATACCTTGAAGAGCAGACTATCAAAAGCTTTCTTGCGCTTGACTTTGTTTGCTCATATGCACCTGTTTTTTCAAAATATTTAATGACGCATATCTTCGCTGTTTATGACTCAATCGATTTGCGATTTTACCCATTGATGAGTTATAAGGATGTTCAAGTGTACAAGGAAATTTAAGGCAATTGCTTTGAAAACATCGGATTTATGGCCAAAACCGACTTTGAGGTGTATGGCAGCTATAAGATATAGTGGTCCGATCCGGCCGGCTCCGACCAATGTGCTGTCCCCTTCAATAATAAGTGTCTGTGCAAAGTTGCATCGCGATAGCTCAAAAACTGAGGGACTAGTTTGCATACATACAGACAGACAGACAGACAGACAGACAGACAGACGGACATGGCTAGATCAATTTGTTTTGTTTTTATAAGCATATTGGCAGTAACTTTTGGGGGTCTCAGACGCTTCCTTCTATGCGTTACAAACTTCAGGACAAACTTAATATACTATTTTCTTCGAAAAGAGTATAAATATTATATTATTCTTTCATATTAATAAAATATAACTATTAGTTTAATTTTCTGCATCTAGTTGACAGTAAAAAATAAAAATAAATAAACAGAGTATTACGCAGTCAGTTATAGCGTTTATTCTTTCAATGTGTAGAAAAATTCTGAGCAATACCATTGCATTCATTTGCATATATTCTTGATCAGTATGATAAGTCGAGTCGATTTGGCCATGTCCGTCTGTCTGTCTGTCCGTCCGTCTGTATGAACACGCGGATATCAGAGACTACAAGAGCTAGAGACTTCATATTTGGAATATAAGTTCTCCTAATCCCGGGACAGATCAAGTTTATTTCATTTGATCGATAACTCGTCGCATTCAAAAGTTATCGATAAATTTCGATTTTAGACTAGCATTTTTGGGACATAACTTCAAAGATATAAGAGCTAGAGACTCCAAATTTGTCATGCATAATCTCGAATAGCATACACATGTAACAAATATTTAACTTTTAGGATACCACCCCCCAATCCCCAAAATTTGAAAAAAACCCATTTATGAAGGTCACACATATTATTGACAATTGTATGTCCCAAAAATTTCAGTAAGATCGGACAATAAACACACAAGTTATTTGAGATTTAACTTTCCATTATATGGGGCTCAGCGAAAAGCAAGCTAACTGCTTAAGACTCGCCTGCACTGCTTGCAGTATGTGTGTGTTTGTATGTATGCACACTATTAGGCAAGTATTAATAGAAGTCAGAACTGGGTTCAGGGTATCTCCTAGTCGGGCACTCCCGACTAGAGCACTCTTACTTGTTAATGTAGCTGATTCACTGAATAGTAGCATCTTAATTTGCATAAAGTAACAGCTAAATTTAAATTAATCGAACTGTATTTTAGATCCAACTAACATTGTTCAAAAACTTCATGTTGTGGTGAGATATAAATGGATTCCTGGCGAGTTATCAGTGGTCGAATAAATTCTTTACGCTACTACTACTATTGATTTGAAAGATGTATTTAGTTTAAGCTGTAAATAAATAATAATAAAGTCTATCAGTGGTGGCAATGACATGAATAACAACTGTTCAATTATTACATTTTCAACCTTTGTATATTAAAATCCTCAGATATGACATGAATAACAACTGTTCAATTATTACATTTTCAACCTTTGTATATTAAAATCCTCAGATTCCGACAGTTATAACCTCATGCAGACTAAAAACTACAAAAACCTACGGATTGATCTTTTGTCCGATGGCAATTTAGCTGAAGTTTATAAAAATTATGTATAATCAAAATTGAATTTGAAACAAACAGATAGATTATAACCTGTTATATCAAAAATAACTATACGGTGATGTCTTCATCAATGCTTTACAAATGTCACTAAAAAAATATAATTTATCTTGCAAAGATAAAAAAAAATGGATTAAAATAAATAAAAATTTAATCTTGACTGGTGATCATTTTTGGCCATGTTTATATATTAATGCGACCAAAAACAAACACTTATATTTGCTTCTCACTGAAAAATAGTATATTAAGTTTCTTAGCGAAATTTTGTAACATAGAAGGGAGAGCGTCGGAGACCCAAAAGTTACTGCCAGTATTCTTAGAATGACAATACAAATTGATCTAGCCATGTCCGTCTGTCTGTCTGTCTGTCTGTATGTATGTATGCACACTAGTCCCTCAGTTTTTGAAGCGATCGGCGACCCCAAAAGTTACTGCCAGTATTCTTTAGAGGGGACAAGACACATTGGTCGGAGCCAGGTCCGGATCGGACCACTCTGTCTGTCTAGTCTGCCATACAACTCGTAGTCGGTTTTGCACACTTAGTCCCATCAGTTTTTAGAGCTATCGCGATGAAGGCTTTGCACTGATACTTATTTTTCAAGGGGACAGCACATTGGTCGGAGCCGGCCGGATCGGACCACTATATCTTATAGCTGCCATACAACTGGCAATGAAGTAACGGTTCTTAAAACAAGGCAACAAAATATTTTACGCGACAAATCGTTTTTGTACAGCTTATGAAATTTCAGCGGTGCAGCTTGGCATTCTGATACTTATTTTTCAATATTTTGCAGACACGCACATATGGTTGGAGCCGAAGCCGGATCGGATGCACGTGTATCCCTATAGCTGCCATACATACTGGCATTTGAATGTAGAGCTAGTTCTTTATTTCATAAACAACAATACAAATGTTACGCGACAAAACGAGTGGAGTACAGGCTTATGCAATTTCAGCGGTGCCGAAGATTGGCATTCCTCTTTTCGAACCTTAAAGCAATTGTTACTATTTTTCAACGTGACTGCTAATATTTAGATCATCAGCTATTAATGATCGCATACGTGTATCACTACATATAAGAATGAAATATATAAAGGTATTCATGTAAACAGGGACGTTGCACTATCCGCAGCTCGTGGACGGCGTCCTTAGCTTTCATAAGTGCAATACCGAAATTGACACAATAAACAAGTGGCGAAGGATTATCTTCGGCGTGCCGAAGATCAAATACTACTGTTCGATACCTGTATACTAGCAATATGCTTACCATATTTTGTGCCTGTTGACTGCTTATACCTTTCAAGGCCGCTGTCGGATATTGAATTGTCGCATACATATACCCCTACATCAGAACATATGAGAGCTTATATTCAAGGTATTCATGTAGATCCAGGGACGTTTCTCTTTCGCGCGGCATCGTGGTCGCGTCCCTTAGCATTCACATACAGTGCTTCCGAATTGATTCTATTAAAGCTAGTTTCATGTGCTTGAAAACCAAAAAGTCAAAACTACATTTAGGATATGTATACTACAATGAATTCGATTACCAGCTTTTGTGCCTGTTGAAAAGACGACTAAGAAAAAATGAACCTAAATGACCAGCCGCCGCGCTGGTCGGAACCCCAGTGACCTCTCGCTCACCAATTCGCAACCCTTACCCCTCACGCCACATATGCCGTGCTTGATGATCGCTGACAAGAATCCCTTGAAGAGCCAGACTGTCAAAAGCTTTCTTCGCGTGGCTACTGGTTTCGCCAATGCAGTTTAAATTTTCTTTTGACATTACTCGATTTATAGTGAGCTTTGTGTTTGACGCGTGGCATTAGTTTCTGTTCTAGGCCATTGAAAGCAAATGAATTTGATTACAGCTATTATATATTTGAAAAAGAAGAATAAGAAAAAAATGAAAATAAATGACCAGCCGCCGCTGGTCTTGAGACCCAGGACCTCTCGCTCACCAGTTCGCAACCTTACCCCTTACGCCACAAGCCGTTTTGATGATCAAAAAGCTGACAAAATCGCTTGAAGAGCCGACTGTCACAAAGCTTTCCTTGTTTTGCTTTTCCTGCTTACACTGCAACTCGCAGTTTGTCAAAATCGCTGACAAACTCGATTTATACTGAGCTTTTGTTTTTTCGCGTGGCATTGTTTTTGTTCTAAGCCATTGGAAGCAAATGAATTTGATTACAGTTATTATATATTGGAAGAGAAGAATAAGAAAAAGTGATTAAATTAACAATGAGCCAGCCGCCGAGGCTCGGTCTTGAACTCGCGAGGACCTGCGTTCGCTCAGCAGTTCGGCTACTTTACGCCTTACGCCACAAGCGTTTTGATGATCGCTGACAAAATTGCTTGAAGAGCCGACTGTCACAAAGCTTTCTTGCGCTTGTCTTTGTTTTGCTGCATACCTGCACCTCGCGTTTGTCAGCATTTGTTTTTTCGACGTGGCATTGTCTTGTTCTAAGCTGTTGGATGACTCAATCGATTTGCGATTTTACCCAGTTGATGAGATTATGGAAGGATGTTCAAGTGTACAAAGTATTAATTTAAGGCAATCAGTCGCCGCCGAAGGCATCGAGACTTGAACTGGCGAAACACGCGTTCGTTAGCGCGGCTCGTTACGGCTTACGCCACAAGATCGTTGTGGTCCGATCCGATGCCGGCATACCTTGACCAGATGCTGACTGTCCCAAGCTTTCAATAATGCGCTTGACTCTGTTTGCTCATATGCATCGCTGTTTGCTCAAAATACTGAGGGACGCATAGTCTTCGCTGTTCATGACTCAGATCAGATTTGCAGACTGTACCCATTGACGAGTCAGACAGGACGGTCAAGTGGACTAGGATCAATTTAAGGCTTTTGCTTTGATAAGCATCGGATTTATGGCCAGTAACCGACTTTGAGGGGTCTCGGCACGCTATCCGATCTAGTGCGTTCCGATCCGGCCGGCTCCGACTCAATGTGCTGTCCCCTTCGAAAGAGTATAAGTGTCTGTGCATAGTTGCTTTCGCAGATTAGCTACAATATAACTGAGGAGTCTAATGTTCTGCATACATAGCTGACAGTACAGACAGACAGACAGACAGACAGACGGACTTGCGCTAGATCAGTTATAGCGTTTGTTCTTTACATATGCATGTTGGCAGTAACTTCTGGGGGTCTCAGACGCATTGCCTTCTATGCGTTGCATATACTTCTGGATCAAACGTAATGATACTAGTCGCGTCGATTTGAGCCATGAATCCGTCTGTCTGTCCGTCCGTCTGTAATGAACACGCGGACTATCAGTTTGACTTTCATGCAGCTAGTTGACAGTCATATTTGGAATATAAGTTCTCCGAGTATCCCGCGGTCAGTTATCAGCGTTTATTCTTTCAATGTGTAGAAAAATTCTGAGCAACTACCGTCGCATTCATTTGCATATAGTCTTGATCAGTATGATAAGTCGAGTCGATTTGGCCATGTCCGTCTGTCATGTCTGTCCGTCCGGCTGTACATAACACGCGGATATCAGAGACTACAAGAGCTAGAGACTCCATATTTGGCATGCATAGTTCTCGAATCGCCGGGACATGTATCAAAGTTTATTTCACTTTGAGCGATACCACCCGCCGCATTCCCCAAAAGTTATCGATAAATTCCGATTTATGAAGGTCACTAGCATATTATGGGACAATTGTACTGTCCCAAAGATTTCAGTAAGATCGGACAATAGAGACTCACAAGTTATTTGTCATGCATTTAACTCTCGATTATATGGGGCATACAGCATGTAACAAGCATAGCTAACTGCTTAGGAGACCGCCCGCCACTGCCCGCAGTATGTGTGTGAAAAACCCTTTGTATGTAGGTCACACATATTAGTGACAAGTATGTAATAGAAGTCCCAGAATTGGGTTCAGGGTATCTCCTAGATCGGGCACTCAACACGACTAGTTATTTGCACTCTTAACTTGTCCATGTAGCTGGGGCTCAGCTGAATAGTAGCAAGCTTAATCTGCATTAAGCCGCATGCTAACTGCTTGCAGTAATCGTGCTGTGTTTGTATGTATGCACACTATTAGGCAAGTGTTCAATAGAACGTCATGTTGTGGTGAGATATACAGGGTATCTCCTAGGCGAGGCATCAGTGGCCGACTAGAGCACTCTTTACGCTCCTCCCGTAGCTGATTGATCTGAATAGATAGCATCTTAGTTTAAGCTGTAAAGTAACAGCTAAATATTAAAGTCTAATCGAGCTGGTGGCATTGTAGATGCAACTAACATCTGTTCAATTATTACATCTTCATCGTTGTGGTGAGATATAAAATCCGCAGATTCCTGGCGAGTTATCACGTGGTGCAGACTAAATTCTTTACGCTACTACCTACGGATTGATCTTTTGTCCGATGGCATTTAGTTTAAGCTGTAAGTTAATAATAATAAAGTCTATCAGTGGTGGCAATGACATGCATAACAACTGTGCAATTATGACATTTTCAACCTTTGATAGATTAAAATCCTCAGATTCCGACAGTTATAACCTCATGCAGACTAAAAACTACAAAAACCTACGGATTGATCTTTTGTCCGATGGCAATTTAGCTGAAGTTTATAAAAATTATGTATAATCAAAATTGAATTTGAAACAAACAGATAGATTATAACCTGTTATATCAAAAATAACTATACGGTGATGTCTTCATCAATGCTTTACAAATGTCACTAAAAAAATATAATTTATCTTGCAAAGATAAAAAAAAATGGATTAAAATAAATAAAAATTTAATCTTGACTGGTGATCATTTTTGGCCATGTTTATATATTAATGCGACCAAAAACAAACACTTATATTTATACTCTTTTCGAAGAAAATAGTATATTAAGTTTGTGCTGAAGTTTGTAACACAGAAGAAGGAAGCGTCGGAGACCCCCAAAAGTTACTGCCAGTATGCTTAGAATGACAATACAAATTGATCTAGCCATGTCTGTCTGTCTGTCTGTCTGTCTGTATGTATGTATGAAAACTAGTCCCTCAGTTTTTGAGCTATCGCGATAAAACTTTGCACAAACACTTATTATTCAAGGGGACATTGGTCGGAGCCGGCCGGATCGGACCACTATATCTTATAGCTGCCATATAACTCGAAGTCGGTTTTGGCCATTTCAAGGGGACAGCACATTGGTCGGAGCCGGCCGGATCGGACCACTATATCTTATAGCTGCCATATAACTCGAAGTCGGTTTTGGCCATATATCCCATGTTTTTGAATCTATCGCGATGAAACTTTTGCACTGATACTTATTATTCAAAGAGACATCACATTGGGGTCGGAGACCGGCCGGATCGGATCACTATATCTTATAGCTGCTATACAGCTGGCGCTAAATTGAAATATTCTGAGCAGCAAAAAAAAAAAATGTTACGCGACAAAACGATTTTGTACAGCTTATGAAATTTCAGTGGTGCAGTTGGCAGAGTGAAAATTGCCTATTGGTTCAAAAAGAGTATAAAATCTTCGGCACGCCGAAGATAATCCTTCCCCACTTGTTTTGGGTGAATTTAATTTCTAATAAACGTTTAATATATATTTTATTATACTTATTTTAATATTTTTCAACACGCAAATATTTAGAACATAAGCTATTTGATGAACGTGTTCCCAAAAGAAGAAAAGATGTTATTTGAATGTAGAGCTAGTTATTTATTTTATAAAAACAATAAAAATTACAAAAAAAATCATTAAAATACACAAAATAAAAACAATAAAAATTACAAAAAAAATCATTAAAATACACAAATAGTGACACACATACTTGTCTTAAAAGATGGTCTTATTTCCTCAAAATTCCTGTGTAGGAGATATAAGCTGCAACAAGAGGAAATATAGGTAAGAAGTTAATGTCCGGACTTGTTAAACCTTAACTTACCCTCATTATTTGTGGCTGAATATTTCTGCAGTTGGCATAAGTTCTTGAATTTCTTGATGACAATGGTGCCAGCTTTATTTTGGCAACCGCATGCTGGAGGTTTAGGGAACTGAGCCGTCACGGACAGTCCCAAGAGACATATCTTCGGAATGAATTTCTTACAGGTTTTCTCCGATACGTTTAAAAGGGCTGCAATGCAAATATGCAAAAAAATATCATAATGATTTCTATAGTTATGGAAAACTCACGTGTTTGACCCTTGTTGATCCTAATCGCATTTTCCTCATCCCTAAGGCAAGCATTTTGCTTTGGAACGCATACGCAATCCTGAATTACCCAGCACAGCTCTTTTTTATAGATGTTGCACTTCGTAAAAACTGAAGGATTGGCCTCCACAACACAGAAGACTCCAGTGACAAAAAAGAGCGCTCGAAACATTTGGGTAAGATAGATCAGTTGACTAAGTCAGCTTAGATGTAAAAGTCTTGCTTCTGCCACTGTTTTGGGTCTTTTTATATAATTTTTCAAAATGGCAGTCAACATATTATTATTTGCACAGTTGCAAATTGTTTTGCTTGCTTTGCAAACAACAACCAACAACAAACAATCGATATTTATAGGCCACAATATGGAGTTGAATCAGTCAAATATAAATATGTATTTTTAATTATCATACGCGTCCTTTGACTCGCTTCTACGCAACAACAACTCTGTGAAAGCAGTTAAACCAGTTGAAAATGTGTCACAAAAAGGCGAAAAATATATACAAAATAATAACAAAATGTAAGATACGTCCATGAATAATTATGACACCTTTTCGGCGGTTGGTAATTACACGCAGCAGTCATTAGCTCATTAGCATTAGAAGAGCTGCGAGCGACGAGCGCAAAAACAAAAGTCAAACAACGCCATTAACCCTTACCGAGGGGAAGCCCCCACCCCCACCCCCCTGCTCAAAAGCCACTACCCCAACGGCTGCTGTTGATGTTGTTGTTGCTGTTACTGTTGGCTTAGTTGGTAATAATAAAATAATAAGCAAAAAGTGTCATCATTTGAAGGTTGAACGGGCGTCGGAGAAGGCGCTGGCAAATCCTGACGGATTTCGTATGTAATTACTTCAATTAAACCATCTGTGACAATTGCCGCAGCCAAACATGAAATTCAACTTTACTTTTAAAATTCCCAATTGAGTTGAGGCGCATTATCCTGGCAACCAACCCCCAGGAGCCGGTAACTCAACGCGCTTTTTACCTTTACCTTTGCGACGTTGTTGCCTTTTGCAACCGTTGCTTTTATACTGTCTGACGTTGTTGCTGTTGTTGGTGTTTCGTTTGTTGTTGCTCTCTGTTTTAATGGGGTGACATTTATGGCACTTTATCAACTCAAAAGTCAATAATGCCAGCCAAGCATCTTACTTAAATGTGGCTTAAAAAAAGAATATGACGACGAATAAAAGACTGTTGAGAAAATTGTAATGCGATAAAAATGAAATTTTAAAATTTATGCCGCTTATTGTCAATTCCTTGCGCCTGTAACTCAAGACTTAAGGCGGCTAATGCTATCCGGGATAGGAACGAAATTTTTCTGGGTATCCAAAGTTTGTTATGACAACTGAAAGACGTTTGAAGAGTACGCACAAGTGTGGAAATGCGTACAGGCGACGACTGCGAAATTGTTGCAGGGCATTAGGCAAATGGATCCCGCAGGATTAGCTACCCAAACTCCAAGCTCCACTCTAAAAAAAAACATAATATAAGTGGGGTGCCGTGTCTTAAGCAGCCATTTGTTGACAGTTAGGCGCTGGCCTGGGAATTTCGCCTGAAACTTTGCGTAATTAGGAGTATCATTTCCGACGACGCGACGTGCCAGATCTTTGCCATGACGTTGACGCTGACTTCGAGCTGACTTGGAGCTGACTCTGTCGCTGCTGACAACTTTATTACGTTTCAACAACATTGTAAAAGTTAATTGCCAGCGCAGCCTTAAAGCCTGATGAGCATTTATCACCCTGTCTTTCTCTCTCTCTCTCTTACCCTCTATCTCTCTCTCTCTCTCTCTCTCATCAACAACTTGTTTAGGTTTGCGTGTCGTGACATGCAAAAAGCGGAGCATTCATTAGGCCCGCCACGTAGACTCTTGTTACCACATTTTTCAATTATAGCACATTTCCTGCCTTTTGGCTTTGCGCCCGACCTTATGCCTTCCAATTCTTTGTGTTTTCGTTTTTTGTTTACTTTTGCACAAATGAAGAATTATTGCATTTTAATTTGGCAGCCGCTGCGCAATGTGCCAAAACATGTGCAGGTGGCGCATTGGTTCGATGGTTCAGCGTTGGCTCGGTGGATCTGTGGTCTTATCGTTATCGTGGCAGCAATTTAAATGCTGTAAGGACACGGCAAATTCCAGCTCTAATGAAGTGCAGTTCAAAGTTCAAACCGCCGACTAATTAGCTGCTGCCGCCAGCCAACGCGCCACTTCATTAAAATGAGTGGCCTCAATGTGGAAACCACTAAAAAGAATGCAAGTCTCATTCTCTCAGTAGCTACACTCTGCTGGTCAGTTAGCCAGTTAGTCAGATAGTCAGTTGGCCAGTGGCTGTCCCAAAAAAAATTTATTGTTAAAAGCCGCTAATGAATTATTTACTGCCCATTTTGCCGTCCGGCATGTCCTTCATGTCCTTGCCGGATGCCTGCATTGGGGGGGTTGATACGTTGGCTCCGACTTCTCCACGCATAACTCAACCAGTTCACACCCTTAATTAACTGGCTGCGTGCGTGCGTGTTACCACATTTAAAAACATGCCCCGGTCCAAGCCCAACTTGGCTGTTAGCTGTTGGCCAACTTGTTTCTATTTTCAAAGTGGCCAAATTTGCGTGTGTTATTTTGGTTCTGTGACTTACGAGCGAATTGAAGGGAATTGCCTAACTGAAATTATGTTTATTAAGCATTTAATAAGCGTGACAAAGGTTGTTCCGGCACTATAGTGATAGGTGCATGTGAGAGGACTAAGTCACTCGGACATCTGAACAACAAGGTTCCGGGTTCGAATCCCCAAGCTATTGCTGCTGTCATTGTCTTAGCTGAAGGTCATAGTTGCAAGTCCTATATATCATATGCTATATAATAGTTATAGCTATCTCTAATCTATTCTAAAATGTACATTTATATATGTATCCAAAATATTCAGTTATTTTGCACTCATTCAATATGAACTCGATTACCGATTTCAGGAAAAAATCCGTCCGGTTCTATCCATCAATCATATGCATATGAATAACCATTTTAATCACTCCGAATTACGCAGAAGAGCGCACATGATGAATTGCATATTATGGCGGTGTATCCTTGTTATCCTGCGGGAGCTTGTGCGGAGGATATGTATATGAGTGCGGGAATAAGCGTATTCACTTGACAATCACTTTTGTTTTATTGCGATTTGCCATCCCCGACAACAGCAACAACAAGAACAACGAATACAACCGCACACCGAAGAACAACAGCAAAAATTTCCACTTGGGATAACTTGTGAGCAATTGCAACTGCACTGCGGCTGCGACTGCGGCGGTGGCGGTGGCGGTGACGGTGGCAAAGACAATGAGCGGTGCCTGCCAAATTGTTGTGGTGCAAAAATGCGGGCATATGTGCAAAGAGGCAATCGACAACACCAGAACAACGCAGCCATCAAGAAGCAAGTGCAGCAGCAGCAGCAGCAGCAGCAACAGCCGCAAACAACAACAACGGACCATTTACCAAGAAAATGAAAATTTATTGTCAGAAAATGAAGAAAAGCGCTTGGCAGCTTCAGACCCTGGTCTGGTCGGGTCTGGTCTGGTCTGGTCTGGTCTGTGGTTAGTGTTAGTTAGTATGTATAGCAGCCGTAACAACTAACAGGGCAATCAAGGTGATGCTTTGTTGTTTCAGCCTTTTCTGTCTAAGGGACCAACTATTATGGCTTTCTTATGTGTACGTCTAAGCAAGGAGTTCGGTACTGTCTCTATGCCAATTGTTTATCTGCAGTTGCATTGTCATTGAAATTGCTCTCGATTTGTCGCTCTATAGACGACGGAAGGGGAAGGGATCGGGGAAAGGGGGGGTTGGCTTTAACGCCTTAGCCAGCGGCTAATGGAAAATATGCGCGCAAATGCCTAAAATGATAATGGCCAAACATTTAATGCACGTTATTGCTGGCCAGAAGCAAAAAGGCAATTTGCGTTTGGATTTTGGTTTTGCTCAGGACACTCTAACCAACTCCATTCCCATTTCATCCCCTCCTGCCAGCCGCCCTGCCCTGCCCTGCCCTGCTCTGCCCTGCCTCCCTGTCCATGCCCTTTCCTGCCCCAATTGGCACGCCAGCGTCGAGAGCTAATGCAGTGAAATATTTATTGAAATTGTCTGTTCCCGGGGGGCCAATGCGGCGTTGTCAGTAACTGCTATTAGCCGGGGTCTTTAGCCAACTTGCAGCAGGGAATTAGATTGGATATTCGTATTTGGCTCCGACGCGTTCACTTCGCTTCGTTTCGTTTCACTTGGCTTGGCTTGACTGCCCAAAATGGCGCCGTTCCAAATGGTCTGAGTGCGAGACCACAATTTACGAGTCTCTGTTTGGCACTTTTAGCATTATTGCCCGGCCGCATGTTTGACTGGTTGGCATAAACAGGCCAAAGTAGGGCAAAAAGTTCGCACAGTTCTTCAGGCCCTCGCACACACACTTGATTATAAATAACGCACATTAATGCAATTAACAACAAAAAAGGCTCGCGCACTCACCTGAAAATTAGAGAGAGAGAGAGAGCAGCAGCTGAGAGTCCTTCACTCCACTCGAGTGCCACTTCAGTTGGGAAAAACATATTTATTCCGGCCCACGAGTAGAGGGTCGCAGGACCGCTGTGCTTGGTTTGTGTTTGCACAAAATATTTGTACTGATATCTAGCTAAACGCTTGCCGCAATTATGGCAGCGCAACCCGCAACGGATATGGATACTTGTAGCGCCTGCCCCTGCCCCTGCCTCCCGTTGCTGCCACGTGCCGCGCATGCGGAACTGCAACATTCGAGTAATTATCACACGCTTGTGGGCTTGTGGACTCGTTGGACTCGGGCACACGCGAGCCGTGCGCCGCCTTCTTGGCAACCCTGTCAGCCATTCACAATTCACTTGAGTTGTACTCTGTGCCGTGGCCAACAAATTGTTGCAATGTTATGAGTGGGCGTGGCCCGGAGCTATTTCAGCCGATGACAGCCAGCAAACAAGCAACAACAGGACGCACTACAAATGAATACTTCGATTGGCACGCGGCAGACGCGTCAAAAAGCCGTTGATTACGGAGGTTAGGTCTAATGGCTCAGTTGTTTGGTTTTAAGCTCTTAATGGGCACTTGATGCTTTGCAGTAGGAGAGACGAGAGGAGAGCTGAGTGGCTGTGTGGCTGTGTGGAGCGAAACCTTTTATCAATCGAATCGGACATTGCAAAGCGTATGATTAGCACAGACACACACTGCGAAAATCACATACGAACCTAATCCGTAATGTACAAAGAAGCGAAGCACTAAATCCTCGGCTATATAATAATACAAAAGATAGTATTTAACATGAAATGCTGACTTTTTAAATGAGATCTGGTAATTCCCAAGAACATAGGCAGAAAATGCTTAATATATACTGTCTTTATATTTTATTTATGTACAAAAATAGTTGCTCATCTAACTACAAACTAAGCAAAGTAGCTTTTTTTGTACATTAACAAATCATGATTATGCAACCTGGTAAAAAAAACTCATTACGCGCTCAATTGACAAAAAATGAATTAAAACCAAACTACTGTATCATATTTCGCATGAGAAGGTACCGTGGATAATGCCCGTTGCTAGCGGCATACGCGCTCTAATTAAAATTGATTAAATTGTATAGAAATCAAACAAAAAATGGAAATACCCAGCCAAAAAAATTCCATTAGATTCAAATGTCAGGCGCAGAGATGAGTTGCGTTGCGTTTTGGTGTTATCTATTTTGGGGCTCAGTGATGACTTCTCTGGGCTTGCATAGGAATGGGCATGTGGTATGTGGCATGTGGCATGTGCCATGTGGCATGCATATGAATTATTATTGGTTCGTCAAGCGCACAGTCTGTCTGTCTCTGGCAAAATAAAAACAGATTACAAAAAATTTTCCAAATTTTAGCTTGGCAAAAAAAACTAGCAGGATTTCATGCATGTCAACGAACCGGCAGTCAAATGAATATGGAATGCAGTCGAGGCAGCAACAGCAGCAAAAACCACTGAAATTTACTAAATAATTTGTGGGCCCTGTCGCAGTTCAGCTCCACCCGGGCAAAATGCTAGCAGCTGCTTTATCATCTTGTTACATGTTTCAATTTGACGTCTATTTCACCGGCATTCACCAGTTAGGCCTCCCGACTGGCTTTGTACAGTACATCATCCGTACATATGTATGCACATGCAGGCCATACCATACATATGGATGTGAGTATTCGAGTGCGAGTACATAAATCAAATCCGTTTCGTCGCAGACCTCTCAACGGCCATGGACAATCCATGTGTTTCATATTATGTCTAACGTTTCGTGCTCTTTCATTCTTTTTATTGTGGCGTTGTGCACCCAACTGTCAGCGGAAATTTTGAAAAATGGCAAAATGCCATTGATGAAAGTAAGCTGGCAAAAGCCCCAAAACGTGGTTACCAGTCAGTGAAATGGCGCAATGCAGAGGCGATACCAATGCCCAAATCTAAGCAATGCCCGAAAAAAGTTACAACACACCCACACACACAACACGTTGAGCAGGTGGGCGGGCGTGTTGACTTACAATATCCCAAAGCGAAAAATCGTGTAAGCATTTTTTGCTCCTTCTGCTACAATGGCAGCATTTTTTGGCTGTCCTCTTTTGCACTGATTAATTGAGGCATGTGGCCGGCAGTGTTGGCAGTCAACGAAATGCCAACCCAGCGGCTAGCGTAACTCTAAGTTAATTATTGCTAATATACGCGGCGTATGCGTATTTTTTCAAAAACTGGCTTAACATTTTTGCTGCTAGCCATGAGAACAATGCCTATTTGACTCGGAGACCGTAAAAGCAAAGAATTGAGCACAACAGGAATATAACAAACAACAGTTGTGCACAAGACAGCAGCAACGGCGGAAGAGGACTTGCTCTTCTATACCCTGTTTAAATGGGTTTAGGCTCATCAGGTAGATTAGATCTAACACAAAACAGCAAACCCGGAAAATCGCTGTCCAAATATTAATATCTTATCAAATCCTATTTTCTGTGGCATACTTTCGGTATAGTTGAACAAGTCAAAGTTTAACTGACGGATCTTAGCAAAAGTTGGCAAAAACGATCTATACATACATTAAAGATACCATTTATTTTACATATGCTACGAAACAACTATATTTCTTGATTGAATATTTTAATAAATGTTGACTTTAAAGATTTGGCATCACCCAAAAGCAATTCAAATTGTGTCCATCGACACTTTATTTTTATCAAATACTCAATGTAATTACTTGATTTACACGTCATAGTAACAAAATGACTGTTTGATATTCCAACATAAGCACGTCATATTAAATCTGTCTTACATATCTTATTTAACTATATTTAACTGGTATTTCGTAGTCCTGTCGACTCGTTTGTAGCGTTCTTACCTTGTTTTTGTTGTCATAGGCTATTATGCGGCAACTGCATTGTTTACAAGACCTCGAGGCTACCTGCCTTGGCAACTTTGCGCATTTTTTAATGGATTTGAGCTAACAAAAAACCACAACACAGCGCATTGAAGTGAAGAATTCGCACTCGCGTTCTGTGCGCGTTTTTAAACGCGTATGGGCTGGATCACATCCCAGCCGCCGGAGTGTCATGGAAAATGTTGTTACCCGGACATCCTGCTGCCTTCTGCCTGCTGTTGTCAATTTGGCCAAAGTGGTTTTTCAGTTGCTTTGCCGCGAAAAAAGGTGCGCAATCTGCGCCGAGAAAGGGTGAGTAGAGTCGGGCAGCAAATTGTAGAATGCTGGCAAAATTGCACTTGTGCGGCGTTTTAATCACTTAGGCAACGACGCCTACATTGGCCCTATCTGGGCGCCTCCTCTAGGCGTCTGTCTCATTCTATTTACTTAATGACAGCGAAAAGTGGCAGCCTCAACGCTTCGAGAGTCGCGCACGGCTCAGCGCCAGTCGACAAGTGGTGCCCAGGATGTGTAGCTATTGTCCTTGGCGCTGCGAGTTTAGTTTCCTTTGGCCAGGCCATTTCATTAGACTAAAATGCGCAACCCACACGTGTTTGCGCCGAGAAGCCTTTTGTTTAACGCATTTCGCTCTGCTCTGATCGTAATTTGCATTTGGCTGCTCCATTGAAGCGCTAACAATTGAAGCCAGCCCGAGTCCTGCCCAGCTGTGCCTTTTTCTACCCTGCTTTGTGCGCTTTGTTCAAGTGTTCCAAGTGCGCCAAAAGGCGCGCAAATATCTTTTGATTCCTTTTACTTTTCGGGGCGCGCGCCTTCAATCGAACAAAACGGAGCACACTTCCGAATGCTGCCTCGCTTGCTTTTGATAGCTTTTATTTATCATTTGGATATGTAGTTCTGTGCGCCAGGACTTGCTGCTGTTGCCTGTCATCAATCAAAAAGTGCGCCAAATCAAAATGTCATTTGTGTGTGGACCTGCGCCTTTGTGTCTGCCTTTTCGCAGCGTGATTTGCAGCTTTTGTACTCAGATCTCAGGGGACGAATTGCTTTCAGAGCACTGGGGGGAAGAGCTTTCATAAATCCTCGCTCACCCCCGCTCCATCTACGCAGCATGTTTTGCCAGTTTCAGGCAGATGCAAAGTCCACAATATCCAACTAGGTACAAGATATAGATGCCTACCAAATCGGAATGCAGCTGCTCTACAGCTAATTAATAACTGAAACAAGTGCCGAAGACTTTATACTCTTTTCGAATCTTTGTACAGATTTCACTAGCTTATCTTTTATGCTTGAAAACAATCCGGGAATAGTTCGCAGCTATCAGTCTACAGCTGTTTCTTTCCAAATATCTTATATTCGCTACTCATGACTCAATCGAAATTTTAGACATTGATGAGTAATATGAATATTGAAGTTTCTAAGGCAATTGAATTTATAGCTGAGAAACTAATTTTACAAAATATATATATGTTCAATATAAAAGTACGTTTCATTGAGTTCTGCTCATGGTTGTAGCATTTTCGAATATCGGATTTTTGATGGAAACCAAGTTGATATTAGGCTTCTAAGTCCCTGGAAATGCCTTTCAGACATCCAAAACTCCCATAACTTTGTCAAAACATATCCGAGTTTTGATCATGATTTTGCTTAAATAATAATTCAGCATTAAAGTTTTAAGCAATTTTAAATTTTCGATTTTCTACTAAAGACAAGGGGTAGATAGTCGCGACAAATGCCTTTCAAACATTGAAAACCTTTGTCAAAAGTGATCAGATTTTCGTTACCGAGGCAATATGTATCATGGTTTGGCATCTGTAATAGCTTTGTATTTAAATGTGCAGCATCGTCATCATAATCAAGTTGAAACATACTAGATTTATATTGACAATCAAATAGAAACCAACATAGACGAGTTAATTATCTGGAAAGGTTCAATCACACAAAATGAATTGAGTTGCCACACAATGAGGCAGCCGCAACCCCCAACAAGGTGCTTTAAAATGCAATTTATTACAGGGCAGGCAAACAGTTGAACGTGTGGCAACCACAAGACTTATACCAATTTTACACGTAATAGCGACATAAGTCAGCCGGCAGAGGATGTCCCAACATATGTCGCTAACTGCCACTGGCGTGGGGCTCATCCACCAATCCACCAATGCAGCAATCCACCAATGCAGCAATCCAGCAACCAGGCAGCGAACCAACAAACCGCCCACGCAATCAAATAATTCTGAATCATTTAGTTTTTTATGCCAGGGATGGGCCATTTCATTTGCTATCCAATCGCGTATACTGCTGGCACTGCTGCTTCGATTAAGACATTTGGTTTAACTTGCTGTTCATTATAATCCACTCTAAGCTTGCAACAGGACACTGTCGGATGTAAGTCGAGTATTCCCCGAAGCACTAAAGCACCATCATCACCAGCACCGCCGTCCCCACCCTGCGGCACAACTCTATTATTAAATGCACTTTTAATCTTGACTGCCTCTCTCTCCCCCTCTCTCTCTCTCTCTCTCTCTCTCTCGGTCTGTTTGTTCGATGTTCGCTTTCAATGATTTTTCCATTTGGCACCCTCAAATGGCGAACGATTATCACCCTGAAATGGTACTTTACACACACAAAGAATGTCATGCATTGAATGGAATTGAACTGCTACTCGGTAGACTCGGTAGTCCCGCAACCCGAGCAAAATCCCGACACCCGCACCAACAAACTCCACTTTTTGAAAGGTATTCCTGGCGGCAATCCGCTGTCGCAACGGTATCGAACGGACTTGGCTGGTGACTATGTGTGCATATATAGATATGTGTGTGGTTATGTGAGCTGTTTTTTTAGTCATGCTGATATCATTTAAAATGTGGTCGGGGAATATTCTGGAACATCTCGTAGATTAGTTTGCTTCAAACTGATTTTTAAGCACAAATGAAACAGATAGAAGAGCGCATAAATAAGTTGCCCTTTGGCTTGGTTGGGAAATGTCAACTATCCCCAATGTGACATTTTTTTGGCCAGTCTATAAGGTAGTTCCTTAACAGCCTGCCATTTCGCATTAACAAAGATATGATAAAGTTGTGTTGCCATTAAATGTCAACTAACTGGCTCGTTTCCTGTCTGGTGTCGATTAAATGAACTCGCTACCGCTCGCTATAACCCAACCCCAGTCCAATCAGACAACCCAACCCAACCCAAACCTCCTCTCCTCTTCTCATCTCATCCCATCCCATCTCGCACATCTCACAGCGGGCACAATTACACGCCGCAGACCCTAAAACATTGCATAAACAACAAACAAGCAGAAACCGAGCACACAAAATTCTGCCTGATGGCCGTACAGAGATGGATGGATGGATGGATGGAAGGACAAAAAAAAAAAGGAATATAAAAACCAACCCTGCTAGTAGTATTGTGTACAGGGGGGGTTCTCTTAAAGAGCACATAATTGGTCTGTAATCTATTTTTGACAGATTGAATTTCGCTTTTATCTTGATTTTGTTTTGACTGACTTCGTTGCTGCTCCTGCTCCGGCAGTAGTCGTAATTGGGTTGTATGTGCAGCTCAACCCACCCAACCACCCAACCACACAAGACCCACTTGCCGGTTGAGGGGGGTTGCTGTTTGCTGTTTGCTGGTGCTGTTGCTGTTGCTATTGTTATCGTTGTTGAAGTAAAGATTTGCTAAATGGTCGAAGTGGGTTTGGTGTATAGTTTAATATGATAAGTGGGTTGCTTCTTATGTTCGGGCTTGAGTTTGGCTTTGGCTTTGGGTTTGGGTTCTGAATGCCGGACTTTCCGGGCTGCGCTTGGGGAGTTTATTCAGCGTCTGCAATCGGTTAAATGCCAATTTATGCGTTGGAAATTTGGTAATTTTAAACCACAAAGATTTTCACATTCAGATAAATAGCGTTTGTGCGAGAGAAAAAAAGTGTTGGCATCTTTTGCAGCCGAATTGTTGGACATTATTCATGACACAGCTCAAGTGTTTTGAATACTTATTATAATAAATTATATTAGCCAACAATGGGGACAATACACCCCTGGGAATTATCCAATCATATTTTTTTGTATTCTGGCCTGATTCGACTGCCAACCAAAAAATGTGTCAGCTTAAATGAATGCAGTAAAAGATTGCAGATAATTTTGCATTTCAATTTCGCACTTGGACGCGTTTGTTTCCGCTTATGATTTGTTTTTTCTTCTTTTTTTTTTAGTCCTAGAAAAGCGACAGCTAAATGGAGCTCACAGAGCTACATTTTTTTGTCTTTGTCAGAGAAAATTACACACCGCATGCAACCCATTTAACTTGCCGTTTAACAGCTACCCTAAGCCCTTGGCCGCCTATGTATATAACCCTTACAAAAGTCAATTTTTGAAAATTGTGTGGCATGTCGCATAACCTGTAATTTTCACACCATACCCGCCCCTTAACTCGATGAACTTTGTGTGTCATTTATTCATTTGCAATTCCATTCAATGTTTCACTGGGCGTTTAATGAAATGTGCGCTTGCGGCAGTCTTATATAAATATGGTTTGTTCCATCGCCATGGGGTCGCCATTAACGCGCTGCTATGATACCCACTTGCTGTTAACCGGGGCGCAGGAGCCAGCGGCCAGCGGCCAGCGTCAGCAAACAAACAAATAAACTCGCAATATGTTCCCTCACTTGCAGCAGCAGCAACAGCAACAAATGATGTTTCAATCAGGCGACTGCTGCGGTGCAAAAGTTTGTTCAATTTTTTGCAATTAAAATGATTTTGTTCACATGACACCCAACTGGGTCTCAGCTGCTGGTCGACACTTGCCTGGGAATGGAGATATGCAACAGCAACAACAGCAGCAACAACAGCAACTACAACATCAATAACAACAACTACAACACAATTTGGTGCTGTTTTAATGAAGCCCTTTCAGTGGTTGTCAAGGCGTCGAACAATGGGTTTGGGCATTGGGTCTTAAAAATACTACCGATAATGAAGTTATTGTAGACCATTGGTCGCAGTCTCGCCATTGTAGAACATTGTAGGTCTAAGCTCGCTGGGCTTTCTATACATTCAAACCAAAGTCACTATCATGATTGAGGCAACAAATTTTCAGTGCTGGATTTATATTTTTATGATTGTCGCCCAAATCTGAATTTATTTCAATTTAGACAAAGTTGAGGGAGTTTTAGGTGTTTCTAGGGACTTGGGAGCCATATTGGGTCTTGTTTTTTGATATTTGAAACATTGGCCCGACACTTATTGTCCTACCTAACGTAATTATTATATTTATACTCTTTTCGAAGAAAATAGATTGTTAAGTTTGTGCTGAAGCTTGTAACACAAAGAAGGTAGCGTCGGAGACCCCCAAAAGTTAATGCCTGTATTCTTAGAATGACAATACAAATTGATCTAGCCATGTCCGTCTGTCTGTCTGTCTGTCTGTATGTATGTATGCAAACTAGTCCCTCAGTTTTTGAGCTATCGCGATAAAACTTTGCACAGACACTTATTATTCAAGGGGACAGCACATTGGTCGGAGCCGGCCGGATCGGACCACTATATCTTATAGCTGCCATACAACTCGAAGTCGCTTTTCGCCATATATCCCCTGTCTTTAAAGCTATCGCGATGAAACTTTTCACATATACTTATTATTTTATCGGCCGAATCAGAACACTATATCTTATAGCTGTCATACAACTGGCAATGACTTAAATATTCTTAGAACAACAAAAAAAAAATGTTATGCGACAAAACGATTTTTTACAGCATCTGAAATTTCAATGGTGCAGTTGGCAAAGTGAAAATTGCCTAATGGTACGAAAAAAGTATAAAATCTTCGGCATGTCGAAGATAATCCCCACTTGTTTTACTATCAGTCTCATGTTTTTTGAAAACCTAAAGTTACTCTATTTATTAGTCGATTATTATTATCATTTCATATTAATATAAAGGATAATCGGGAGAGACATATGCTCTGTTTTTCTCTGCTTGTTATTTTGAAGAACCCTCGGAAACTGGGCTCTTGGCTCCGCATCTTAACATCCTTCATGTCGACGAGCTTGACAGCCTAACAACAAACATACATTCCTAAGACGAGCTGTTTTCTAATGCTTTTATTTGGGCTTAAGTTAGTTTTTGACTGAAAGTTCATTTCGATAGTACGTAATCCCAGAAGTGCTATAACGATTGTCACAAATTAACCTTAAATTGAGCTCAGTGACAAATCACAGTGCACACCGTTGTAACTAGTCAGTTAGCTCTTATGCAACTTTTATGACATCAGGCAGGAGTAATAACGACAACAACAACAACAACAACAACAACAACAATAACAATAACAAGCGTCACAATGGCAAGAACATAATGCATGCTGAGCTTAGTTCGCTGTCACAAAGGGGTCTATCGTTGGTTTATTTGGCCGCAGGCTAAATGACATTAAATTACACAACGACTAAAACAGCAACAACAACAACAACAATAAATAGGGAGGTGGGTTCGGGGGGCAGGGACTGGCAAACAATCAACGCACAGAGTGTAGTGCTGCGATTTGAAAAATGTTGCGCAGTAGTCGCTGGCAAAGCGCTTTACAACAGCTTGCACGGTGTATCCTGTGCTCGTCCTGGCAGCAGCAGAGGCAGCAGCAGCGGAGGCAGCAGCAGCAGCGGCTGCATAACTCGTTGCTGAACATTGTTGACTTCCTGTTTTTACACAGTGCCGAGTAAGGCTATGGCCTACAATAAACCCGCTGGCTCCGTAATTTGTAGGTACACTCAACGCGACGCGACGAACAATGACGCGCATCAAATAACATTTGCAGCGAGGACTCCCGATTCACGATCCTTGACGCCCAATTGCCAACAGCCGAGTGCATTTTTATTGTCATTCAATTGGATTCGAATTTACAGCGGCAGTTCGTGTGACAATTGACGCCTTGCAAACAGGAAGTCTCCTGCTCCTTGCTGCGTCCTTGCTGAGTCCTCGCTGATCGCCAGCGAAATTTGAGCCCAGCTCGCATTTGATTAGCCAGCGACTTGATCTTCAGCTCACAGTTCTTGGCCTCAATTCGCACCAATTCGATTGATGTTAATTGCAATTGTGCATTAGGCTCTGCAAGTGTATATATGTGTGTGTGTGTGTGTGTGTGTGTTTGTTTGTCCTCGCATTGTGTAATTTGAGTTCAGTGTTTGCGCATTGTTTGTGTTATTGCATTAATTTACGACAATATGGTGCGTAATGAGCCGGAATTTGATTACGACCCTGTTTTCCTGCCTACTGCCTCCTGTGCAGGACTTCCCGATGCCTGAGTGCCTCTTTGTGTTAACAGTTGTAATTATAAGAGCATGTTAAATAGCTTAGACTCATATTGCCCACTCAAAAGGAGTCATATAACTTATCATTTGAGAGCGTATTAATTCAAACTCTATTCATTTACCAAACAAGCTTACCTATTATGTAAGTAGAATGACAGTTGAGCTTACAAGCAGCATATAGGACAAATAAATATTATTGTAAATACTTTAAAATGTTTCAGCTTTTAAGGTATTTTCCGTCTTGACTCAGATGAAAAATTGTGTTTCTAATTTGAATGTCAGAGTGGGGTTCAACCCTTAAATTAGCTTATTTTGCCCAAAATTTCAACATTTGCCTATATACGGTTTTGTTAGGTATAATTTGCATGTGAATATTTACTGAAATATATGTCTTTTGATTTTAATGATGTTTTAATACATAGGAATATTTCTATTGTGCCACGAATTTCATTTATAGATAGAAACTTAGCATTAATAAAAGCGCTTCCCTAGCTAAATGCAACCTAACCCCCTTTTGCTAAATCAATGAAAGGATATTTGTGGATTTTATACCATTTATGAACAAATTCTCTTTAAACTTATATGTATATATATATATGTATATATGATTTGACTTTAAAAATTAATTGGAAACCTTTTCATCTGTTATGCAGCACATGTGTCTATCCATATAAAGCTAGCATAATAGTTGCATCAAACACGAAATATAACAAGCCATAAGGATGAAATGAATTGCTGCAAGAGCCATAAAAAACGGACAGCAGTGGACGGCAGTCAGACAACAAATGCAAGTTGATTAATGCACCTCAAACACACAGCAAACAGAACAACAATAAAAAAGCGAAATGAGCAAGCCGCAGCGCAGCGCTGATGAGTCTATTACAGACAATAACAACAAAAGTAACAGCAACTGACGCAATTGCAATTGCCCATAGTTGTGCCACACACACACACACACACACACACACACATAGACACAACCACCCCTCCAGCAACCCTAGACACAACCAAAAAGGCACGCGCTATACGCACTAAAATCAAGTCTATAAACGAAGCGCCAACCGCAATGGCTAAAAAATAAAGTACATAAAGAGGCCGTCATAAAAGGGCGAAGAGCTAAAAATTGGCAACATTATCAGGCTGACCAACACACACACACACACACACACACACACTGGCATTGTTATAATGACAAGAATAATGCGAGTTGTGAAATAAAAATAAATGTGCTAAATGGATTATAAAATACAAAGAGCGACAGTCATAATGGCCACTCAGACACTCGACAACCAACAAACAAAATAAAATTGCACAAAAAAAAAGAAAACACAAACTATTGTCGTCTCTTTTTAAGCGTACTTTAACTGGTGTGTGGCCATTGTACTTAATTGAACTGTCAGCCAAATAAAATAGATAAACACAATAGCCCACAACGACATGGGAACATTCAGTATTTTTTATTGCATGTGACATTTCAGCAAGCTCAGACAGCAGCGAATCAGGAATTACATTTTTACTCGCATTTCAGACCCGGTCAACGTTGTTGCATTTGCCGTCTGGCATAAGGTAGACAGACATGTACATTTCTATATATAATATATATATATATATATATGTATATATATGTATATATATAAGGGCCTGCCAATACAATAGCCAACTTTTCGCTAAGCTGCCGCACTTCATAACCAAAAAGGCTGCAATTAAAATAAGTACCTCGCCGTTTGGCTGCTACGTTCTTGGTTTGGGCACTGCTGGGATTTGAATGTGCACGTACAACATCAACACCCAAAAAAGTTACCCAAAGTTCTCGTACACACACATACATACATAACAGTCAGCTATTTAAATATAAGTATGTCTGTGGTATATAAGCACATTGTGTTCGCAAGCTAATTAAGAAATTACTGCAGGCAAAACAGCGCCCAGTTGCCAGTCGCAGCACCACCCAAACCACTTTGCCGCCACTGCCATCGCCGAAAAGCCATTCAATATAAGTATGTATGAGAACGAAAAATGATATTAACAAAAAAAAGATAAGCAAGGCCAACCCGAAACGATAGAGGCCAAGCCGAAGTACCAATGAGCTGCACAAACGAATTTCCCAAATTTTATTACTAACGATTTACAATCTTTTAAGTATTTAACTATAGAAGCCTAACAGCTTAGATTGTTTGTTTAAAGTAAGTTATTTGACCTTGTTTAAGTAAGTTCTTTAACCTTAAAGAATCTTATAGCAATCTACCATATAATTTTGAGACATGTTGGTATCCTGTACGAAACCACTATATAAACTTATATGCTGCTCCATTAGCATGTCGCCCTACGCAAAAGGAGCTCACAAAATTCAGCAACCAGACACACGCGGCCACCCCCTCAGACAATTCACTTTACATATGAGCAAATGTGTTCCAAAAAAAACAAAAAACACAAAAAAAAACGATAGAAATAAAAGAAAAATGCACAAAAAAACCAAAACTGAAATTATGAAAAGCAGTCGAAAGCAAGCATTCAAAGTGCTCCTACCTCAAACAGGCAGGACGAGCAATTTTCATAATTTCTCTACAATTTTCAACCATTTTATGGAATAAATGGAAATTTTTGCTTCTTTTTTCGGCGCACATTTCCTTCGACAAACAAAAAACGAAAAAAACACACCAAAAAAGCAAGAGAGAGAAAAAATAAGAAAAGCCATCAAATCCATTCATGCGCTTAAATAAAATGCTCAAGCACTTGACTGCATCCATAGAAAAAGAAAAAGGACACAGTCGAAAAAAAAAGCTGATATAAAATAAAATATGCGAGTTGTTGAAGTAGCCGAGGGAGAGAATCGCACATAAAAGGCTTTCTAATTTGTTCAGATGGCTTCAATGTAAACCAAATATTTAATAGAGAAAGTACCCTTTATGCATATAACAAATGAAACTGAGCCATTGTTAAAATTGCCTTGATTTCTGCTAACAACATTTGTATTTTGTATATTAAATTATGAAAGTATTGCCTTGCGGCAAGAATTACAATATTATAATGAAATAATCTCAATAAACTTCAAGAATTTACTATTAAATTGCTTTTAATAAAAAAGACGTGTCAAATACAACGCCTCAAATAATTGACTATTATTTAAAACGCTTAGAGATGCAGTTGATCAAAAGCAAACATATTAGCTTACAAACATTCATTTGCAGCTGCACGCAGACATTTATAGTATTTGTATGTATAAGTTAGTGGTTATTCAAACTAGCAATCGCTTGTGGAGCATAACTGCAAGCATTTTATGCATTTTTATTGCCATTTATTCGCAGCGCACAATTTGCAATATATTTTTGCAATTTAACACGCCGCGCAATACAGCCGGAGGGACTCGATTCGCGGATGTACATACATATAGGCAAGGAGCATTCAACGCGCTCGGTGCGAGTTAACAACAACGAAAGTGCACAATAAACGGTAACTTAAAACGCCCAACAACAACAGTATCAACAACACAGCAACTGCATCAATTGTTGTTGTCGCCTACAAACATCGCACGATATGTACCATTTAATGCATATTTATACATACACATGCATTATGTATGTATATTTGTGAATTTATATATTTGCGTCCGGCAATTAAACGTAAACAAGCGATTCTGGCAGTCATGTGTGTGCGTGTGCCTGAATTGCCGACTGCCAATGGGGAATAGTGAAGGCAAAGCCCATTATAAAATGGCAGTAACAATAATACAGAAATGCTTATTTCAAATGCCAGTAAATTGCCGCGCCGAATCGAATTCTCGCCACAGCACAGAATGGTAGTATATATATATCTATATATGTATACTTACATATTAATGTATGAAATGAGTGCATTTATTTACAAATCTCAGCACAACATCCATACAACTTGGGATCTCCATTCGTAACAGCTTGCAGTAATTATTAAAATTTGTATGTACCATTTTTATACTCTTTTCGAAGAAAATAGTATATGAAGTTTGTGCTGAAGTTTGTAATGCACAGAAGAAAGCGTCGGATAACCCCAAAAGTTACTGCCAGTATGCTTACAATGACAAAACAAATTAATCTAGAAATGTCTGTCTGTCTGTTTGTATGTATGCAAACTAGTACCTCAGTTTTTTAGCTATCGCGATAAAACTTTTCACAGATGCATATTATTCAAAGGGACAGCACATTGGTCGGAGCCGGCCGAATCGGACCACTATATCTTATAGCTGCCATACATCTAAAAGTCGGGCTTGGCCACAAATCCGATGTTTTCAAAGCAATTCCTTTCAACTTCCTTGTACACTTGAACATCTTTATAACTCATCAATGGATAAAATTGCAAAACGATTGAGTCATAAATAGCGAAGATATCCATCACTAAATGTATACAAAGCCAAGTTCAAGTTGCAAGTTATGCAGTTGGCCGAGTGAAAATTGTCTAAAGGTTCGAAAAGAGCATAAAAACTTCGGCATGCCGAATATAATCCATCCCCACTTGTTTCAGTTGATAAGGTCCAGCTCTTATGAAAATAGCTCAATGTATCCTCGGTGATTTTCCACATCGTCCAATCAGTCTACTGTGCACTTTTATACTTTGTCCATTATATGTAAACTGATGTTAAACAAGTGGAGAAGGATTATCTTCGGCGTGCCGAAGATTAAATACTCTTTTCGAACCTTAAAGCAATTTTTACTATTTTTCCGTGACTGCTCTTATTTAATTCGCAGATATTAATGTCGCATACATATACCCCTACATATAAAATAAAATATATAAAGGTATTCATGTAAACAGGGACGTTTCACTATCCGTAGCTCGTGGACGCGTCCCTTAGCATTCATAAGTGCTACCGAATTGAACAATATACAAGTTTCAGTTTTTCCAAAAAGTGAAAACTACATTACATAATATACATACCAAATTTTGTGCCTGTTGCTCTTATACCTTTCAAGGCTGCTGTCGGAAATTGAATTGTCATAAAACTTAATCTGAACATACGAGAGCTTATATTCAGAATTTGAGATCCATATTTTTTTTCGCGTGGCATTGGTTTTGCCAATGAATTTAAATTTTTCTTTTGAATTATTCTATTAAAGCTACTTTATGTATGAAAAAAAAATTAGAAACAATTTAGGAAATTGAAAATAAATGAATTTGACTACAGCTATTATATATTTGAAAAGAAGAATAAGAAAAAATGAAAATAAATGACCAGTCGCCGCTGGTTTCGAACCCGGGACCTCTCGCTCACCAGTTCGCAACTTTACCCACTACGCCACAAGCCGTTTTGATGATCGCTGACAAAATCCCTTGAAGAGCAGACTGTCAAAAGCTTTCTTGTTTTGCTTTGTACTGCTTACACCAAGCAGTTTTAAGAATCGCTAACAAACTCGATTTATACTGAGCTTTTGTTTTTTCGCGTGGCATTGTTTTTGTTCTAAGCCATTGAAAGCAAATGAATTTGATTACAGTTATTATATATTTGAAAAGAAGAATAAGAAAAAATGAAAATAAATGACCAGTCGCCGCTGGTTTCGAACCCGGGACCTCTCGCTCACCAGTTCGCAACTTTACCCACTACGCCACAAGCCGTTTTGATGATCGCTGACAAAATTGCTTGAAGAGCAGACTATCAAAAGCTTTCTTGCGCTTGACTTTGTTTGCTCAGACTATCAAAAGCTTTCTTGTGCTTGACTTTGTTTGCTCATATGCACCTGTTTTTTCAAAATATTTAAATGACGCATATCTTCGCTGTTTATGACTCAATCGATTTGCGATTTTACCCATTGATGAGTTATAAGGATGTTCAAGTGTACAAGGAAATTTAAGGCAATTGCTTTGAAAACATCGGATTTATGGCCAAAACCGACTTTGAGGTGTATGGCAGCTATAAGATATAGTGGTCCGATCCGGCCGGCTCCGACCAATGTGCTGTCCCCTTGAATAATAAGTGTCTGTGCAAAGTTGCATCGCGATAGCTCAAAAACTGAGGGACTAGTTTGCATACATACAGACAGACAGACAGACAGACAGACAGACAGACAGACAGACAGACAGACAGACAGACAGACGGACATGGCTAGATCAATTTGTTTTGTTTTTATAAGCATATTGGCAGTAACTTTTGGGGGTCTCAGACGCTTCCTTCTATGCGTTACAAACTTCAGGACAAACTTAATATACTATTTTCTTCGAAAAGAGTATAAACAGAAGTGCTTATCGTATTTCATGTTCATTAAGACTTGCATCATCCAGTCCTTCGATATACTCACCATATAGCCCACTTAAATCCATAATGATAAAGGCACACGTATAGTTGTAATTACATAATATTTTATTGTTATTTGTATTTACTTTTTATTTAAGCATTTTTTGTTTCTTTGAGTATTTTTGTATTTTGTTTTCTTCTTATTTTAAGTTTAGGTTGCGCTGTGTTTAGTACATTGAAATTTAACTAGTTTGTTTGTTTGGTAATTGCTTGATATAGTACATAGAAATATGCATATGAAAGTTGTTTGTTAACTTCGGCATATACAGCGAACACTGAGATATTATATTTAATTTTTTAAATTTGTAATTACCTGCTTATGGAAACCAATTCATAATTATTGTAACGATTATCATACATACATATTCTATGGGATTAACCTACATTTGACCAGCAATCAAAAGTTAAAGCAAAACAAAACCGCATTATTTTAAGTAAGCTGCATATTTACAGGAAATTAAAGCGATTAACGGCTTACAACTTATTGAGCAAGAGGCATTTACAATGGGAAAATGGGAAAAGTGCAGAGTGAAGATTGGGTCCAGCTTGATGCTCCATGGCAAGCTGCAGAGCTTGAGGTGGATGTACGCTAACCTAACCTACCCATAGCCTACCTACATTATGATAAGCGAGCCAATACTACATATGTAAGTGTGTATATACAAAAGCTTTAGGAACAAACTATTTAAAACTTTACAGATTTGCATCGATTATATTTATGAGGCGCAGAGAGCAATCCTCAATTTTTGGCTTTGTGGATAGCATTGAAACCAATTGATGTGCACTTAGCCGCTGATCCTTTTGGCAAACTTTTCAATAGAAACTCACAATGCAACTGGGAGTGGGCGGCATGAGCGGGCAGCTGCTGCTCAGGCATCAGGCAGCAGGCATCTGCTCAATAGGAGTGCGCCTTGTGGACTATCGATTTATCCACAGCAGCTGGCTGAGCGGACGCACACTGACCCCCACCATCGCTGCCTTCCAGGCAATTGTTGCTCTTTGTGCGCAGCTCAAAAGTGCTGCCAGGCGGCGGCGGCGCTGAGCTGCCACAGTCATGCACGAGTGACAGCTGCTCCGTATCGGGATCCTCGTCGGCCTCCACATCGATGGCCGCATCGTCATCGTCGTTGCACGCGGCCTGCTCCCGCTCGCCATCGCTGTCCGCTTCCAGGGAGCAGCGTCGCAGCATCATCGCAGGTATTCGCGGCGGCATTGGCATTGGCGGCTTCAGCAGCGTCATTGGCGCCGCCAGGCAGCCCACGTTCTATACCAGCGACGACAGCGGCGGCCGTGGTGGGCTGGTGTTGCGGGCAGCGGCTGCCGCATAGTACTGCATGGGATGGTGATGCGGCGGCGGCGGCGGGACAAAGCCAGCCGTGGTGCCGTCGTGGTAGAGCACGGGCACACGGACCAGCCGCTGTGCCGCATGCGCCATGTTGGCCATATTGGCCGCCTCCAGTTCGGCGGCCAGCTGGCGCTTCCATTTGTTGCGCCGGTTCTGAAACCAGATCTTCACCTGCGTCTCGGTCAGGCGCAGCGAGGCGGCCAGGCCGGCGCGCTCCGACGAGCTGAGGTAGCGCTTCAGATCGAACGTGGACTCCAGCTGGAAGACCTGGGCGCGCGAGAAGACCGTGCGCGTCTTCTTCTTGCGCTTGGAGTTGCTGCCGTCACCGTGCGGCGAGGAACTGTCGGAGGGGCCATCGGTGCCGTCGTCCTCCTCGATGATTTCCTCGCCCTCATCGTCCGACTCGTTGGAGCTGGTGGGCAGCATATAGCCGCCGCTCGCATGCGACCCGGACAGATGGTGTCCATGATGCGAGAGACCGCCGGCGCTGCTGGTGGGCGTGCTGGGCTGATGTGGATGCTGCAAGTGCTGCTGGACAGCATGTGGATGCTGTTGCTGATGCTGATGCTGATGCTGCTGCTGGTAGAGCGGGTGATGGGAGCCGTGATGCGATCCGGCTAAGCCCGGTGGTGGTGATTTGTTGGCGTGGCCATTGCCCGCATTGTTGCTGCTTGCATTGGCGCTGTTGTTGTTGTCGCTGTTGTTGTTATTGTTGCTGCTGCTGTTGTTGTTGTTGTTGTTGTTGATGTTGTTGTTGCCGCTGCTGGGGCTCAGAGATGTGGGCGATGGTGGATTTTCCGTGGTGTTAGTGGAGGAACTGTCTGCAAAGAGGCAAAAGAGAGAGAGTGAGCAAGACAGCGCATGAGTGAGAGAGCAAGAGAGAGCGACAGAGAGAGAGAGAGAGAGAGACGGAGAGAGCGCGTGAGCTTGTGCAGAGCAAACTTTTTTAGTTGATTTAATAGCCTGCCTGCGTATGTGTGTATGCGTGTGTGTGTGTGTGTGTGTGTGAGTTTGTGGGTGTTAGCGTATGTGCGTGTGTGTGAGGGGCGGGTGGCTGCTCTAAGGGTTGTTTAAGATGTTATTTGTAGCGGTGTATGTGCTGCTGCACAGATTTAAGCTGCAACACTTAACCTCACACTTGCCTTCGCCTTGTCTCTTCGTTTTTTTATTTCCTTTCTATTTTGTTGTTGTGCCCACAAACAACTTAGAGCGCAGACGCGGAGAGCGATTACCCTGCCCTCCCCAACCCCGCCGACTAAATAATGTTGTGTGTGTGTGTGTGTGGGTGTGTGCATGCGTTAAATTACCATTTAAAATGGCTGTCAGTCGGGCCAAGCGATTCTACTTTTATTGAGCTTTTAGTTTGGATCTTATATGAAAAGTTTAAATTGCTGTACGTTGCTTCGTGCGGAATTGTACGTTCCGCCGTACACCGCCACATGCTGGGCTCTCCGCCCACATCAATAACTGTCCGTTTGAAACTTGACTATAGAACTATTCGCTGAATCAGTTAAATTACAGAAGCCTCACTGGGCGCAAAACTTAAGGCCAATTTACATGAGCAAAGGCAATTGCAATGACTTCTAATGCCAGGGGCCCAATCAAGTAGGCCTTAACTGTAGCTGTAAGTAGTATTGAATGCTCTCGCACCTAATTCCCGACAAAGGCGACCATGTCAAACGTTTTGTTCGCTCCCCGCAGTCGTAACTCGATACTCGATTACAAATTGCAATTAATTGAAAATGGCGATTATTGCAGCCGCGTTGGTGTACATGTGTATCGCATGTCCCATGCCCCCCACCTATGGGCTCTATGCATATAGGTGTGCGTGTGTGTGTGTTGTTATGTTTGCAATGTGTTGCCTGCTTCAGGGCGCACTTAGCGTGCATTGCACAAATTCTTGGGCGCATTAGACGCGTTTGCGCCGCTAACTATGCAAATTAAATGTAATGCTTTAAAGAATGCCACGACACGGCACATTCTTTGCTCAAGAATTCTAGATATTCGCCTTTATTTGTCTAGCCCTAAGTGGAAAAGCGCTTTCTTGGCGGCTAAGCTGCAAGTGAATGCAGACAATGCTATTGAGAATGGAATGGATGGTAAATGAAACTTAAGGTGTGTGCATGTGCTTGCGAGACAAATTGTTGCCATCTTCGATTAAAAGAAAACAACTGCATATGTAATTGTATATGCACCTTTTTATACTCTTTTCGAAGAAAATAGTATATGAAGTTTGTGCTGAAGTTTGTAACGCATAGATGGAAGCGTCAGAGACTCCCAAAAGTTACTGCCAGTATGCTTAGAATGACAAAACAAATTGATCTAGCCATGTCTGTCTGTCTGTCTGTCTGTATGTATGCAAACTAGTCCCCCAGTTTTGAAGCTATCGTGATAAATCTTTGCAGAGAGACTTATTATTTAAATGTACAGCACATTGGTCGGAACCGGCCGGATCGGACCACTATATCTTATAGCTGCCATACAACTCGATGTCGGTTTTGGCCATATATCCCATGTTTTTAATATTTCAATAGAAAATTTAAATTCATATGATATCAATTTGTACAGCTAATAAAAGTGCTGCAGTTGGCAGAGTAAAAATTGTCTAAAGGTTCGAAAAGAGTATAAAATCTTCGGCACGCTCAAGATTATCCTTTTCCACTTGATTAATACATAAAAGTGTATGTATATCAATCAAAATTCTAATACTTCATCAGTACATCATTCGAATTTCAATCGATTAATTGGAGTTAAAAGTGAACTTACCATGAGTCGGACTATGAAAGGGCATTCGCTGTGGTGCCCAGGGCCAGCCAGGTGGGCATAGAGCAGCATAGCGTCCAGCCAGAGCGCCCCACTGGGAGATGAAACCCAATCTAAAGAAATTACAACAGACAAAAGCAAAGGTTAGTAAATTGCCATAAATTATTCAGATTTATACTTGCTGAAATATCAGATGAGAGACCATAAGCCATTAACATGAGCATTTAATATACACCAACAAACATATACATATATATACACATATATACAAATATATACATATATATACATAAGTATATGGCCCAATGCCGAAGGCACAAAAGTTGCTCAAGAGAACAAGAAGCAAAGAATCAAAGACAAGTTAGAAACAAAAAAAATACCCAAGAACGAGCGACCCTTAAATGCTAAGCAACCCCACACCAGACGACGGCCATAACTGACAACAGCTGCTGCGAATTTTGCTCCCCCGGATAAAACACACACATATTTAATATGTATCTATATATATATATATATATATATACTTTTATATGTGTGTGTGTGTGTGTGTGTGTGTGTGTGTGTATGAATGCCGGCGTCCATGTAACCTTGTTAAGTTGCTTGCTTAAAAGCATCTTTATAAATACATTTATTTATTTATGTTAGACGCGGCAAAGTTTGCAAGACGAAACACTTTTTGGCGTTTACGTTATAATGTGTTCCATATACAAGTGAGTGTGAGTGTGAGTGTGAGTGTCTCTGTGTGTGTGTCTGTGTGTGTATGCCGGGAGGGAGCTGGTTTTTGGGGGTGGTGCTTTGGAGCTTATTGTGCTAAATCAAAGTTTTCAAGTCAAATCATTCAGGCGGTAGCTAATGCGAGAGGTAATTGCAAGAAAGCTGCTTTTGTTTTGGTCTGAGGGGTTGGACTACGGGAGTTTTGGGGAGTTCTTGCCTCGTTGTGGCACTTAAGAGCTTTTCGTGGCACCACCGCACCAGCACCGTTGCCCCAGCTAAAGCAGTCCGGCTGGGCAATTTGATTGATTTATTGATATGTTTAAAAGTCTCTCCGGTGTTCTTAAGCTTCCCACGCACTCAATGAACTTTGCTGCTCAACAATGCGGCCGGGACAAGTCGCAGCCGCAGTTAGTGCATTCTCACCCGTCTAGAATACCACACCGAAGTCATCAGCCCCCCTTTTGCTGGTCTCCGGTCTTGATTTGGCATTTCGTTTTGTTTTGTTGTTTTTGTGCTTGTTAAACCCTTTGACCGTTTTGCAAGTGACCCGTGGACAAGCAGGCAGACTGTGATTTGTTTGCGACGCCCGTCCACCTACCCAAAGCTGACCCAACCATCCCCCAGGCAGACAATGAGCTGGCCAAGTTGTGTGTGACATTAACATTTAGTTGACCTCTTTCGCAGCGGCCAAGGTGCAGGTGTGTAAATCAATAGTTGCCAAGCTCTCTTTCACTTACACAATCTCCCTCGCTCTCTCTCGCTCTCTCTCTCTCTCTTTCGTTCACTCTCCCTCTCTCGCTGTGCAAGTAATGTTTTTTCAATTAAATTTACCTTTTACCTGAGCCAACTGTTAAATTATGAACCTCTCCGCCCACAAGTGTCGCTTCAAAGGCTTCCCCAACTGGCTAACTGGCTAACTGGCTACTTGGCTACGTGGCTAGTTGGCTGCTTGGCTGTTTGGCAAGCTGCCGGCTCAAATCACTTCTAATGGGCTTCATGTTTACAACGTCAATTGAGAGAAAGCCGCTTTTGCTTTCGGCCCGAAGATGACGCCCTAGCAACTCCTCAAATTACAGCCGCGCAGCGATGAAAGAAGATGAAATACGAAAATAAAAATAAAAGCGAGTAGAAATTACCTCAATTACTGCGCTAATTTTGCGCGTTGAACGAGCGCTGTCAACGGAAGGGGCCCCAATGAATTGCAAACAGCTTGTAGCTATTTGCTTTACTAATTATCCAAATCAAAGGCGCCCGGCCCAAGTCCGAGCCATTTGTTTTCCGCCCACCAATGAAATAAATACAACATTCTATCGCCGGAGGCAGCCACAGTCCGCGCGGCTGGCTCCGTCTACGTTTTCATTGGTGTCACTTTGTGGCGGAAGTGGATGACCATGTTTAAAATTCAGCGGAGTGAGTGCGCCGCAACGCGCCGCCCCTGGAGCTGTCAGAAGTCAACGTGGAGCGACCCATCCGCCCATCCGCCCATCCACCCATCCGCCCCCAACTCCCAAATGCCTCGCCCAGCTCAAGTTGATGCATGGCTGTTATTTCTCGTTTAATGAATTGTTTGCGGTTCTTGCTTTGGGCTTCTTTCACGTCGCTGTCATAATTCTTCTTGGGGGCCTTTTGTCCTAGGATAAAAGTGTGCTATGCAATTGAGTTGTTCAACATGGCATTCTACATGGGTTCTACGCTCCGTTTGTTCATTTCTCGGGATGGCTTGGCTTGGGTATATTAGGGTCTAAAATAGCTTTGAACTTTTGCATGGTTAGGCAAAGGAAGAAGGCCAAAACTCAATGTGGTATACGTGTTTCTTTACAACGAATAGAATTACTTGGATGTCCCATACAAATGATTGTATTTGATATTCAAATAAACTATTTGGTTTGATCTTAAGTTGAAAAGATTCAATTTTAACGCTTCTATTTAAAACCGAAAAAATATTATTGAAACTTTAATTATAGATCCAGTAAATCCTATTCGTTAAAAGTGGAAATTTTAATTAGGGCAGTATATACTATAGTTCCAATACTTTCCGGTCAACAGCGTAATGTTTATTTACGGATAATGTATAATAGAATATATAATCTGTTCGAGTTTGAATTTTCATCACAACAGTGCATAGAATAATAGAATTTTGAGTAAATATTAATTGTTTGTCCTTTATTATTACTATTGATTTCAACTGCTTGTTCTACAACATAATTTGTTCATCTCAATCATCAGAGCTTTAGGTGAATTTATCAGCTTGTTAGTCAATGGCGCTGAAGGCAACACTTCAATTGCTTCATAGGCTTAACTTCTTCAAGTGCCCGCAGATTTCAACACTTGAATGCTCTTTGCCAAGAATATTCCACCCAACAGCTGCCTCAGCCAGGCCATAGAAGCCACACAAAAACCATATCGCATGCAAAGCGACAATTGTCGCACGAATTCCAAACGAATTACCAAAATTAATTTAAATAAATAAATTTAAATGTAATTTTAACAATGAGTGTTCGCTGTGTGTGTGCACAAAGAGCTGGCGGGCCTAAACCGCTTAGGATTCGCTCATGTATAAAAGATTTGCACACGCTAATTGGCTGCATGGAGGCCCGACATTGGCAAATATGCATTGCCTAACCATATTATTATAACCGATATTAGTGACATTCGGGACGGGTGTCAAAATGGTGCGGGCACTGAACACACACTCGACCCGACCGCAAAGTAGCCAAAATATTGAGCCGCAGCTCACAGTTGACTGGGCATTAGCAGGAGCAGGAGCTAGCTAACCCGGTTGGCTTGCTTTTGTCATTAAACGGGATTAGCATGAAAATATTGCCATATATACGTACATTAATATTCGATGGCATGGAGCGGCTTAGCCTAAGTCGCCCACTTGAAAAATGGTGACATTTGCGTTGAGCGCGAAATTAGTTTTCCATTTTTCTTTTTGCGCCACAGGAAGTCGCACAAATGACACGCGCCCAGGAACCCAAAGCAGAAGCAAAGTCAAACCTCAAAAGTAGAGATGAAATCAGTGCATGATGCACTCCAAATATGTTTTCATTAAATGGAAACAATAGTATGGCCATCATTATCTAGATACAAATGTCACAAATCTCTGGCGATTTCACCACTAAATGACGCGGCAAGTTAATCCCTTTGTGATAGATAAGATTTGACAGATCCGCGCGCATTGCATTGGGACTGAAATTGGATTGTAATTACTGCAGTATATAATTATATTGTCAGCGTTATCCGTATAACAGAAAAAGAGTGAGATGGAAAAGTAAAATGGGAAAAAGAGCAGCACAATAGACACACACAGCCACAGACATTTCCTGGACTTAAGCACCCTTTCCGTTATACGCGATGGTCCTTTGTTGGGCGCACTCACAAGCATATCAGGTTACAGTTACAGCGCTTAACTGCGTTCTTTGCTGCGCTATAATTAAACCGCAGTAGAAGAGACGGACAGCAGCAGCAGCAGCAGCAGCAGCAGAACTTCAACAGTAGCTGACCACTAATTAAAAAGCGTAATGTCAAAATAGCAGCAACAAAAACGTAGCCCAGGTGAAAGTCAGTATGCGTATTTGTATTAAACGATCACTCAGCGTTTTTGGGTGCGCTTGAATTAATCATTTGAGAGCGCAGCTCCGACTTGCATGATCGAGTGATAAGCCCATCACATAGCCAGCCACACGTCAGCTGTAAGCGCCAAACAGCAGGAGTCAACACTTGGCCAAAAGCGAGGGCGATCCCTGCCCTTAATTGGGGTAACTAGCACGCGACCCTCGCGACTGGACTCGCTTATCGCTGGATCGATCAGTGAGCGCATGCGTAAATGAAATGAAAATGATCATTATTAAAAAACGAAAAGGGACACCCAAAGAAACAGGAACTGTCTGCTGCACACATCCACATGCAAATGTGTGCGACGCGGAGACAGAAAGTCACAGAAAAAAGTGCAACATTTTTTTAATTCAACACATGCCTTTATCGAGCGATTCGAAACTCGATCTGCTCGACTCATGTCGTTTTTATGCGCATTTAAATGCCGACTAAGTGGGGTTACAGGACCCTGCTTACTTTTTATACATATGAACTTATTGATGTGCTGCACTGCATTATGTAGGTGGCCCCTTTAACTACCTAAATGCACATGTACACTCACACACACACACACACACACACACATCTTTGTAGGTCAGTTCGGTGAGGGTTCATTCATTCATTGAAAACAATGTTGTATTCATATAATTTTGCATGCCGGAATATTGACGGACCGTCGGACAGTTATGAATATGCATATGTTTCGATACTGCATTGAATTTCATTTGCAAATGTTGCGAAATTGGATACTTTTGCTAAATTGCAGCACCAAATTAATGGAATCGATATAGATGCTTACCAACATTTCAGTATGTGACCAGTGTTCAATTTGAGAACTCCCAGAAATTGTCTGCAATTATTTTGATCACAATTTGCAATTGAGCTGCACACAGGCATTAAGTATTTTCAGGCTTTCTCAAATCCATTATAATATATAATCCATAAAGGATTACAAGTAAACGTATTATTGTTTCTGCTTAAAAATATGAATTTGAAACCGCATCAATTGAGTAAATTAGTAGCACTTGCACCCGTTTTTATCGCTATTCATTCATCTCGGCACCCACTTAGGGTGTCCCATGTCATTCGCCTTCCACTCTTGCCATCTTTCCATTAAAATTGTTATCTGGGCAATCAAGTAAAACAACAGGATCAACTACCTCTCGCTAAGCATAATAGTTAGGATTCGTGTGTTTTTCCAACGAACAGATTTGCGTCACATTCAAAAGTATCTCGAAACCGACGCAAAGGTTTTTGTTTAACGTTGAGTACCTCAAGGATTACACAAAATTCGCTCAATATTTCAAGCAGCCGAGAATTGGAACGAAATCAGGTGAAATTGTAGCCGCTTAGGCTCATTGAAAAGCAGGGGGAACGCTTGACTTTTTGGTTTCAAGTTGGGCTGCACAACAAAGAGCAAGGTGCTCAGGCCATAAGCCGGGTCTTAACAGCTCTACAAGTGCACCTAAGTAGCTGCTCTTTGTTTTCGTTTGAGGACGAAGACTCACCTCGAGAGCATGGCCGCATCCTGTGGTCCGCCCGCGCCGGCTCCATGTTGCGGCAACTGCGGTATGGGCGTAATCAGCGCCGTAGCGCCATTCTTTCTCGCCGGCTCGCTGCGGCTCAGTATGCTGGAGATGGAGAAGCTAGTGAAGCCGTTGGAGCCGGTGCTGGCCTTGTTGCCGTTGCTGCTGGCATTGCTGTCGTTGCTGTTGGCTCCCACGGAGGCCGCCGCTGCCGCTGCCGCTGAGGCGCACGTGCTATTGTGATTCACCATCTTGCTGTTGTTGTTGTTCAGGCTGTGTCCGAGCTCCTCGTGGGCGCTGCCATTGCGCTCCAGCTCCGGCGTCTTGGGCGCCATGGCGGGCGGCGAGCCGAGACGATCGCCCAAATGTGTTGCGGCCACCGCATGCTGCAGCAGGGCGGGATGCGGTGCCGCATGAGCCGGATGCAGATGGCCGAAACTGTGGAGCGCGTGATGCAGCGCCACCGGATGGCCGCTGAGCGAGCTGAGATGGTGCTGTAGATGATGATGCAGCACCGCCGGCGGCACAGCGCCATTGGGGCTGTGATGGTAGTGTGGCGCCGCGATGGCGGACGTCGATGTGGGCGTGCCGGCGGCAGTGTTGGGCGTGGAGCGGTGTGTGGGCGTCGCTGGTGGCGAGCTGCCGTCAACGGAGCGCGCCAAAGGACTGTCACGACCGTTGCTCATGCCGGCGGCGCCCAACGGACTCGGCTCCGGGCTGGACACCACACTGATATCAACTTCGGCGTCAGACGAAGACATTACTCACAACGAACTTTTCGTTTCACTTAATCTTAAAATATTTGCAATTGATTCACAATGTGTCTGAAGTGTTTCGGTTGTTGCAGTCACTTGCCACTTGGCACTTGGCACTTGCCTCACTGGGCTTGCGTTCAACACTGAATGCAACTTTAAACGAGCATCTAGCTAAGGATGTAAAGTTCCTCAGGTGGCAACCGGGACGTCTGCACCGTTTGATCAACGATTCGCATTTAAATTCAAATGCTTTCTGCTAACAGGCGCAAAGTCCTCGACACGTCTGCCAGGCTAGCTGGCCGGCCTACCACTCTCTCTCTCTCTCTATCGCTCTTTTGCTCACGCTCTCTCTCTCTCTCTCTCTCTCAGCCTCTACCTCTTGAACTCTCTCTCTCTCTGTCTCTCTCTCTGGAAGTCTCGCCCTCACTCACTCTCTCGCTTTGTTTGTGTAAGCGATCGTTTAGTAATTTTATTGTTTAAGTCTCTGGATTTTTAACCCCCGGTCGTGTATCGAGGAGAGCGTGTGCGCCGACTGCCTGCTGCGGCGCTCAACTGAAACTGAAACTGAAAGGTGCCAAACAGAACTGAACTGAACTCGGATGGTTGGTTGGCTGCCTGCCTGCCTCTGTCGGCTGTGAAATTCTTTTGCTCGTTGCGCTAAATGGTTTTCCGCAAGTTTACAGTAGCACACTCGCACACACACACACGCACACACACACGCACACACACACGCACACACACAGGGATGCAGAGCGGGTGTATATGCATGTATGCATGTGTGCAGGGTTGAGTCTCTGCTTGTGCACTCTCTTCGCATCATGCGCGCTCTTTCCCGCAGGGGTGGCTCGCTCAGCGCTGCTCAGCTCTTTGGCCTGCCCTGGCCGGGCCGGGCCGAGCCGGCTTGTTCCCATTTCCATTTCATTTGCAGTTTCTGTTTCTGTTCGTTTATTTTGACAATTTAGCTGCCACCGCATCGACAGACACTTTGCGTATGGTCTTTTTTGTCGCAGCCCATGAGCAGACTGAACAAAAAGCGAATAGCACGAGCAGAATACTTGAATCCGAGCCTGAAACACTTGGCAATTGGAACACGTCTAAGTGGGAGCGCGCTTAGCTTTCGTGCGTGTGTGTGTGTGAGTGTGGATGTATGTGCGTGTGTGTGTGTGTTAGTCGGGCTTCCATTGAAATGCCATAATACAATATAAAATCAATCAATTGGCACCCAACAAGGGTCAAGTGCTGCTCTGTGTGCGCTGCTATTGCTCCTAGGTGTGCAAAACATCTTAATTGATAGCAGTTGAAAGGTTCCGTTCGGGTGAATCGAGCTGCGTATTAGAAAAGGCTTAAATTGAAAGGTTTTTGGGACATATTTAGAGACAAAAGAACTCATTGTCTTTCTCTACTGTACATTGTACTAGGGAACTATCATCACTAACCTTAAAATTACATCAATTTCTAGCTTCAACACCCACTAAAATTCGCGATACGATATAAAAACAATTGGGAAAGGATTATCTTCGGCGTGCCGAAGATTTTATACTCTTTTCGAACCTTTAGACAATTTTCACTCTGCCAACTGGCGCACTTTCATTAGCTGTAAAAACTGATAGCAAATGAATTTAAATTTGCTATTTTATTAAATTTATTTCCAGTTGGCTCCGAATAAGTGATGTATGTTTGAATAATAAGTACATGTGCAAAGTTTCATCGCGATTGCTTTGAAAACAAGTTATCTATGGTCAAAACCGACTTCCAGTTGTATGGCAGCTATAAGATATAGTGGTCCGATCCTGCCGGTTCCGACCAATGTGCTGTCCCTTTAAATAATAAGTCTCTGTGCAAAATTTGATCACGATAGCTCAAAAACTGAGGGACTAGTTTGCATACATACAGACAGACAGAAAAGAGTATAATGATAACAATAAACAGTTTTTGGGCAACTTAATATTAGGAAAGGCCTTATTCTTTATTTAATTAAAAATTAAGAAATTCATATAATACATAAAGCTGGTTACAGGAACTATGAAAGTCGTCCTGCCAAGTTTCAGTAATTATTTTCTAATAATTTAAATTGGATTTACCCATCACCCATTCTAGTCAAACTAATACAAAACAAGTACATTAAAATCACAGTTCAACTAGTTTAATCTACATGCAAATCACAGCAGATTCAAATCACGGTACAGCGATGTTCCATTCCAAAACGTTTCCCGTTTGCGAAGCAACCCCCACGCGCACAGAGGCAGCCATTTTTGCGAAAGCTGAGTAAACTTTGCAGACATTGTGAGCGAGAGGAGACACGGCGAGGGAGTAGAGAAGGGGTTGAGAGGGAGAGGGAGAGGGAGAGGGAGAGAAAGAGCGCACGGCAAATTGAATTTTTAAATGCTTTCGACTGAGACGACCACGAGGCATTCAAAAAGTGTTGCAAGCAATTTGCACAAAACAAAAAAAACGTTATACAAGGCAATTGCACAGACCGAAAGAGCGACAGCGAATGAGAGAGCGAGAGAGAGATAGAGAGAGGCAGAGGGAGCGAGAGAGAGAAAGAGAGGGAGAGAGTAGAGAGAGCGTTACTCGGAGCGTGCTGAGAGTGGGCGTGTCGCTGGCGAGCCAATGGCAACAGTCCGCGGCCGCCAGTGACGCTCAGCTGACACCGCCGGCAAATGACCAAAAACATTTGCCACCGAGATGGCAACGGCGGCACAGAAAAATGCGTAGAAATTCATGCGCAATTACATTTATCCTGTTTAGAAGATTGCTTTGCCAAAGTGCGTCGCAAAGTGCCTGCCAGCCGCCACAGACATTGGCGCTACCACCACCTATGATGCTCCCAACCCAGCCACACAATACATACACAGGCATGTGTGGGGTGTGTGTGTGTGTGTGTGTGTGTGTGTGTGTGTGTGTGTGCATAGGACTGAGATTTCCACCTGCGGGTATTGCAGCGTAACACATTTTTATGTAATTTCCCTCTGCGCTTTGCTTGTTTTTGATTCGTTTTCATGTTAGGTTCCGCAATGAGAGCAGCCCATGGAGAAGCAGCCCGAAACGATTGCAGAGACTACAGCAGCGACGTTTAGTTCAGAAGGTGCTGACACTTAGGCGCTGCCCCACTTTAATTTCAACTGGATGCACAAATGGAAATCGTGTTACTTGTGTTATAGGCCGGCGGGGTAGGCTGGGCCAGAGGGCGTCACATGATGCTTTGTCAATGTCATTTGTTGGTGCCTCCACTATCGCAGATCCCTCTCTCTCTCTCCCTCTCTCTCTCCTCTCTCTCTCTCTCTCTCTGCTCTCTCTCTCTCTCTATGTGTGTAAAACAATTTCGTTCATGTCACGATGGGATTTGATTGCAGTGTTTGTTTGGCTCTTTTGCCATTAATTAGGCAAATTGACAGTGGAAAGTCAAAGGGTTGTTAATCCAAAATCAAATGGATGCGTCAACTGAATGAATATTGCAAAGTTGATAATGAAAGTGTTTCGCTTACACGAACCAGTCCAAAATACCCAACAGCAATGCCAAAACACACACAAAACGGAAACTTCAGACTCTCACTCTCAGAGACGCCTCAAGCACATTAAGCTCAATCCCTGACCGCTGGCCAGGGAGCAAAGGCAAGCCACAAAAATTCCGAAAGGCAAACGACCAAAGCTCTTTTACTTGGAACATTTAAAAGAAATAACAAACTGTTCAACTGTCGGACAAAACGATTCTACAACAAATTGCACTGCAATAAAAGAGTATACATATATACAAGTATATATATACATATATATGTATGTGTGTGTGTGTGTGTGTGTATGTGTGTGTGTGGGCGAGCGAGCGAGACGGCCCTTGCAGTGTTAGAGCAAAAGCGTAAAGTGAAACCAAAGCCAAAGCCAAAAGCAATGCAGACAAGCTGCCGAGCTTTTCGATGTGTCTGTACTTGCTGCATACATATATAGATATATTTGCGTGTGTGTGTATGTGTGTGTGTGTGTGTGTATGTGTGCCGAAGGCAAACAAGAGGAACAACTCTTAATTGACGTACGAGCAAAGTGGGAGTTGCAATTTTCATTGACTCCACTTTAGCTGGCAGTTGGGCGCCTAAAAGTCGACCACAGCAGAGAAGGCCGAGAGGCACTTGGGTAAACTGGGCTGGTTTTTTGAGGGGAGGACTAGCGTGGCTATGCGAGCGCAGCTCCAAGATAGATGCATACATGCATGTTAAATCATACTCACAGGACTTGCCATGGCTTGCTCGACTTAACTGCAATTAATTTGGCAATTGACGTTCTATGGCACTATAACATAAATTCAATAGTATTTTGCCGAAAGCCCTTGCGGTTACTGTGGCATGTCCAATCGGCCGCTCCATTTTGCTATCGGACACATTAGGCAAATGGCTGTGGCTTTTGTTTGTTATTAACATTTGGATAATAGGCGAAAAGCATGCTAAACAATAAACTGCATGGAATGGTTAAAAGCAAACGGAGTTGTAGTCCCTTCGTCCCGCCATCGTCTATTTCGGCTATTAGTCGGCTAAATTTCTGACGCGCTTTTTGGGCTTGGCTTTTGTCTTCATTCAAATGCAGACAATGGGTGACTAAAATATGTATCCCTTCCACACACACACACACACAGCAATAGAGACAGTGGCAAAGAGTGGAAGCTAGGTGGGCATATACAAATACATATATATATACTTATACATACATACATACGAAGACACGCAAGAGAAGCAACCTGCGCCCCTCTCGCTGCGCTCATAAATAACGCTTTAGACTTTGATTTAAATAAATTGTATTACGAACGCTCATATTTTATCATTTCACCAGATTCGCAGGACCCGCGGTTCGATTCGATTTTCCTTGTGCGTTTTGCAAATGACTTTCTTTTAAGGCCAGGACAATGACATCCTGCCTGATTGAGTGCCATTTTAAACGCATAAATTGTGTGCCAACAAAATGCATCAAGTCGTTTAACTGCTTTTCGGCGACAGACGTCCATATAAATATAAGATAGACGGCTATATAAATATACGATTATGTGGCTTTGACCTCATTATGCTGTCTGGATCACTAAAAGCTAATGCTTATTTGTGTGGATTACATATACATTCGCTTTCAAATAACATCGATTTAATAGGAAACCCTCCTAACTCAAAACTTAAATGGCGTCATTTGACATTTGACACAACTACAATTTAAGTGAAATTAATCTGATACAATCCCAATATACAACAATATTAGACAAAATATAACTATTAAATGTTCTTCAGTTATGGATTATCGATGGAATTAAAAAACTAGATAAATAGAGAATAATATTATGCTAAACAAAAATTAAGTCCTACTTATTATACCCTGAATCCATTAAAAATGGGTAAAAAGGGTACTATAGTTTTGTGCAAAGGTATGTAACAGGCATAAAGAAGCATCTTCGACCAAGTATATATATTATTGATCAGTATCAACAGCCGAGTCGATCTAGCCATATGTCTGTCCGTCTGTCTGTCCGTCTGTACGAACACGCAGATATCAGAGACTATAAGAGCTAGAGACTTCATATTTGGAATATAATTTCTCATAGTGTCGGGACAGTACAAGTTTAATTTAGTTTATCGATAACTCGTTCCGTTCAATCGATAAACCAGTGTTTTTTGGGCATAACTTAAAAGTTATAATAGCTAGAGGCCCCAAATTGAGCATGTATAATCTCGAATATCATACACATATTACAAATTTTTCACTTTTTGGATACCACTCCCTAATCCACCCTAAAGTTGAAAGTTGAAGTTATGACCTTGCAATTTGGTTTGGTCACACATTTTATAGCCAATGTTATGTCCTAAAAATTTCAGAAAGATCGGACAATAAACACAGAAGCTATTTAAGATTTTACTTTCGATTACAAGTATGTATACACACTGATTAGTTTGAATGTAAGGACTGGGTTCAGGGTATCTCCTAGTCGGGCACTCCCGACAAGAGCACTCTTACTTGTTTTATTTGTTCAATTATGCTCGTCAGTCATCGCTTCTGGGCATTTCACTTTTGCAATTTGATACTTTTTATACATGGCTAAGATTCTAACTAGTAAGAGTGCTCTAGTCGGGAGTGTCCGACTAGTTGATACTCTGAACCCAGTCCTAACAAGCATTCATACACACTTATACATACAGCTTAAGCTTCTTCATTAATACCCACACTATGGAAAATTAAATCTTAAACCACTTTTGTGTTTATACAACTGTTCTTTGAGAATATTCATTAACGCATATCTTCGCTTTTTATGGCGCTATCGTTTTGCAAATTTAAACATCGATGAGCTATAAAGATATTAACATGGGATATATGACCAGAGCAGACAGTTGTATGGCAGATATAAGATAAAGGGGGCCGATCCGTCCGGTTCGGACCAATATGCTGTCCCTTTGAGTAATAAGTCTTTGAGCAAAGATTCAGCGCGATCGCTCAAAAACTGGGAGACTAGTTTATATACTACATACAGACAGACGAGCATGCCCATATTTGTTGTGTCATTCTAAGCATACGGGAGGTAACTTTTAAGGGATACCCTTTCTATGCTTTACTCACTTCAGAACAAAATTAAAAGAGTATATAATCAATGAATTAAATTAAAACATTAACGTTTTAGCTATGATAGAGCCAAAACAAATGCTACGGACAGACAGCGAACTGTCGGACACCAACAAATGGACCGCCAACAGTATGAAATTACCAATTTGCAATAACTACAAAGGTGAATCGAGAGAAGGAGAAGAACCGCAAAAGCAGTGGGAGCAAAAAAGTCATAATAGAGTAACAAAGAGAGCAAAGAGACGGGAAAACATTGTTGATTCGACTTGAATCATATTTTCTAAATGTTCACTTTCAAAACAGAGAACTCCAAATAAAGAATAAGTGAATGTGCACCTATCAAATACGATACGTCTGTGTATCTAGCGCAGCATTCAAAAACTCAAAGATATATAATTGATGCAGTTTGTTGTGTTTAAAAGCGGAATGAGATGCAATTAGATCAGATTGCGATTCCCAGTGAGCCGTATCAAAAATGATGAAAAACACCATAACTGTACTTCAGTTGGAAGCTACCTATGGGTTTACACATTAAAATAAAAAAGTGGTTATGAACGAGATTATATTTACAGATGTTATGGTTTTGTTTTCCTTTTGGTCATGTTTTCTTGACTATTTATATCTTCGGTTAAGACTTTCAATCGAAAATTAAGGCATAAATATCCATATTATTGCCATTTTTGTGATTGTGATTTTAATTTTTTTTTTTATTTGAAGTACTCCCTGTTGTCATGTAAGCCCTTTGTTCAACCGTATCGCCGTACATGGTGCGTTCTTTTGCGTGCCTATTAATTTTGCAACTGAATGCGTCGCGGCAAAAGGATCACAGGCTACCCGGGCAAGGATCCACTTGAAAAACGATCGCGGATTAATGCGATTAACTTACAGTTGATTTCAGCATAAAGGGAGCAGGGAGAGCTGCATTGAATGAAAATGAGAATAAGTAGGAAAAGTTTCAAATTCAACTGCAAACGGATCCTTTGCCATAGCAGAGTCGGCGGCTCTCACAAAGGCAACCCTGCGAAAATCGTGCTAAAGTCCTTAATGCCGCTAGGATGCGCGTATTCGCATAGGCACAAAGACAACAAACACAAACAGCCGACAGACAACAAACAGCAGCTAAGACTTAATTATTTTATAAGGCGGCCAACAACAACAGCAACAATAACAACAACAGCACAGCGGGCGGGATGCAGACCGCCCAGTGAGAGAGTCCTGCCGATTTGCGGTTAGTACTTGCTATCAATGTGTGTGTGTGTGTGTGTAACTAAATTGCCTTTGCAGGCGCGTCGAGTCCCTGTTGAAGGAAATATCAATTTGTCGCCACATCATAAAAGGCAGCGCAATAAAATTACCCACAGCCCTCTTCGAGCGAGTTGGTTTAGCGGGCGGGGCCCGTCTATATCTTTGTCAAATCCCACATTCAATTTGGCACTGCTTTGTGCGCAAAATCCCCAAAGGAATCAGCCACCCACATGCACACCCACACCCACACCCACATCCACAGAAATCCGGGCCAAGAAGCACAATAACAAAACAGGGCTGGCAAAAAAGAAACAAAGAAATACACATCGTAAATGGTAAATGCAATTCGCGTATTTTATGATGCGCCACGTTGATGGCGATGGCGATGGCGCAAAAGTGCTTCACATCCAGCCAGTTGGAGCAGCACATTGAAACAATGGACGAGGCCCAATGATAGTGAGTTCTGCAATAGCTTGCCCACAATGCCAGCATAAGCTGAGCGATAATAAGAGACAAGCAAAATAATAAAATAAATAATCAAGAACAATTCAATTATTTTTTGGGGCGTCTGTTAAAAGCCACACAATCACAGAGTGAACATGAAGTGCTCCTGGCTAATGATGATGCATTATGGCTGGATATTCGCTGGTGGCTTATGTCTGTAGGTCTTTAGTCCCATTCCGAATACATTGCCCTCTTCCATGGACCTTAAAGAGCAGCTTGAATTCAGCGTACATTCTGGATATTGCAGTTTTTTAGCAAGCCAAATATCGACTAGAATCTTATACATTTGTGATAACTTTGGATTCTTTGCTGTGAATATTCAAGTAAGTATTAGTTGAAATTGTATACCTTATAAAAAATGCAGTTGTTAATCAATATTAGAATTCCAGGATAGGATAATTTATCATGAACCTCAAAGTATTTGTTTCTTTCTTAACATGGGAACGATATAAAGTAGCTATCTAGATTGAAATGTGAAGAACAGATCTATGTATCTATCCGTTTCAAGACGAAATCAAGACATAACAAGTAAGAGTGCTCTTGTCGGGAGTGCCCGACTACGAGATACCCTGAAGCCAGTCCTTACAATCATTCATACTAATCTAAGCACACACATGCTGCAGTACAAGCAGTACAAGCAGTGCAAGCAGTACAAGCGGTTTCAGCATATAGCTTACTTTTCACTGAGCCCCACACAATGGAAAGTTAAATCTTAAATAACTTCTGTATTTATTGTCCGATCTTATTGAAATTTTTGGGGCATACAATTGGCAATAAAATGTGTGACCATACCAAATTGAACTTTTTTGAACTTTTGGGGGGATTGGGGGGTGGTATCCAAAAAGTGAAACATTTGTGTATGTGTATGCTATTCGAGATAATACATTTATTTGGGGGCTCTAGCTCTTATAACTTCGAAGTTATGTCCCAAAAACTGTAGTCTGAAATCTAAATTTATCGATAACTTTTAAACGGGACGAGCTATCGATAAAATGAAACAAACTTGTACGGTCCCGGCACTACGACAACTTATATTCCAAATATGAAGTCTCTAGCTCTTGTAGTCTCTGATATCTGCGTGTTCATACAGACGGACAGACGGACGGACAGACGGATATGGCTAGATCGACTCGGCTGTTGATACTGATTAATTAATAAATATACTTTATATGGTCGGAGATGCCTCCTTATGCCTGTTACATACTTTTGCACAACTTCATTATACCCTTTACCCATTTTTAATGGGTTCAGGGTATAAAAAGGCTTCCTAGTGCCTAGTTGGTATCACTTTGGCTATATTGTGCCAAAAAAACACACAAATATGGTATATTATTTATGCAATTGCAAGTGGCGGCCATTTCTGATCTCTTGAGTCTGTCTGCTGACCAAATCTGTATCATTGTCGTAATTATCTGATGAATCTCAACTGGCAAAGCAAACGTGCACAGCTGGATATCGGGACGGAACTTATAAAACTGAAAACATGGCAATTTTTAATTGAGGCCTAGCAACGCTGCCAAACAATGTGGAATGCGGCATGAGGCATGTGGCATGAGGTATGCGGTGCGGCGTATGTAAATGCAATTTAATTGTAATCCAATTTGTAGGCAACACAAACAACAAGCAGCCATGCGGCCTTTGGCCATCCAACGGTAGCGATGCCTCTGATACCTACCTGGGGTGCATTAGATCGGCTTAAGATTAGAGAATATTTCAAGGAGTTGGAAAGAGCAAGGCAAGCAAGAGCTTACCCGTTCCCTTGCAAGGCAAATATTATTACTTTACCAATATAGGCCGTATACCAAGTCTGAGTCGCCTGGCGCCGGCTTGGGCCGAGATCACGATCAAAACTAGGCAACTACCGGGTCAATAATTATGTGCTCAGTTTTGCTTCAGATCGCTACCGATAGCCATGGAACAAGTGCGCAATTAAAGGCGTGCGTTCTGTTGGCCAAACATGCGAATTGTGCACTTAGCCAAAGTGCAGCAAATGCAAATGCAAATGCAAATGCAACTGAAAACTTAAATGTGTGCGAGCAGTGAGACCGCCCCTAATGTTAGCCGTGAGATTTTTATCAATCAGAGGCGGGCTGGCTGTAATCAGGCGTAAAATGTACGGCAAACAACGCGAATTCAAAGTGGTTGAGAGCCTTCCGTCACGTGCACGCACTCCTAATGTCAAGGATACGAGTCCATAACTGGCCTGGGCGAGGGTAAATAGTTTATGTCTGATATTTATACACTTTATGGTTTCTGACGTGCCGTGATTTGTATAAAACTTGTTAAGCGAACCCTGCGCCCATTCCCCTTCCCGTTCCCCTTGCCTCATGCAAATGCAGCCCGTTCCATTAAAATGTGCCCTGTCAGCGACGGCAGTCGCCCAACATTGCTTCCTGATGAATGCTTCATCAGCCCTTTCCCGGTTTCATTCTGGTAATAAAGTTGCTCAAGTGTATTTCATTGCCATATGCTTTGCTGCGGCTCGGTGTGTGTGCGTGAGTGTGTATCTGTGTGTGTGTGTGCGTGTGTGGCTTTTGTCATCATAGAGGATTAGGCATAATGAAGTGTTTTAATGCGTTTAGGCCGCACACACAAATAGAAGCACAAAGCTCACCGGTAGCTGAAGTAGTTACGCAAGTTGCACAATGAAAAGCCTTCCAGCTAAATGTAATTAAAATGTAAGCATTTTACAGTTAAGGCTCCACTTGTACACGACTTGGCCATAAAACAAAATGTAACTAAATTGTACAATAACATAAGCAATAGTTAATAATAACCACAGCTAATTTTATATCTGAGATACCAATATGTTTTCGATCAAGATGTATAATGAATTTAATTATTTATTTTTAAAATTGCATGTGTATATTGGAACTAAAGTGCACAAATATCATTTTACTTTCTGGGCTCTAAAACTATCGAAAAAAACAGTATTTTAAATGAAATTGTTTGCTGTTAGGATATCTTAGAATGTAATTGTAGATTATTACAATTATTCAATTGAAAGACGTTATATTTTATATATTTCTGAATTTATCTTAATATAATTGTAGTAAAAAAATCGAGAAAAAACAGTATTTTAAATGAAATTGTTTGCTGTTAGTATATCTTAAAACATAATAGTAGAATATTTCAATTATTCAATTGAAAGAGGTTATATTTTATATATTTCTGAATTTATCTTAATATAATTGTAGTAACACATTTCCAAAAATACATTGCTACTTCTGATTCTTACTATCTAGTGTGGTGTTTGAAATGATGTCCTTAATTTTTGCAGAAGAATTCTAAAACGGCGATCACGGATCCCCAATTCGTTAGTCAATCAGTACTTACTGTTTCGTCACTAGCGTGGACTGCCCCACAGCGATGGTATCTATATTTCCTAGAGCCTGGCATTTGGAGTCCTTATATGTCCAATGCAACCTGAAATATCTCACAGGTATCTGGAGCATCCCCCTTATGGCACCAGCAACAGCTCCAGAATCGAAACTTTGTCGCCCACTCGACTCATTCTACGACCAGCGTTTCGTAAACATATAATTGTGCACCTTTTTCGGTTTTCGCGTTGGTTAGTCAGCGTTTTTGGGCACATTTGTCGAGCTGTGGGCGTGGTGTGGCAAACCATTAAAGAAATTACATGCTGCAAGCTCCTGGCTCCCGTTGCGTTGCGTTGCGAGTGTCCTGTGCGGCGCACGGTCCTGAATGCAATCGCATTGATGTTTTAAAAAAGCAACGACTATAGCGCTTAACTGTCGTGTTGGGTGAACGGGATGGGATGTGGGCGTGTGGGCATGTGGGCGTGGCGACAATGGCGGCGTTGACGCTGTTTTGTGGGCATCAAAACATCAAAGTGATTGAATTGTTGCGATTGCTTTCAGAAAAGTGTGCAATGTCTGAAAGCAATTTGAATTGAATTGAAATTAAATTAAAATTGCCAGCAGTTGAGTAGTTGTTGCAGTGCGAGAGAGAGAGAGAGAGCATTTGGAAACTATGATTTCTTTGTGTGTGGCTTCATTAAAATCCTATCACACACATAGGTGGGACTGCTATTTTTATGGAAATCGAATGCAATTGCAGTTTGCAATTGGCAAATAAACATTATAAGCCATAAGCCAAATAAAACCACAAATATCAATACATTTACCACATTCTACACACACGCCCCAATACCTAATGTTGCATAAGCAATTGTTTGCCCGCGATTGCTATTAAAACTTAATTCAGAGCAATTATTATTAATGGGCGAAAGCGCTTTTTATAAATGTACGCAAATTGTTGTGCAAATTGCGGCAATGGCCACTGCCAACAATTACAACAAAAGCCATTCACCAGCACAAACAAAGCGCGCTGGCAAAGTAAACATAAATCAATGGTAATCATTTTCACGCCATTTTAATGTTCAACAACAACAGCAACAACAACAGCAACTAGCAAAAGGCAATGGCTGCTTTTTATGTGCAACATATGTATGTGTATATGTGCATATATAATGCCTTGTGCCGTTTTTAATATATATATACTTGTTTTTCTTCAAAAGTCACAATGCGCGTAAATTGTGGGTATACACAAATAAGCATAAATCTGTTTATTAAGTGGATTGCTGTACTTACGCTCAATGAAAATGATGTGTCAAAATTTGAGTCGAGAGCGAAAGGCGTCTGGCAGTTTGCAAAATGAATAAGCCAGTTGAATTCTCCGTTGACCATTGGCAACAATTTGCATGTGGCTTTTATGGCTTTAACTACCAATGACATACGCACACATTGGCATATGGAAAATGACGAGCAAATTACAGTGCAACAATGATGGCAAATAAGCTTAACGGCAATTTACAATCAAATAAATTGCAAATAGTAAAAGAGCAATTTACCGAGCAATCGTTGGCAGGCAGGCAGCAGAATGGCGAACAATTCCGACAGACATGCAATTTACTGAATTCAGATTCTCACGCACAAAGGAGAATGGGTAATAATGCGATATCTTTTGGCAGATGTAAAAGATCCGCCAAGGAATAGCCTTACAGTTCTTTTAATTAACTGGCAACGCGATCAAGTTGCAGCACAAAGTGTTAAAAGAACAGCAGCAAAGAGCCAAAGAGACAGCGCTCCGGTCTTCGAATGATATGAATCACATTAGCTAGATTTGCATCGGGATTACGCGTTGCGGCAGAAGTAGGTGCAAAGTAGGCACTCTCACCTCCCTAGCCCAAATCTCGAAGGTACTGTGACAATTGTCACGAATCAAGAGCATGTCGGCAACGAAATCTAGGCCAATCTCGGCACTCGAGCGTCAACAAAAGGTAAGCAGATTTGTGCTAATATGACGGCATCTGCTCGACAATGGGCAGCAGGCAAGCACATCCTGAGACAGTGCGGCACCTGAGTCCTCAGTGCAGTGAGTGCGTGTGAACGGCGACAACGCCTCAATAGAATCCCTAAACCTTGCACGCGATCCCTATTCGAAAGACAAACAAAACACAAACAGACACAGACACAACTACACAAATGGGAGCCTGAGCTTCAAGTGCTGTTTGCTTAAATTATGCAAATCTATCCAAATCCGACGGGCGGGCCAAGGATTCCAAGCGGTAGAAGGACACTTTTGGCGTGCGCCGATCATCGAACTGCGCAGACAAAGCGACGTTAGTCTTAATTAGTAAACGCATCCTGGACTTACTGCCAGAATTAGTGCAGGCCTAAGCATTTGGAATGCGTGTGCGGAAAATTCGCAGAAAAATGTGACAACCACACCGAATACACAATCGTAGACAATTATGTATGGTAAACAATTTGTAGGTTACATACAAACAGCGGCAAACATTTGACAAAAGTCTCTAGTAGTTTTTGTTTTACATCCAATCATCTTCAAACTTATGTTACGTACAAATAGCATGCTTGATTCATTTTACAGAAACTCAAATTGGGATAATATGGGTAAAACTCAATACAGGAGAGTTTTTTTTTCTCATTCGATTGACAATAAACACTGTGTTGAAGATATGTGCCAAGACATGTTTAAGTTTTTGCGGATGCATCGTGAAGAACAGATGAGTAAATTAACAGTTAATACCAGCTAGATTTATTAAGAACCAACGGAATTTTCGTAAATTATAGCGAGTATACTCCAATGGGAGCAGATGAACGATGAGCACTCAATCATGATATCATCACAGCATATGGTACCTGAGAAACAGGACGATGTGAATGCAATGTAGGAGTGAAGAGTGCTTACCTCGAAAATATGTATGTATATACATATGTATATCAAATGTTGTGCCAACATTTCTGCATATGCAAAAATAGCGCCTTGTTTGCCAGTTGCCATTGTTTGCATAGAGTGCGTAAAAGTATCAAGATCAGCACTGAATAGGGCCGACATTGTTATTCTGCCAGTTGGCACCATCACCACCACAAACCGAAGACAATCAAACTCCATTATTTTACGCACTGTGAAATTGCTTTGTGAGCCCTGAGCCGTCATATGTGGACCGCTCTTGGTGATGCCAGAGCTAGAGCTAGAGCTAGAGCCTGAGCCAGAGCCGGAGACTGAGCCGCTTTCGAGCATTACTAGATTAAGAAACAAAACAATAACAATGCGCATGTATGGTATGTGTGCTGGTCAGAGTTTTATAGCTCATTACCATTGTACGGCGTGCGTAGTGCGTGATAAATATTTTGCTACAGTTTCCATTATATTTTGCTCGAAGTAGGACATTGTTTGTATGTGCGGCTTCAAGCAGCTATCTCCAAGAGGATCTTGGCATTAAGACAGCGGCATACACTTTGAACTCGATAAGAACTATTCCGTTGCTCATTTATGCATCAATATAATATATTTCTATTTTGAAAAACAATAGTTTTCATATACAATTTTCGCCGGAATTCAGCGAATATTAATTAAAAGTTGTCGCCGTTAACATCTTTGGAGCTTTCGACTTTGGACTGATGCGTAGCTATCTTTTTGTATATATTTTCATTAAAACAAGCGGCCTGCACTTTGAACTCAGTGCGATGAGTGGCATTTATGCTTTTAGATGATAATACATATTATTGTTTACATATTCAAACTTACGTTTGCAGCCGTTTATAATCTCGCAATTGAAATGTTCGCTCAATATTTTGCGCCGTGAACTATCGATGACTTTCCGATAAAGGCTGTTAGCGATAACTAGACTAGAGCTGCCACCCGTCCAAAAAGCTCTATTGGTTTGTTTTGTTTTTGTATTGCCATTTTATAGTTTGTTTTGTGCCGGTTCGATTTCAGTCATCGTTCGCCTAAGGTTAACGACTGGTAAACGATTATTGATTCGCATATAACTTCGATTCTTAAGCAGTTACATATAACGAAATTATGTCTTTCATTGGACGTACATTGCTGCGCAACGTAAGTTTTTTGTCTCGGCGTGCATCCCGATTATAAATAACAAGTCATTGTGATTACGTAATTTTTGACATGCAAATTGTGCATTGTAGGTGCCGCTGCTGGGCAAACGCATTGCTGGTCAGCACAAACAGACGGCACGTCTGTTGCATCAGAGTAAGCATGCAAACGTGTAATTGATAAACCCATATTTATCCCTTCTCCGCCGCAGCTGCGCCACTGTGCACAGTGCGTGTGCAGCAGCCGGCGCCAGATTTTAAAGGCTTGGCTGTGGTCGGCAACGACTTCCAGGAGATCAAGCTCGAAGACTACAGAGGCAAATATCTGGTGCTGTTCTTCTATCCATTGGACTTGTAAGCGAGTGTTGTATATTGACAGCTAACAGCTTTTAAACTGATTTCTTGTTGATTTGCTCGCAGCACTTTTGTTTGCCCAACTGAAATTGTTGCATTTAGCGATCGCATTAAGGAGTTCCAGGACATCAATACCGAAGTTGTTGGCGTCTCTGTTGACTCGCATTTCAGTCACTTGACCTGGTGCAATGTGGACCGCAAGAATGGTGGTGTCGGCAAGCTGAAATATCCTCTGCTGTCGGACATTACCAAGAGGATATCCGCTGACTATGATGTCCTGCTGGAAAAGGAGGGCATTTCGCTGCGCGGCACATTTATAATTGATCCGAAAGGCATCTTGCGCCAGTACTCAATCAATGACCTGCCCGTGGGCCGTTCCGTCGATGAGGTGTTGCGTCTGATTAAGGCCTTCCAGTTTGTCGAGGAGCACGGTGAAGTATGCCCGGCCAACTGGAATCCAAAGACAAACCCGGCTACCATCAAGCCCGATGTGGATGAGTCCAAGCAGTACTTCAGCAAGCATGGCTGATTCCCAGAACAAAAACCTCCAACATTCATCACAATAGAAACCTAAATAAGGCGTTAAATGATTTGTCAATCCTTTAATGAAGCATAAAATACAAATTACGTAGTTACATGGTTAATTCAGGTTTTAAGTTTATAAAAGGGTCAGAGCCTAAAAGTAAATATTGTATGGAGCATGCAGTAATGATCAGTTGGATGGCGGCGGCGGCGGTGGCGGCTGCGACAAGCTTATTGAAGGCGGTGGCGGAGCACATGGTGGTGGGGGTGGCGGTGCATAGCCTGTACCCCAGCCAGGGTAGCCAGTGGCCCACGGTGGCATCGGCGGAGCGCTGGTGCCAGGCGGCGGCGGTATCAACGGCGGCAACGTGCCCGGTATCGGCGGATTCATTGCCTCAACGGCCGGTGGTGGTGGCTGCGGTGCGCTCATCCATGGCATCAGCGGTGGCGGCATCGGCGGCGGTGCCTGCACTACTGGCGGCGGTGCCACATATGCCGACATGCCCATGCCATGATCCATGCCTATATTGTGCTCCATGCCCATTGGATGCTCATGCGGCGGAGCTCCCCAGCCATCGCGCTGATGATCCCGCGACGAAGAGCTCGGCGGCGACTGTATGGCCTGCATCTGGGAGGGCTTCTTATCGAAGATGCTGTAGCTAGCACGATGCAGCTGCGGCGCCATTGGCGATTCGGGCTTCGATGCGGATGGCGGCGGTCCCTCGCCGAGTTCGGCCATCAGGCTCATGTACTCCTCATCGATTTTGGCCTGGGAGTCCTCACAGGTCATGCCCGGTGCACCAGAGCCCGGACGCTTATTGCGACAATCCTTGGTTAAGTGACCAGTGCCGCCGCAAGAGGTGCACACAATGGTATTGGTGATGATCGGCTTATCGGGGCACTGCCACGACTTGTGGTCTGTCGAGCCGCAGGTGCAGCGCTGTATGTCGTTCTCGCGCAATGTGCCATTGAGCTGGGCGAGCTCGCGCAGCTGCATGCGCCGAAGATCGTTGTGGCCCTCGGGTACTTCGATACCCTGACGTATGACGTCCTTGATCTTGTCGACGGCCTTGCGCACAGCCTCTGGATTGGGCGCTGTGATAAACGCGTGCAGCGGCTCATCTTCGCCGGGCAACGGCTGGCCGTCTTTGCGGCCAACTTTACCCTCCTTGACCGAGCCCTTGCCGCGAATGATGATCTTGGCGCCGGTGTCTTTCTCCATTGCTTTTAGTGTGTTACCGCGTGGACCGATCAGCAGACCCACAAAGTTGATGTCCGGATGCTGCTCCTGCGGAATCAGGACCTTGTCACTAACACGAGTTACAGGCGGCCTTAAAATTTAAACGGAAGCAATTAAAGCACGAAAAACTGATAAAAATTATCACAGCTTACTTGTAATCAGCTGGTGGCTTAAACTCGGGGTTAACCGCTTGCATCTTGACTATCAGCTGATGACGCTGTTCCTCCAAGCGCTTGCGATAGCGGAACTCGCGCGTATTCAGACGCTTGCCATCAGAGCTGTAAATGGGTTCCGGTGAGGGTGATCTGGGAATAAGCAAAACAAACGGAAAGGCGGCACTTTTGAAATGGGCGTGTTAAGCAAGGCTAATGATATAGAAGTGGCTAAACTTAATGATCTTATATTGTAAAGTACTAAATTATTGTATTTCGTATATTTTATATCGATTGTAGTATATTGATCCTGTAATTTGCAAATCATCATTCATTAATCAACATCATTAGCAAGTTTTGATTAGAAAAATTCGCTGGTGAATTGAGAAAAGAAGAATTTTGATTAATTCGTTTGATTCGATTCGATTTAATTTGATACATATTTATATGCATTTGCTCTGTGGCTGGTCTGTTGTTGCTTGGGAGCACCCTTCTGTAAAAGTGCCTCATATTTGTGTAAAACGTGCATTTATGTCTGGGACGCTCACGGCTTTGAGGAAGAGAAGAAATTGACATTATTAAAATGTAAAATCTGATTTGAGTATTGCCAGACGCTTACACTTCTCGGGCGTCGAATCTAAAACCGCTGTCTGACACCAAAAGAAAACCCTTCAAAAGTTTCAAATTATTATTTAGGACTAGCATTAGTTGAACATTAAAAAAAAAAGATTAGATTGTTGCCTACAAAGCAGCGAATGATTGGATTTCCTCTCCAAACAGCCCCCATATTCCCGGTGATGTGCAATTAAACATTGCTTTATGTGTAAATGGCCTTTAACCTGTTTGAACCGCAGACCGCAGGATTTTACCCAGAAATTAATTGTAGTTAGCATATGTATTGGTAGAAATTTACATTAAGCATTCACAAATGTTGCCATCAACAGTTCAAATTTATATACACAATGGTCGCTTCGGATCTAGAGATAATTATAGTGTGTGTTGCAAAATTTACAAAACATATAATATTATAGAGACCAATTTTGTAGACCAATATCAAATTTTACGAAAATTCTTCAATCAAAAGGGTTGAAAAATAGATTATAAAATTGGTTTTTAAATATAAGACATTTGTCGAAATTCCTAATTTATATGTATAATAAATAAATTTGTTTCACACATTAAAAATGAAGATTCGAATTTACAGACAATACTCAATTCTGAAAGTTTAAATGATTAAGCGATCAGTGTATTAACATAAAGCTACGAATTTTTTAGTAGTATTAAAGTAAGCTGTTGCTGTTGATGGAACCAATATGGAATGCATTTAAAATTAAAATAAAAAAGGTATTATTATTTCTCATTGTCTTGACAGAGCATGCTGCATTAAACCTGTACAAGTATCATCATTGCGTTGATTGTGTGTAAATTCCACAACCCCAAATTGGTATCCATAAATCCGGAAATTTGCTGTATTGGTGATCAAGCTCACGTTCGTTGTGGGGAAGATTATGAGAGTGTTGTGTGGGAATAAACAGTTTCAAACCTTTCTTCCGGTGTCTGCGTGATGCCCAAATCGCCAGTGCGTAGCTTGCGGCTGATCTCCTCAATTTGGAATTGAACTGCAATTAGAAGTCGTTAGAGAAGAAGAAAGAAAATCGAGCGCAACGTCGATATTAGTAATTGTTAAATGCTAATCGTAGGAGAGAGCGAATGTTATATATGTTGTATATCAATAATTGGTGGAGCTAGGGGAGACCGAAACATATTTTTCGCTACTTATGTTTCCGTTTTACAGACGACAGCGCCGACGCGTGCCTAAACTAACTGAAAATTTGTGAGCATTACAATTAATTAAGATTATTATTCAATTGATCTGTTGGAATTGTTGATTAGATTGGTTCGTGTATTTCTCATTGGGCAACAAGATAAGGTTTATTATCATAGCCGTTTGCAACTCGTGTCATTCTATGTGTGTCACACGCCGGAATCCCTTCAAAAGAGAACGAGAGATTATTATTGTTTGCCCAATGCAATTTTGTTGTTGTTTTACGTTTGCTCGCACACGTCCGGCCGTCTGAATTGCACTGCTTAACTGTGGTGGATAACGGTAACGCTTACTGTGATCTCCCCGCGACTATTTGTGGCTGTGTTCATTTTGCTCATTAGTTGTCATTAATCTTAGGACTAATCTTAATATTAACTTAGTTACACACTAACTACACTTAATACGGTTTTAGCGGCATTACCTAAGTAGGCCTCCTGCTGTGCCGGATCCAGCGTCGACGGCAAAATGGTCGGCATGCCCGGTATGAAGGTCTTGTCCTTTTCGGTGCCGCCCCAACGAGATTTTCGTTTTCGTTTCCGATCCGCTGCACTGTCCACTGGGGAAAAAGAAGGTTGAAAATTGTTTATGCTCGCCACGTAAGTCCCAAAGGGCAACACCTACTTGAGTTCTCCGAGAGGCCATTGCTCATCGAGTCGTTGCTGTTCTGGCTGCTAAATAGCGCTGCAAAACTCTTGTTGCCACCCACATTGCTCATTAGATCCTGTATGGTCTGCGAGAGATCAAAGCGCGCATTAGTCTCTTCCCGAATAGACTCCAGCTGCGGCTGTTGATGGTGGCGCTCAAAGAGCGATGGGATCCGTGTTTCCTGCTCATGCAACGAACTGCGATTGTTCGACGTGTCGAATGGATTCACATATACCCGTTCGCGACTGCTACGCTCCCGACTGCTCCGTTCGTGGCTATTGCGATGCGACTCATTGCCGCGCTCATTGCGACGCCGGTCATAGCTGCGGCTGTTGGAGCGACGCCTGCGACTGCGATCGAAATCATCGCGACCTCCTCCTCCTCCTCCTCCGCGCGAGCCGCTGCGTCTTGAGCGAGAGTCATGATCACGATCGCGTTTGCGTTCCCGATCCTTGCTGCGCGAGCGCTTCTTGCGCCTTTCGTAGTCCTCGTGGTTGCGTGACCGGCTGCGATGCGATCGAGAATCGCGATCACGTTCACGCTCACGATCTCTGTCCCTGTCACGCTCTCGGCTGTCACGTCGACGACTATCACGATCCTTGCTACCACGATCACGATCCCTGAAACATAATTTATCGATTACTATTGGGTAATATTTTAGAGAGGGTCGCAGAAAAATCCAGAGATCTTTGTGTTGTTGGTTTTGGCTGCCAGCATTAAACTGTAATACAGTAACATGTATGTAAAGAAACCAACGTTTTACAACATGGTTCTTATATTTTTAAAAACATTGTTTTTGTGGACTAGATCGATAAAGAACAATCTTCGTGATAAATTCTTATCTCGATTCCATCTCTAGTTTATACTTCGCTCACCTCCGCTTCTTCTCGCGTTCTCTATCCTTGTCCTTGTTACTGCCGCGATCCCTGGAACGCGACCGTTCCTTGTCGGCGCCGCGACTTCGGTAATCGTTGTCGTTGCTGCCGTTGGCTTCCTTTTCCCTGCCAGCCACCGCGGGCATCATTAGTTCCGGCGGCGTTGCACTCATTTTAAGTATATTAGTCAAGCAATTTGCTACAGTTTTGTCTTACATCAAATTATATGTTGCACACTTTGCCACAACCGCACGCACAGTGGTCTGCTCACTAATACAAATGCAACTACAATTGCAAAGCGAATTTAAGTTGCAATCTGCAATGCTTAACTGTAAATGTCTGCTTATATGCGACGCTACTTGTTTTACTCAAGTATTTTCACTATTTTCTTATTTAAAATGCGTTTTTACTAATATAACCAAATATATAGACGTTGGTTTTCGCCGAAAATCTTACGCACAGATGTACACATTGAAACAGGGATGTCTTTATCGGTAGGGTTGTAAAAAAAACATAGGCGACTATATCGATATGCTTGACAGCACTCGATTAATTTTAGACTTATCGATGTGCAAATAATATCGCATTGGCCAGAAAATGAAAATGTATAAAATATGTGTTTTTGTTTAGACTGGAAGCTTGAAATTGCATTAATAATCTTTAAAAACAAATGTAAATTGGCATAATATTCTAACTAAATCTATCGTAGCTCAAAATATATCGTTAAAACTTATTTATCGATACCACTGGCGCACGTGTGCAGCTTTTGTTTTCATTTGCTTTTATGCATTCAAACTGTTTAAAGTAGGCAAAAATGGGTGCAAAGAATAAAAGTCCAGTGCCGATGCGGTGTACTCCAAGAAAACAGCCAATAGCACTAATCCCTTCGACAATGCAATATCCCAAACCGCCAAGAGATTAAATCCATTCGATGTACATGTGAACAAGGAGAAATTTAAGATTCTGGGACGAATCTGTAAGCATGACCGAGGTATGCCTGGTGTGTCGCGTGCGAAAGCGCTGCAGAAGCGCACGCAAACCCTTGGCCAGCAGTACGCCGTCAAGAACAAGACCAACAAATTCGTGGACCATCGGATTGGCAAGCACCTGAGTGGCGACCAGCTGACCGAATCTGTGATGAATGCGCGCTATCTGTCCGAGAAGCTTTCACAGGTGCGCGCCTCCAACAAGGCCGAAAAGTTCAATTTGAATGATGACGAGCTGCTCACTCACAGAGGTCAAACGCTCGAGGAGATTGAGCAGTACAGAGACGAGCGTTCCGATGATGAGGAGCTGGACGATGAAACTCTAGACGGTGGGTATACACATAAGCAGTATATACCAACTTTATTATACAATTAACATTCCAGCTGAGTTCACGTCTGCGGCACATTTTGGCGGCGATGGCGACACGCCGCAGGATCGCCAAACGGCCATTGAGGAAATGATCAGCGAGCAGAAACGTCGCAAAAACGAAATAGCAAAGGACAAGGATGAAGTGCACGATCTGACAGAAAGGCTGGATGCCAACTACAAGCAGCTGTTGCCGCTGGTGGCGCAGGCAACCAAAGACGAACAGCACGAAAGGCCGCCGCCGGATGCATATGACAAGCTGCTGAAGCAGATGATCTTCGAGCCGCGTGGCAGTGTCACAGACAAGCTGATAAATCCCGAGGAGCTGGCCAAACAGGAAGCCGAACGCCTGGAGAAGCTCGAAAACGAACGACTGCGTCGCATGCAAGCCGATGGCGAGGAGCAGGAAACAAATGTACAGATCACGCATCGGTCGGCGGATGACTTGGACGATGGTTACTTTGTGGCGGACAACGAAGAAAATGGCGACGATACCCTAGCCTACGATTTGGAAGGAAATCTGGGTACGCATCTGCATAGCAAAAAGAAAGCTGGGCCGAGCAATGAAGACAACGAAAGTGATGAAGCCGATGAGGATGAGGAAGATGAAGGTGAAGAAGAGGAAACAGACAGCGACTCTGAGGTGGATAATTTGAGCGATCTGAAGGAGTCGGAGAGCGAGTCCGAGACAGAGGAAGTATCGCAGCCAACTAAAGTGAACACCAAACCGCAAAAGCAGAAATCCACATCATCAGCTATAGACAACAGCATACCGTTTACCATCAAGATGCCCAAGACGTATGAGGACTTTAGTGAGCTCCTGGCCAAGTATACTCCAACGCAACAGGCCACCGTTGTGGAGCGCATCATCAAGTGCAATCATCCCAAACTGGAGGGTGTTAATCGTGAGAATGTTGTCAAATTGTACGCGTTCCTCCTGCAGTACATTAAGGACATGTTCGAGGATGCCAGCGAGCAGGACATTCGCTTGCATTTCCAGTTGCTCGCGCTGCTAATGCCGCATCTGTACGATCTGACGCATCTGAATCCGGAGCGCATGTCCAACACGCTGCTTGACGTAATCAAGGAGAAGTATGCGGAGTATCGCAAGAACCATAAGGTGTATCCTTCGCTGGATACGCTCATTTACTTTAAACTTGTCTCGAATCTGTATTCCACTTCAGACTTTCGTCATCCGGTGGCCACGCCCACCTATATCTTTATGCAGCACATTCTTTCGCGAGCGCGCGTTCGCACTCGCCAGGACATCGCCATGGGTCTGTTCTTGGTCACCATTGCCTTGGAGTTCGGCTCGCGTTCCAAGCGTCTGCTGCCTGCCGTTTTCAACTTTCTGCTGGGCATCGTTCACATGGCCATACCCAAGCGCGAGACGGATCAGTTGGAGATTGCGCCACCCTTCGAGCGCGAAGGACCCTTCAGTAAGTTGCTGGCCATTCCGGCAACCGCCGAAAGCAAAGTCCTGGAGCCACAGCAGCTGCAAGCTGGTGACTTGGTGACGCACACCATCACGTTGGATTTCAAGGTGCGAGCTCTGGACTCAACGCTGCGGCTAACGAAGCAAATCTTCGAGGAGCACGTAGCAGAGCATACGGGTGCCTGCTATTTTGCTAGTCCCTTTTTGCCTCTACTGGAACGCCTGCCACTAAAGCATTTTCCTGAGCACGTGCGGCAACATCATGCAGCAGCAAAAGCAGCTCTGGAGCAAGTGGCGGCACAGAAAATGAAACCACTGGCTCCCGCTGACAAGAAGCCGAAGGCGTTGCGTCTGTTGGAGCCACGCTTTGAGGATGTGTTCGATGACAAGCGACGGCCCAAGATGTCCAAGCAGAAGGAGGAACGGGCTAAGCTGCTGCACAAGATCAAGCGCGAGAAGAAGGGCGCCATTCGCGAAATACGCCGGGACACAGCCTTTGTGCAGGACCTTAAGCTCAAGCAGCAGATGCAAAGGTGAGTGATTGACGAACTGACTGCTTTAATACGAAAAACCGTTGCTTATATTTGGTAAATTTTCCTTTGCAGCGATAAGGAGCGTCACGAAAAGGTCAAACGCATCTACCAGGAGGCCTCCGTACAGCAGGGCGAGCTCAATGAGCTGGCGCGCGCCAAGAAGCGCAAAAAGTTCTAAGCGTCCCAAAAGTGTTAATGCAAATTATGTTGATTACTTTAATAATTATGAAAACAAAACATGTACTTTGTCTATATGCATATGTATTTATGTCTACGTCTGATTACCGGAGATCTGTCGACAGCGCTGTGTAGCCGCCTCCACTGCGCCAGCGACCGCTGCACGAAAACCTGCAAAGTCCACTGATAAGAGATTGCTCATAATCAGAGGCTACGTCATTTACGTACCTGACAGTTCTAGATGCCTTAAGGCCGCTGCCGTTGACCCAGCCGGACTGGTCACGCTGTCCTTCAGCTGGCCGGGATGCGTGCTGCACTCGCGCACCATGTGGCCCGCGCCCATGACCGTCTGAGCGGCCAGGCGATAGGCCAGATCCCTGGGCATGCCCATGTGGACGGCTCCATCCGCCAGCGCCTCGATCATGACGAACACGTAGGCTGGTCCGCTTCCGCTCAGAGCGGTTACCGTGTCGAGCTGAGACTCGTCGCATACCTCGCAAGTGCCAACAGCCTCGAGCAGGCGCTGCGTGATCTGTGCATCCGCATCGTTTGCCTGGCTGCCGCGCACGTAGACCGAACAGCCGGAGCGCACCAGAGCCGGTGTATTTGGCATTACTCGAATCACTCGTGACTGCGGCGATAAGCTAGACTCGAGGGCCTTCAGCGTGATGCCCATGGCCACAGAGAGGAAGAGCTTGTTGTCACTCAGGTGCTTGATCTCGGCCAGCACTTTTGGCACCACCTGCGGCTTAACCGATACAAACACAATATCCGATTTCACCACAATGGGTGCGTTCTCCACAAGCGTTTCGATGCCAAGCTCTTGAAAGGATTGCTGTGACATCTTGTCCGCGGGATGCACGCTGGCAATGATGCCGCTGGGCTTCGTCAGACCTTTTCAAACATTTGGTGTCTTAAGCAATGTGAGGCAATTATTGTGAAATAAGTATACCTGCACTGATGAAGCCCTTTGCCAGAGCCTTGGCCATGTTGCCACCGCCAAGGAAACCGATTTTGCCTATAGATGCCATTTAAATGTTTTGTAAGCTGACTGACTGACTGCACTTTTCGCTGTCGGAGCAGCAACTGTTTTTCATCTGTGCCATCGGTAAGCCAAGTGTTCTGATAAGCAATCTGGTCATTGCTATATGCGTCGTAATACCCTCTCCGCACCCTTTTTAGGGTTCGATGTCGTTCGCATAGCTTCTTATCATTTGTACATACATATATGTACATATGTGTGGCATAGGCATTTATCAGTTGAAAATGAGAAACGGGACAACAACAACCCATCCAAATGTACAACAGTCTATTAACTGAGTTCACCGAATTATTCAATTGTTTACTCTGGCTTGTATATTTATTTTACGATTGATGTAATTTAAATCTGATCGCCTTTGACTCTCTGATCCGAAGCATAGGTTTCGTAAACAATATTACTCAAATTATTTCAATTTAACGATCAAACAATATTTTTCAAATTTTGCAAAAAGTTGGCAGCGTCTTAAAATACCAAAATTAAATACCATACAAAGTTTTTATCGAGCCGCAACCCTGCACCATTGATAAATACTGTTTTTCTGCGCTTTACAACTCTTATCACTTAGAACGACGTCGAGAGAAATTTTTGACAATACAAATTGCAATTTTACGCACTTGAAATAAATTTACACTCGCATATGTCATAACTAAGCAATAAGCTACGCGCAAGCATATACCGCACACGGTTGTAAATACAAATTAAAGGCGTTGACAACAAAAAGCAAAGGCGAATGCAATTGGCATTAACTGGCTGTGTTTTTGTGTTGTTTTCACACATTTTCGCTGGGCAGCTGTGACCTAGCTTTAAATTGCAATTACAATAGCAGCAAACATCAGGAAACACAATTTACGAGGTACGTTAACTAAGCAAGCACAACAGCAACAAGAGCAACAACAAAAACAACCACGGCCACTGACGAAACAGACGCCGGACAGGCGATAAACAATAAGCAAAGAAACGCAAACGAAGCATAAGCAAAGCGTAATTAAATATTTGCAATTTGGCGTGGGCAATTCTAAACGGGCGTGATTCTGTGGGAGGCCCACCCCCAAATGCAAATGGCCACGTGTAATCTCTAAAGTTGTGGATGTGACATACTAAGATACACATGATACAAATATTATGTTTGACAGTTGAACTCAGTAGGCATATGTGTTCTAAACGCCAAAGTTTTTAATCTTGTTACAGACAGCACTTTCATTTCAAGCAACAGCAAACAAGTCGAAAATTATTTAGCAAAAAAAATGTCCTCGTCGACGGCGTCTGGGTCCGCCGGCCGCAAGCAGCCAACGGCCGTGTCGCGCATGAAACAGGACTACATGCGCCTTAAGCGCGATCCTCTGCCGTATATCACCGCCGAGCCGCTGCCAAATAACATTCTGGAGTGGCACTATTGCGTCAAGGGGCCAGAGGACTCGCCGTATTATGGTGGCTACTATCACGGCACACTGCTGTTTCCCCGGGAGTTTCCCTTCAAGCCGCCATCTATATATATGCTGACGCCAAATGGACGCTTTAAAACAAACACCAGACTGTGTTTAAGCATTTCAGGTAATAATGAACCGGAACTAAAGCAAGTGCATAGAAGCTGCATATCAATAGTCAATAGTGTTTTCAGTTTGATCACAGTTATACTTATTGAATTTTGCATCCTGTAGATTTTCATCCAGACACATGGAATCCGACTTGGTGCGTGGGCACGATACTCACAGGACTGCTGAGCTTTATGGTGAGGTTTCTGTACTTATTATCAATATAAAATGGTCCCGAGTAACTTGGTTTTCTTCTTCCACGTAGCTGGAGAGCACACCCACACTAGGATCTATTGAATCGTCGGCATATGACAAGCAAATGTTTGCTCAAAAATCGCTTGCATTTAACCTGCGCAATGCCAACTTCTGTGAGCTTTTTCCGGGCATTGTGAACGAGATCAAGCTACGTTTGGGCACCCAAGCAGCTTCCAGCTCGGGCAAGTCGGGCTCCAGTTCTTCAAAGCGCTCCAATAGCTTGGCTAACGGCAGTGCCGTTGCCTCGGGCAGCCACAACCACAATGCCAGCGGTGCCAATGGGCAAGTGCCACTGCCAACAGATGTTGGCAGCAGTGATGGGCTGGCGGTGGCTGGTGCTGCGGGCGTGGATCTGGGCAGTGGTGGCAGTGCCGCAGCACTTAAGAATAGCGCGCGCAATTCCTATTTAAATTGGCAGTCGATTTATTCGAACCTGGTGATTATAATCTGTTTTGCAATATTTGCACTCATTGTTAATTACGTGATCAAGAGCCTGAATCAGGAATAGAATTAAATTGTAAGCAATCAGTACTAAATAGCCTCTATATTTATATATGAACATGTATATGCGTATGTATATTTAATATAGTTTATTTAAAATTAGTAACTTTTCGCTCTGCTCGCAGTTGTCGTGTTCCGTACACATGTACGTTGGACCCTCCAATCCCCCTCCCCGTCACACAAAGAAGAGCTCAAAACAAAACTTGTGCACAGCTTTAAAAGTATTTGCCGACACTGCTTACCCCGAATGCCGTTCCCGACCTAGATCGAAGTTAGTCTCCCATGATTGGCAATAACACGTAAAATTCTTAATTTCAACATATTTGATAAATTGTTTTGTTATGTATTCATTAATAATACTTATAAACTAGCTAATAGTTATAACAATGGTAAACAAGATATTAAAAGAGGACATCTGAATATGTTTGTAAATTAATAAACTAAAGAGCAACTTAGTTCATATATAAATGCAGATTTTGCAAGTTAAATATCTTTTGCAATTGTCGCTGTTCGCATTTCTCTATGCAGATTCATTTTATTATACCCTGAACCCATTAAAAATGGGTAAAAAAAGGTATTATGGTTTTGTGCAAAAGTATGTAACAGGCATAAGGAAGCATCTCCGACCATATAAAGTATATATATTCTTGATCAGTATCAATAGCCGAGTCGATTCAGCCAAGTCCGTCTGTCTGTCTGTCCGTCTGTCCGTTCGTCTGTATGAACACGCGGATATCAGAGACTACAAGAGCTAGAGACTTCATATATGGAAAGTTCTCCTAATCCCGGGACAGATCAAGTTTATTTCATTTTATCGATAACTCGTACCGTTTAAAAGTTATCGATAAATTTCAATTTCAGACTTGCGTTTTTAGGACATAACTTCAAAGTTATAAAAGCTAGAGGCCCCAAATTTGGCATGTATATTCTCGAATCGCATACACATGTAACAAATATTTCGCTTTTTGGATACAACCCCCAAACCCCCCAAAAGTTCAAAAAACGCATTTTTGAAGGTACGACCTTGCAATTTGGTTTGGTCATACATATTATCGACAATTGTTTGCCCCAAAAATTTCAATATGATCGGACAATAAACACAGAAGTTATTTAAGATTTAACTTTCCATTGTGTGGGGCTCAGTGGAAAGCAAGCTAACTGCTTAAACCGCTTGCACTGCTTATACTGCTTATACTGCAGCATGTGTGTGCTTAGATTAGTATGAATGACTGTAAGGACTGGGTTCAGGGTATCTCGTAGTCGGGCACTCCCGACTAGAGCACTCTTACTTGTTTAAGTTATATATTTGGGCCCACATCTGTTACATGTGTGAATATTGAAGAGTTTATCGGCACTGAAGCTTAAAAAACAACTGGGGAAGGATTATCTTCGGCGTGCCGAAGATTTTATACTCTTTTCGAACCTTTAGGTAATTTTCACTCTGCCAACTACACCACTGAAATTTCATTAGCTGTACAAAATCGTTTTGCCGCGTAACATTTTTATACTCTGATACCGAAGGTACTCATAGTATATTGGTTTTGTCGAATGTCCGTCAGGCCGTCCGTCTGTCCGTCTGTCCGTCCGTCCGTCTGTCTGTCTGGATGAACGCACGTATTTCCGAAACGATATTAGATAGACTCTTGAAATCTTTTGCGTTATGATTATAGCTATCTGCTTCAGATCAAGTTTATTCCAAATTTATGCCACGCCCACTGGGAGGCTGGCAAATCGATAACATGTCGATACACCTCAAATCACAAATCGATTAAACGTGAATAACTCCCACAATTTTGAAGTGACCTCCCGAAAAAATTGGATCCTAGGTTAATCGGCCACGCCCATTATTACGCCCACCAGCCCCCCTCCAAAATTAATTTGAAATGCTTATATCTCCCGCAGTTTTAGAGCTGAAGTCACCATATTTGGAATATATATTACTGGTGACGTCCTCTATAGATTACAGAAACAAAATTTCGACCACGCCCACTCCCGCCCCCGTAATCGCGAAAATCGATATACATGAATGCACAATTCGATAACACGTGTATATTTCCCGCAATTTTGAAGCTAGAGTCCCAAAATTATGTTTGACAGTTGAACTCAGTAGGCATATGTGTTCTAAACGCCAAAGTTTTTAATCTTGTTACAGACAGCACTTTCATTTCAAGCAACAGCAAACAAGTCGAAAATTATTTAGCAAAAAAAATGTCCTCGTCGACGGCGTCTGGGTCCGCCGGCCGCAAGCAGCCAACGGCCGTGTCGCGCATGAAACAGGACTACATGCGCCTTAAGCGCGATCCTCTGCCGTATATCACCGCCGAGCCGCTGCCAAATAACATTCTGGAGTGGCACTATTGCGTCAAGGGGCCAGAGGACTCGCCGTATTATGGTGGCTACTATCACGGCACACTGCTGTTTCCCCGGGAGTTTCCCTTCAAGCCGCCATCTATATATATGCTGACGCCAAATGGACGCTTTAAAACAAACACCAGACTGTGTTTAAGCATTTCAGGTAATAATGAACCGGAACTAAAGCAAGTGCATAGAAGCTGCATATCAATAGTCAATAGTGTTTTCAGTTTGATCACAGTTATACTTATTGAATTTTGCATCCTGTAGATTTTCATCCAGACACATGGAATCCGACTTGGTGCGTGGGCACGATACTCACAGGACTGCTGAGCTTTATGGTGAGGTTTCTGTACTTATTATCAATATAAAATGGTCCCGAGTAACTTGGTTTTCTTCTTCCACGTAGCTGGAGAGCACACCCACACTGGGATCTATTGAATCGTCGGCATATGACAAGCAAATGTTTGCTCAAAAATCGCTTGCATTTAACCTGCGCAATGCCAACTTCTGTGAGCTTTTTCCGGGCATTGTGAACGAGATCAAGCTACGTTTGGGCACCCAAGCAGCTTCCAGCTCGGGCAAGTCGGGCTCCAGTTCTTCAAAGCGCTCCAATAGCTTGGCTAACGGCAGTGCCGTTGCCTCGGGCAGCCACAACCACAATGCCAGCGGTGCCAATGGGCAAGTGCCACTGCCAACAGATGTTGGCAGCAGTGATGGGCTGGCGGTGGCTGGTGCTGCGGGCGTGGATCTGGGCAGTGGTGGCAGTGCCGCAGCACTTAAGAATAGCGCGCGCAATTCCTATTTAAATTGGCAGTCGATTTATTCGAACCTGGTGATTATAATCTGTTTTGCAATATTTGCACTCATTGTTAATTACGTGATCAAGAGCCTGAATCAGGAATAGAATTAAATTGTAAGCAATCAGTACTAAATAGCCTCTATATTTATATATGAACATGTATATGCGTATGTATATTTAATATAGTTTATTTAAAATTAGTAACTTTTCGCTCTGCTCGCAGTTGTCGTGTTCCGTACACATGTACGTTGGACCCTCCAATCCCCCTCCCCGTCACACAAAGAAGAGCTCAAAACAAAACTTGTGCACAGCTTTAAAAGTATTTGCCGACACTGCTTACCCCGAATGCCGTTCCCGACCTAGATCGAAGTTAGTCTCCCATGATTGGCAATAACACGTAAAATTCTTAAATTCAACATATTTGATAAATTGTTTTGTTATGTATTCATTAATAATACTTATAAACTAGCTAATAGTTATAACAATGGCAAACAAGATATTAAAAAAGGACATCTGAATATGTTTGTAAATCAATAAACTAAAGAGCAACTTAGTTCATATATAAATGCAGCTTTTGCAAGTTAAACGCAATTGTCGCTGTTCGCATTTCTCTATGCAGATTCATTTTATTATACCCTGAACCCATTAAAAATGGGTAAAAAGGGTATTATGGTTTTGTGCAAAAGTATGTAACAGGCATAAGGAAGCATCTCCGACCATATAAAGTATATATATTCTTGATCAGTATCAATAGCCGAGTCGATTTAGCCAAGTCCGTCTGTCTGTCTGTCCGTCTGTCCGTTCGTCTGTATGAACACGCGGATATCAGAGACTACAAGAGCTAGAGACTTCATATATGGAAAAGTTCTCGTAATCCCGGGACAGATCAAGTTTATTTCATTTTATCGATAACTCTACCGTTTAAAAGTTATCGATAAATTTCGATTTCAGACTTGCGTTTTTAGGACATAACTTCAAAGTTATAAAAGCTAGAGGCCCCAAATTTGGCATGTATATTCTCGAATCGCATACACATGTAACAAATATTTCGCTTTTTGGATACAACCCCCAAACCCCCAAAGTTGAAAAAACGCATTTTTGAAGGTACGACCTTGCAATTTGGTTTGGTCATACATATTATTGACAATTGTTTGCCCCAAAAATTCTCAATAAGATCGGACAATAAACACAGAAGTTATTTAAGATTTAACTTTCCATTGTGTGGGGCTCAGTGGAAAGCAAGCTAACTATATGAATGACTGTAAGGCACTGGGTTCAGGGTATCTCGTAGTCGGGCACTCCCGACTAGAGCACTCTTACTTGTTTAAGTTATATATTTGGGCCCACATCTGTTACATGTGTGAATATTGAAGAGTTTATCGGCACTGAAGCTTAAAAAACAACTGGGGAAGGATTATCTTCGGCGTGCCGAAGATTTTATACTCTTTTCGAACCTTTAGGTAATTTTCACTCTGCCAACTACACCACTGAAATTTTATTAGCTGTACAAAATCGTTTTGCCGCGTAACATTTTTATACTCTGATACCGAAGGTACTCATAGTATATTGGTTTTGTCGAATGTCCGTCAGGCCGTCCGTCTGTCCGTCTGTCCGTCCGTCCGTCTGTCTGTCTGGATGAACGCACGTATTTCCGAAACGATATTAGATAGACTCTTGAAATCTTTTGCGTTATGATTATAGCTATCTGCTTCAGATCAAGTTTATTCCAAATTTATGCCACGCCCACTGGGAGGCTGGCAAATCGATAACATGTCGATACACCTCAAATCACAAATCGATTAAACGTGAATAACTCCCACAATTTTGAAGCTAGAGTAATCAAATTTGGTAGGTATATTGCTGGTGACCTCCCGAAAAAATTGGATCCTAGGTTAATCGGCCACGCCCATTATTACGCCCACCAGCCCCCCTCCAAAATTAATTTGAAATGCTTTTATCTCCCGCAGTTTTAGAGCTGAAGTCACCATATTTGGAATATATATTACTGGTGACGTCCTCTATAGATTACAGAAACAAAATTTCGACCACGCCCACTCCCGCCCCCGTAATCGCGAAAATCGATATACATGAATGCACAATTCGATAACACGTGTATATTTCCCGCAATTTTGAAGCTAGAGTCCCAAAATTATGTTTGACAGTTGAACTCAGTAGGCATATGTGTTCTAAACGCCAAAGTTTTTAATCTTGTTACAGACAGCACTTTCATTTCAAGCAACAGCAAACAAGTCGAAAATTATTTAGCAAAAAAAATGTCCTCGTCGACGGCGTCTGGGTCCGCCGGCCGCAAGCAGCCAACGGCCGTGTCGCGCATGAAACAGGACTACATGCGCCTTAAGCGCGATCCTCTGCCGTATATCACCGCCGAGCCGCTGCCAAATAACATTCTGGAGTGGCACTATTGCGTCAAGGGGCCAGAGGACTCGCCGTATTATGGTGGCTACTATCACGGCACACTGCTGTTTCCCCGGGAGTTTCCCTTCAAGCCGCCATCTATATATATGCTGACGCCAAATGGACGCTTTAAAACAAACACCAGACTGTGTTTAAGCATTTCAGGTAATAATGAACCGGAACTAAAGCAAGTGCATAGAAGCAGCATATCAATGTCAATAGTGTTTTCAGTTTGATCACAGTTATACTTATTGAACTTTGTATCCTGTAGATTTTCATCCAGACACATGGAATCCGACTTGGTGCGTGGGCACGATACTCACAGGACTGCTGAGCTTTATGGTGAGGTTTCTGTACTTATTATCAATATAAAATGGTCCCGAGTAACTTGGTTTTCTTCTTCCACGTAGCTGGAGAGCACACCCACACTGGGATCTATTGAATCGTCGGCATATGACAAGCAAATGTTTGCTCAAAAATCGCTTGCATTTAACCTGCGCAATGCCAACTTCTGTGAGCTTTTTCCGGACATTGTGAACGAGATCAAGCTACGTTTGGGCACCCAAGCAGCTTCCAGCTCGGGCAAGTCGGGCTCCAGTTCTTCAAAGCGCTCCAATAGCTTGGCTAACGGCAGTGCCGTTGCCTCGGGCAGCCACAACCACAATGCCAGCGGTGCCAATGGGCAAGTGCCACTGCCAACAGATGTTGGCAGCAGTGATGGGCTGGCGGTGGCTGGTGCTGCGGGCGTGGATCTGGGCAGTGGTGGCAGTGCCGCAGCACTTAAGAATAGCGCGCGCAATTCCTATTTAAATTGGCAGTCGATTTATTCGAACCTGGTGATTATAATCTGTTTTGCAATATTTGCACTCATTGTTAATTACGTGATCAAGAGCCTGAATCAGGAATAGAATTAAATTGTAAGCAATCAGTACTAAATAGCCTCTATATTTATATATGAACATGTATATGCGTATGTATATTTAATATAGTTTATTTAAAATTAGTAACTTTTCGCTCTGCTCGCAGTTGTCGTACACATGTTCCGTACACATGTACGTTGGACCCTCCAATCCCCCTACCCCGTCACACAAAGAAGAGCTCAAAACAAAACTTGTGCACAGCTTTAAAAGTATTTGCCGACACTGCTTACCCCGAATGCCGTTCCCGCCCTAGATCGAAGTTAGTCTCCCATGATTGGCAATAACACGTAAAATTCTTAAATTCAACATATTTGATAAATTGTTTTTGTTATGTATTCATTAATAATACTTATAAACTAGCTAATAGTTATAACAATGGTAAACAAGATATTAAAAAAGGACATCTGAATATGTTTGTAAATTAATAAACTAAAGAGCAACTTAGTTCATATATAAATGCAGATTTTGCAAGTTAAATATCTTTTGCAATTGTCGCTGTTCGCATTTCTATGCAGATTCATTTTATTATACCCTGAACCCATTAAAAATGGGTAAAAAAGGTATTATGGTTTTGTGCAAAAGTATGTAACAGGCATAAGGAAGCATCTCCGACCATATAAAGTATATATATTCTTGATCAGTATCAATAGCCGAGTCGATTCAGCCAAGTCCGTCTGTCTGTCTGTCCGTCTGTCCGTTCGTCTGTATGAACACGCGGATATCAGAGACTACAAGAGCTAGAGACTTCATATATGGAAAGTTCTCCTAATCCCGGGACAGATCAAGTTTATTTCATTTTATCGATAACTCGTACCGTTTAAAAGTTATCGATAAATTTCGATTTCATACTTGCGTTTTTAGGACATAACTTCAAAGTTATAAAAGCTAGAGGCCCCAAATTTGGCATGTATATTCTCGAATCGCATACACATGTAACAAATATTTCGCTTTTTGGATACAACCCCCAAACCCCCCAAAAGTTCAAAAAACGCATTTTTGAAGGTACGACCTTGCAATTTGGTTTGGTCATACATATTATTGACAATTGTTTGCCCCAAAAATTCAAAAATCAATAAGATCGGACAATAAACACAGAAGTTATTTAAGATTTAACTTTCCATTGTGTGGGGCTCAGTGGAAAGCAAGCTAACTGCTTAAACCGCTTGCACTGCTTATACTGCTTATACTGCAGCATGTGTGTGCTTAGATTAGTATGAATGACTGTAAGGACTGGGTTCAGGGTATCTCGTAGTCGGGCACTCCCGACTAGAGCACTCTTACTTGTTTAAGTTATATATTTGGGCCCACATCTGTTACATGTGTGAATATTGAAGAGTTTATCGGCACTGAAGCTTAAAAAACAACTGGGGAAGGATTATCTTCGGCGTGCCGAAGATTTTATACTCTTTTCGAACCTTTAGGTAATTTTCACTCTGCCAACTACACCACTGAAATTTTATTAGCTGTACAAAATCGTTTTGCCGCGTAACATTTTTATACTCTGATACCGAAGGTACTCATAGTATATTGGTTTTGTCGAATGTCCGTCAGGCCGTCCGTCTGTCCGTCTGTCCGTCCGTCCGTCTGTCTGTCTGGATGAACGCACGTATTTCCGAAACGATATTAGATAGACTCTTGAAATCTTTTGCGTTATGATTATAGCTATCTGCTTCAGATCAAGTTTATTCCAAATTTATGCCACGCCCACTGGGAGGCTGGCAAATCGATAACATGTCGATACACCTCAAATCACAAATCGATTAAACGTGAATAACTCCCACAATTTTGAAGCTAGAGTAATCAAATTTGGTAGGTATATTGCTGGTGACCTCCCGAAAAAATTGGATCATAGGTTAATCGGCCACGCCCATTATTACGCCCACCAGCCCCCCTCCAAAATTAATTTGAAATGCTTATATCTCCCGCAGTTTTAGAGCTGAAGTCACCATATTTGGAATATATATTACTGGTGACGTCCTCTATAGATTACAGAAACA